>CM051346.1:47518594-47881094 GCA_028015215.1 Gynostemma pentaphyllum | reverse complement strand
TTGTTACAAAAGAGTCAGAGAAGGAAGAAGCCGTTTGCTTTGGAAGATGAGGCTTCCCTTATCCTCTTCCCCTTTTCCCCATTCTCTCAATAATCAACAACAGGTTTTTTTTTTTTTTTTTTTTTTTGGGGGATGATCTTTTTCTTTCTATTTAGGGTTTGAATTGCATTTTTAATTTCTTAATTTTTTGTAGGATTTTATCAAATCTGCTTTTCAAGATATCTTTTCTGATGAGCTGAAAAAGATTAAGGAGGACCCATCATTGAATGACTATAATACTAAGAATTCAACATCCATTACTGAGATTGATGATGTTCTTTGGGAATATGAGGGAATTCAGGATGCTTATAAAGGTGAATGTGAAGAGATATTGTTGGATATGCAAATGATTTTTTATGAAGATCTTAAGGACTCGAGATGGAAAGGTGCTTTCACTGATGCTGTTTTTTCGATTTTTCGAATTTAGTGTATTTGCTGATAGTTTCAAAGCTATGAATAGTTTCTATCGTAATTCGGAAAAAAAAGTCAGCATTGATTAGAGTCAGTTTTTTAAAGGAATGATTTGTTACGGTGGATGGAAACTCTGGTTCATGCTTCTGTTTTATGATGGTTACTAATTGGGTTTGGTTTTAGCTAATCAAGTTCATGCATTAATCCGTGAGTAAGAATAGTTTTTGTGTGGTCTTTCGAATCCTTTCTTTTGATTTTCTTCATCAAACTACAAGATTCCTTTATATGGATCTTACCTGTCTGAATTTAAGTTGGTGAAATCATTTTTTTGAGTAGGATGTTCACTCAGCTCCTTGCAGAATCAGAAGGCCCAATTGCGACGTGGGAAGATGAAGAAGATGAGTTCTTAGCCCTTGCTGTTTATGAGCATATGCAGCTAAACAGCGAGAAGGTTGGTTCTCTGTGCAAATTAAACCATATGCATTTGATTTCTATAGTTTGTTCATCTGCTTGCATGTATGGAAATAAGCAACATTTAAAGAGAGATTCTGGGAATTGATGACATTGACATCAAGGTTCTCAGCCAATTATCTTCTGCATATCAATCATGCATGATAAGTTGATATGTAATCACGTGATAATTTCAAAGTCGTGGCTCATGATATGCACACGATATATCATGGATCATCTCTCCCTGGTCTATGGTAATATCCTAGAGTACTCTTCAAGAGTCAAAATTTTTCCTTTCTAATCACACCTCATAATGGTGAAGCATGGTTATTCTAATTATATCAGAAGTGAACTTTTTTTTAAAAACTATTTTGGATGTTCATGCTAGGTTTTTGAGAAGGTTTGGTGTCCCATGTGTAAGCAAGGAGAGTTGAAAGAGAACAACCATTTCATATATTGCACTCATTGTGGAATTCAACTAAACAAAGGCCATGAGGTTTTCCTACTGATTTGTTTTTAATACTTCAAGTTGCCATTTTTTCCACCTCTCTCCTTAATCTCATGATTCACATAATTTAGTTTCAGGTTATTTATATTGGATATTAGATGGTTACCAATGATATTCATCATTGTGTTAGCTAGACATATGTAATGGCTTCCATCCTTGGAATGTGTCGGATTCTGTATTTTTTACTGTTTATTTATTACATTACATCCTTCCTCCTTTCTATTGGGAGAAGGATTTGAGAATGCAAACTTATGCTAGAAATCTAGAAGTTGGTGCCCAGTGTTTACTGTTGCGAGGTATATGTTGTGAAACCACATTGTGTGAGAGGACTTGAGCTATAAAAATTTAGCCGTACGTCTGCTCCCAAAAAAGAAAAAAAAAAAAGGAAAATGTATAACACAGGTCATTTATGATTGTTTTTACTGTTATAAAAGCTTTCTTCTGGCTTTTTTTTCTTCCTGTCTCAAAACCATGAGCATTACCTCTGTTCATCTCTTCGATCACATGATTTTTATGTGGAATTTTGTGGATGATAAAATAATTCTTGTTAGCTTTACTTTTTTTTTTTTAAAACTCTATGACTTTTCAGGTTACTCTGGAACTCATTCGTGCTCGACTGGCTGATGTACATGCTGAACATCTTGATCGGGGTTGCAGATTGAAGCCTGTGTTTCGTGTTGAGCGTAGATTTGACATAACTGCGCTATACATCTCCTGTGAAGGTTGCAGCACATTTGAGGTTGTAATATAGCTTTTTATATTGGTGGGTGAAATGTTAAAAATCAGGTAATACCCTCTAGTTTTATCCTATAAATTATATTTTATCAGGAAAGTTAGAATTTTCTTCTACATTTGTTTAAGAACCAATTTGTTTGCGAGGTTGAGCAATTTGTACATGCGTAGCTTGTGCTTGTTAATTATCTTTATGTTGTAATTTTTCTTATAGATTATTGTTTTAGCATTCAAGTATAACAGATTATGTAGAAGTTTGGAAACTAATTAGCTTCTCGTGCCAATTGTCTTTTGTTATTATGTCAATGAGAGGCGTCTTACTTTCTGTGAATGTAGGGAACTAAGTTAAAATTATGACAGTTAATTGTCTGTAAAAAAAGATTGTTTAGACTGGAAAAAATAAGAGGAGGGGGGTTGGATCCCCAAGCTAAAATTGTTAGAACTTGTCAAATAATATTGTTTAGAATGTATATCTAAATATAATAGATTTTAGTGTGACTGTGGTAATCGCGTCATTGATCGTTATTCATGGTTAATTAATTGCTGATTGATACGTTAAAAATTTATTATATTTAGAAGTAATTTTTTGGAAAGTACTGCCCACTGATTTCTTTTAATAGTTGAATCAGTTGGGTTAAATTAGTATTGAATAGTTAAGCTTTATGTAATTTTTAAATTGAAATTAATTTTATTGGTTTGATATTTGTTAAGGGTTGCAGTTTTTTTTTTCTTTTTCAAATACAATTGGAAATGAAGAATCTGAACTTGAAATTAATTTTGTTGGTTAGATTATTTTATCGATGAAAACAACTCGTTCAGGAGCCGCCTCTCCCATGACCAAAAGAACGGTGTTATTGGCAGTTTAGTACAAAAACCAATTTAAGTAATCACATTAATTTTTTTATAACTCATTTATCATCAATTGAATTTAATTTCATTGACTTATTATAATAACTGATTGACTTATATATTGATATCATAATAATTATTTAGTGATGTGTTCATTATAATTTATCATATTTTAATTAAAGTCCGTCTGAATGTTCCAGGAAAAAAAAGTAAGAGTTATTGTATAAACTAGATTTAGAATAGACGTTTATTTATAACACTTTAAACTCTCTGAAAAAACAATTAATTTATATCTTATTATTTTAACTATCGTATTAAACTGGGTGATGAAGGATGCTCGAACCTTCAACTTTATGCAGGAGCATCGATACCTAATTAATTGAGTTATATTCATATTAACAATTTTATACCTCGTTGAAGGTAGATTTATGACACAAAAAAAAGGATGTATATTATATTAAACCTTACGATATAAAAGAAATCTTTGTAATATTCCCCTCCAAAAACATTCAAATTCAATAAAAAAAAACACTCAATTGCTTTGATATGTATAATAAAATGGGGTAAAAAAACTTAGAATGGGCAAAAGGGTCTTTCTATGTCATCCCTATGAGAGGGAATTCTAAAGTGCCTCAATCTTCCTTCCTGTTTTTTCATATATCCTCTACACAAAAACTCATTTGAAAACTTATCCTCCACCTCTCTATTCACATCATGAACAAACACATCAGTTTCCCCCTCCTCTCTATTCCTCGCCATCATTCCCGCCGTGTATATCGCTGTCATCCTCCCGGGAGCCTCGTCGTAATATCCGGTGGGCGCATCCACCATTATCAAGTCCCATTTTATCTCATACACTTCTTTAGGTAATCCCTTCAATGCCAATTGGCATATAGAATACCTTGGATCACTCACTGCAGTGCATTCAGGTCCCATCCCTACTTCCATTAGACTATTCGCCTCATTAACCTTGCTATCATATCTCACATGATAGGATTCTAGCATCGGAAAACGATGTCGGATTTGCTCGATCCACGACTCGTCTTCTTCGAGGAAGATCGTTCGGCCACCGTAGTTGAGAGTGCTCCACATGAGGCTGTCATGACCTAAACCAAAGACTAGAAAGTTGCATGGTGATCTCTTATCCAAAACTTTGGCAGTGACTGAGATTTCCTTCAAAGTTTGTTGGGGTGTGATGGTTGAGGTTGAGTAGTGAATGAGTGTCTGAGCTAAGGAACGTGGGATCTTGTTGCATGTGATTGATAAGCAATCTTTGGTTGAATTTAGTGTTTTTGAGGGAAAAGATTTCAATTTTGGAGATGGGTTATGTGTGGATGAGGCAAATAAATTAGATTTTGAAAGAAAAAAGAGGGAAAAAGCAAGAAAAATACCAAAGAAAAGGGTCTTAATGTTGAGAAATTGATGCATTCCTTGAGCTTTAGACCTCATAATTCTCAAGAAAAGAGAGAGATAGAGAGAGAGCTCAATTTGGTTGCAAGATTAAAGATGGAAATTATAAGGTTGAAAAAATAGGAAATTGATGGTGATGAATTTCCTTGATATTGTTTTTTTTTTTTTCCATTTTTTGAAGCTTTGAGTGTAAGAGAAAGAAAAGGGTTTGGATGATAGTTGATGATTGTGACAAGAAATCTGCTAATATTTTGAATGAAGCAACATAATATATACATTTCAGCAAAGAGAGCAGCTGGTTGTTTGGTAAGATCTACAAATTTTGGTGTTGTGTTTCTATCATGATCAATTTCATTTTTTCTTACAAACCTAAGTATACCTCAGCTGAGAATCCGTAGTCTCTTTCATAAGATCAGATGTTCGAGTCTCTGCTTCCTAATTTTATGTTATATCTATAAAAAAAATGTCTGATTTCACAACCATCCTAATTTGAGCTTCAGTTTTAGTTTTTGTTAAATGGATATGTCTAATACTGAGATTAGAGAGAGAATTAGCTCCTAATCACTGCTGCATATTATATATATATATTTTTTTTTAAGGAATCACTGCTGCATTATATGATCTATATATTTATGTGTTAGTTAATTTTGGTTGGTCATAACTCATAACTCATAAGTATCTTTACTTGGAAATTGAGACTCTTATCTCACAATTAATTGAAAATCCTAGTAAAAAGACCTACCAATTAAAGTATTCATCAATTCAACTTTAAAAGTTAATGTACTTTTTTTTTTATTATTATGATAATAATTTCAATAAATTATATAATTATTTAGTAATTTACACTAATTATTTTACAATACCAAAAAGTGACATGAAATTCATGGGGGTGGACGCCAGAAGAGTTTTTGTTTACATTTTATTTGATTATTTTGTGATGTTAAATAAATATGTGAAACTCGTTAGTATTATTTATTAAAAAAGTAGAAGGTTATTTTTTTATTTTGCTTTTAGATATTATATTAAATTGAGAGATGGCAACGGGGTGGGGTTGGGGATGTCATTCTCATCCCTTAACCCTATAAAGCGGGGATTCCCCGCCCCTATAGAAGCGGGCCCCTAACCGTGGGGAATTTTGCCATCCTTAAAAAGGGAGAGACTCAAATATTCGATCCAATCAAAAGTTCCACTTATTAAATGTGTTGTGTAGTTAAACTTTTTAACTTTGTATGCATAACCTAAAACAGAAAAGATTTGAATTCCCTCTAAAAATGTAAAGATGAAAATAATAATAATTATAAAAAAAAAAAAAAAGCAATGGAACTTAATGAAAGTGATGTTGGGTAATGGAGTCCAATTTTAGACTTCAACCCAAATAACACCCAAAACCCAAAACCCATTACCATTTAATTTGAAGTCCAAATTAATTACTTTAGTCAAAACCACTTTCTCTAACTTTGGCCGAGGGATGAACGAAAAACCCAAATTACTACCTTTTTATGGGCTTCAGCGAGGAGCATTTAGGCGGTGATTTGTTGGCAAGTAAGAGGAGGTTGTCTTGTCTTCATATATATATCTATATATGTATATATGTACGTTACATGTTTTTTGACCTATGGTGGCAGACGTGAAAAACATCTCAAATCGATAGTGAAGCATTGTTTGACGAAAATTACTTTGGGTTTTGGGGTTGTTATTTATTGAGAGAAAATATAGAGTTATCAATTGTTAAACTTCTATTATTCGTCCCAATTGTAATTTTTATCTTCATCTTTATAGTGAAATCTGCAATATTTGCAGAAGACAGAACGTATCAATTGAGAACCTATATAAAATCTTTGTGTCGTTTTTCTCTGCTTTTATTTTGTTTCATTGTAATATATTATCGTTCTTGATTTAGGGAGTTTAGGGATTTGCAAACCCTTCAAATGATTGGTAAAAGATATAGTTATCATATATGGTAAGAAAAGGAATGTTAAAAAAACACGTAAAAGTTTAAGATAAAATGTCTGAGATAATTTTTAAAAGTGTTTTTTTAATAAAGAAAATGTTTTCGATAACCATTAAATAAAGATTTTTAAATACTTTTAAAAATTATCCCAAACTGGTGTTTAAAAAGGGTAATAATCGTGTAATAAATTTAAAAAAAATTATTCATCAAATTTAAAATACTTTTATCATATTGGTAGCAAGTAATAAATTTCGTTATCAAAATTTTATCATTATATAAATATAGAGATGGTCTCAAATAACACATATTTTTACATATTAATTATTAAAATGCTATAATTTTTTAAACTATTTTTCTATTGGTATTTTTAATATTTTTTTCCTTTTTTTCAATAAATTATTATCAATAGTTTATTGAACTGCTATTTAGTTAATTTTTAAAAGAAATTGAAATTTCAGTAATTAATAAATAAAAATATGTTATTTCAATAATCGTCCCTAAATAAATAGGCGTCAGATATATATTTATTTGGTGTCTTAGTCTTTAGCTCATTAATATACTAAGGTTTAAATTTCTTCCTCGTCATTTAGATATTAATTTTTCTTTCCTTTTGTGAAGTTGTTTAAAAGGTCTCCATTAATTTTGCATAATTCATCTATTGAACAAATGAATAAAAAAAATGAATTATAGTCAACATGAACATAGTTCTAGTGATTAAGCATCTGCTCTATTCCAATAAAATATTGATATCAATAAAATGATCCAAGATGCATTTAACAATGAAAAATTCAGTGGTTAATCTTATTTTAAATATATTATAAATATATCATTAAAAAAGTTGCCAAAGTATCTATTTTTAAAAAATCATTAAATATCAATTGACTTTGATAATAATCTACTTTCAAAATAATCATTTCATTTATGTTATTAGTTATTGAATTAGATGACTAATTATAATTATAATAAATTATTAATTGATAATTACAAAGTCATTACTTTTATCTCCAAGTTAAATTTTCAAAGAATAATTTTCTTCTTAAAAAGAAAGAAAAAAAAAACTTTTTGATCTAGAATTGAAGGACTACAAACGTGTCAAATTTTCTTTTTTTAAAATGATTTGATAGAAAGAACTACTCGGTACTGTCTATGACTAAAATGATGACTTGATGCAACTTTGCAATAAAAAAAATATTTGATAATACAACACAATTATAGGCTTTTTATATAGTGGATCTTAATTATTTTTTATTCTAAGAAAATTATATTCAAACTTTGCATCTTAAGAGTTTTTTAATCTGCCATTATAATATTATATATATATATAATCAATAATGTCTGTGTGTAATATATATATGGATGACAAGTAAGTGACAGTTTAATTAGTGTTAGTTTGGTAGCTATGGAAAGTAAGTGACAGTTTAAAGTCGCTTTATTTTTGTTGAATAATTGACGATATTATTCGAATTGGTATAATATAATATAATTGTTATATATGTGTCAAAATCTTAAACACTAATGTTTTTTAAGATAATTATAAACACTAATTAAATATTCTAAGAAAATTCTTCTCGTGAAGATGATGTTTTAGTGAAGATTTTATCAAGTGTTTTTATAATAGTGTTTTAAATGAAGTGATTTTTAATTTTTTTTAAAATACTTCTGAAAAGTAATTTTTAGAATATTAAAAAAAAGACATAATATTAGTCTATTTTTTAAAAATAATTAAAGTCGTAAATTTTTTTTAACTTATTCATTCACATACTTCTTTTTCTTTGGTAAATAAAATAAACGATGTGATTAATATGTAGAAAACTTGACTTTTTCACTAGATTGGAAACAGAAAAAAATGACTTTTAGATACATCGTCATGCGTATTAATGATTAGTAATGTGACAACTCAAAAACTTTCGAATATTAGAGCTTGTTTAATTATTGAATTTTTCTGTTTTAAGATATTACATTACATAAGGAGAGAGGTTAAACCGCCGAATTTAAAAGAAAGAAACGGATACCTGATCATTTGAACTATGCTCTGGTTTGCTTTTATGAATAATTTCAAAAATAGCAAATATTTGAAGAAAGATTCAAAAATGACATTTTCCAGTTCGAGATTCCATTCGGTTTGAGATCGGTGGATCTCAATATGAGAAATGTTTCTTTCTAATAACTTTTAAAATAATTGCTATTTTTTAAAATATTAATTCATAACATTTCATTTTTTTTAAATCCCCTTTATTTTAGTCTGTAAAGTACCTTATTGACTCTTTCAGTCTCCATGTTTTTTTTTCCTTTTTAGGTCATTTACTCTTTATTTATTCTAAAATATATGTTTTCTTCAAATTTTTATTCTTAGACTAATTTCAAATATCTTTTTGTCAAACTTTGAAATTATAGATGTTTTAGGGTCGTTTTATTTACAAAATAATTGGGGCCAAGAGGTTGGCAATCGTCATACTGTTCACACACAAATTTCTATGGAGAGAAATTAGAATGCAGAATAAAATATATTTGTATTGTTATGAATTTGAGTGTTACAATCTCTAATAAATTGATTCTCTGATTCTATCTCATGAGCATAAACTTCAATATGAGGGCCGCTGGCGTATGTCTCGAATCGAAGAGTTGATGTTGTTAAAAATTTGGTGTTCAAATCGGTCTTCAATCTTCTAACTCTTTTGAGTCTTCGAATCGATCTTCAAAGTCTTCTAGTCTTTGAATATTTTTCTCCGTTGTTGTTGATCTCCTTAATGAATGAATGACCCCTCTATTTATTGAGTTTTCTATAGACTTTTGGTGGATATAAACTTTATTTTATTTGAGCTCAATAGCCATGTGACGTATTTTTATTGGACTAATTCATGTCATCTAATAGTCATGAAAAAACATGTGTCATTATTTGATTTGCCAATTTAATGTCTTTTTATTTAATTTAAACACACATGTCAATTTTTTTATTGGTCTTCATTTAATGACATGTAATTTTATCATTGGCTTGAATAATTACGTGACATTTTATAATTTGTCGAATTTTCTTTCTTCTGCACATACTAATTGACCTTTATCTATGGAGTTGTTTATTATTTCATATTTTTGTTTAGTTTTTAAATTCAATAAATTACAAATCTTAAAATCATATTTTAAAAATAAGTATCAATGTTGAACACAATATTAGTGATTACTTCGAGTATTGTCATCCATATCTAAATTAATTATAGAATAGAATTAATTACATTAATAACCACTTTAATTCACCTAATTTCAATTTTAATGGTTGTTTCATATCAATATCAGATTTACCCATAAAACACCATTTATGGTGGTGATTCTGGTGGATTCCAATTTCAAGTGTTACCGTATTACCCTTTTATCTCTCCTAATAACTATATCTCATTAATTACATATCATTTAATTAAGAAAAATTTATCGGGGTATGTTTCGTCTTTTCACAATGTAATTTAATTTTTCTGGTGGTGGTTTTGGGTAGTTTTGATATATATATAAAAGATTGTGTTTTTTTTTTAAATAAACAACATTAATTTATCCAATACTGAAATTAACCCTATAGAATAATGTAAATCAAATATTACAATGTGAGATGCCTGCTATTTATGACAGTTAATCAGTTATTATTTTATTTTTTGAAAATTTATTATATTTGTAAATATTTTTTTAAATGTGTAAGCAACCCACAAAAATTTACCTTTTAAAATTTTATAGTGGGGAATCCATTCTAATATGTAATTCGTTGATATGCTACGTATGAGTGTGATTATTTTAGAATTTAATATTATGTTAGGCAATGGAATCATGAGATTTTTCCATGATCACTAGGATTTGAGTCATAAGCACGTGTTAATGAAGAATAATATTGAAAATCAGATATCTTCTGACATAAGATTACGTTGGCTTGCCATGTTAATCTCTTAATTTGATTGCCTAATCGAAATACCTCTTGTCTTGTTTAATGTAATATTTTTTTTAAAAAAATTATTAATCAATAATCTTTGTAACAAATAATAAGGGTGATGGTAAATCTAGTTATATTAATATAAATGTGATCAAAATATATATGATAAACTATAAAACATGTCAATCAAATGACTACTATAATTATCATATGAAATGATTATCATTTATTAAAATGAATCAATGATTAATTTATTCTTAAAATGTTATATTTTTAATTGTTTTTATAAACATATATTTACATATTAAAAAATATATATACAAATGTTTTAAAAATTATGTTACTCAAGAAAATTTATCCAAATAATGTGGCTCTAAATTTAATTAACCTATTATGTCAAGAATAATCCAATCAATCCACGCGTAATCTATTTTGAGTTCATATTTAAATTATAAAAGGAATCCAAGGATATTTTGATTCTTGAATTTTTAAATTTGTCTATTTTTAGTCATGAATGAATATTACAAAGAATTTGAATACAAATTTTTCAGCAAGAAAGAACATAATGACTAAAACCGGCTCGGTATCCATATCAAGATTCCCAGCTTACTGGGTTGATGATATTAGGGGGCGTTTGGAGTGCGGGAATCGGAATTAAATGCCTGGGAATTAGATGCCTGGGATAAGTAGTATGGAATAAAATGTTTGGGAATTTGATGTCTGTGTTTGGAGTGTGCTGGAATGGGATTCAAATGCCTGGGAATATGATGTCTGTGTTTGGAGTGTGCTGTAATTTGGTTTATGGGAATATGATTATTGTTTTTGTAGGAAGGAATATGATTTGTTATTTTATTTAATTATTATATAAAATTTATTTTAAAAATTGAAAAAAATAATTAATAATATTAAATTTAATTAAATTAAAATTATCAACTATATTTATTTATAAGTTTGAATTTTTTAATTTCCTTTTAAATATTATTTCATTAAATAAAATAAAATAAAATTGATGAAACATATAGGAATCAATTTCTTACAATCATGTATTATTATATAAATTAGTTGATATTAATTGACGGTAAAAAATAAATGATTGTTTTCATTCAATATTTAGGGTTTAATAATAAAACAAATTTATTAATTTAAAAAAAGTGAAAACGTGTTATTTAAAAAAAGGGTAAAATGTAAATAAAACCCTTGTGGTTTTTTTCAAATGCATAAACACCCCCTTTGGTTTGAAAATGGCAAATCACACCATTATGGTTCCAAATTTTTTCAATCAGACCATTCCCCTTCAATGTCATTAATTTTATTTTAATCATAACTTCTTCGTTTGAACTCCGATTTGGATGATTCCAAGATGTTTTGGATTCCCCATTTTGGTCTCTACGCTATGGTCACTTCAAACTTTCAAATCACCAAAAACCAAAAGAGTTAACTAGGGGTGAACAAATCCAAACCAAACCAATGGTCCAAATTAAACCAAACCAAACCGGTTTGGTTCGGTTTTTAAAACCTTTAATAACCCAAACCAATCCAAACCAATTAATAGTGGTTTGGTTCAGTTTGATAGATTTTTGCAGCGATCCAAACCAAACCAAACCAATACATAATATAAGATATATATGATATATTTGAACTTTTAAATATCAATAAACCTTAATAAAATTTAAAAACAAAAGGAAGAATCTTTAATATCATATGTGTTATGGTTGAATAATTATAACAAGATTTTATAAATTTGTTATGTTTATATTTGTGATTGGCGTTTTATTGAATTTTAGATGAATTGAAATTAGTCCTACAATTTTTGGAAGTTATTTTTTGAGATTTTGTTACACTTATCATGCTGCAAATTAAGTATTTATGAATAATTGAGAAAAAACAAAAAATGTAAGAACCAAACTGATCCAAACCAAACCATTTTAGTTTGGTTTGGTTTGGTTTTTTCATGTTGAACGGTTTGGTTCGGTTCATATAATCTAAGAATAAAATCTAATCGGATTTGATATTTTAGCAAAATCCAAACCAAACCAATCCAATGTTCACCCCTAGAGTTAACGGTGTCAATCATACCTAGTATTTTGATGTCAATCAACTCTTTTATTTATTAATCATTTCAAAGTTTTGAAGTGACTATTATATAGATCCTGAAATTAAGATTCCAAAATATCTTGAATCACCCAAATCGGAGTTCAAACGAAAAAAGTTATGGCTAAAATAAAAAATTTGACATTAAAGAGGAGAGGTTTGATTGAAAAAATTTGGAACCACAGGGTGTGATTTATCATTTTCAAACCACAGAGGGTGTTCATGCATTTGGAAAAAACCACATGGATCTCATTTGCATTTTACCCTTAAAAAAATGTTGTATTTGGAATTAAGCTTGAAAAAAGTACTATAAAGTAAAATTTATCTAAATTAGTTAGTGTATTATTTTGAACATTCTTTTTAAATTTAATTATGTATAATATATTGAGTTTCTTTTAAAAAATATTTTTGATTTAAAAAATATGTATATTTTTTTTAATTAAAATTGAACATATTTTTTTTTAATTTAATTATGTATAATATATTGAGTTTCTTTAAAAAAAATATTTTTGATTTAAAAAATATGTATATTTTTTTAATTAAAAAATATGTATATTTTTTTAATTAAAAAATATTTTTTAATTTTATCTTGTTCACTATAACCTACTAAAATACTCATAATATATTTTTTTTCCTATTAGAAATACCAAATAGTACAAAATGGGAGAGAGTTTAATTAAATGTCAATGTCAATGACAAATGTCAATGCCAAAGCTAATGTCAATGTTAAATAAAGGGGAAATTTGGATGAGAATTGAATATCAATTCCAATGGTAAAAGACGTTGAACCAAACAATGGAATGAGAATTGAATGTCAATACCCATGGGAATTGAATGCCAATACCCGCACTTCAAACGCCCCCTTAGAGTCATAATTTGGAAAGTTAAGTCAATCATTCAATACATTTCTCAAGTTCTGTTTGTGGAAAACGAGATCCAAAATCATTGCCGGTTTTTAATAAACGGATCAATAAACGTTGGGAATTTTGTTTTTTGTTTTTAATAAACTGGTTATTTAGAGAGACAGGTAAGCTGTGTCAGGCAGGCTAATAATGTCGATCGGTCAAAGATATGTTTTTTGGCCAGTAGGGACTAATCGTCGCCTTCATTATCGGTACTTTCTCAAACAAGTTAACCTTCGTTTATGTGAATACTTTTTGCATCTTCTTATGTAATATTGCTATAATTTTCACGAAAATATTTAATAGATTCCGCGAGGAGCTCATATATTCTTCAAACGTCGTCTTTTAACTCTCTGATAATTGATTAGACATAAGTATTCTCTCGTAAAACTTATTTGCTCACAACAAATGAGTTCATAATAAGTTTATCGGCATCCTACTATTTAAAATTCAAAACTTTTTTCAAAATTTTAGTATCTCTTCTTCTATAAACATCATTTCCTTTATTTTTAATTTTTTCCAATCGATAAAATTTAGAAGAGTGTGGTTTGGGGCGCAATCATCTCAATTATATAAAGAGTGTGGTTTAGTTTAATCTTGATACAACAAATTCTATAAATTATTGACATAGTCAATAAATTATTGAAGGGGAAATTTTTAAAATTAAATTAATGATTTATTATAATAAAAGTAATGTTTTAATTTCTAAAAACTCATTTACATTATTAATTTTTTTTTTTAATAACAGAGTTTTACAACAAAAAGAAAACAAAGAACAGCAAACTTCACTCCATGGGAAGCCAAAAACGAGGAGGAAGACAACCCCACCAATGACCCGAGCAGCCTGAGTCTGCCACAAATTTTGCTAACGAATGAGCAAAGCCGTTGCAACTTCAATTTGAATGGAAAGTCAACAAGTCAAGATGTTTTTTCTTTTACCGTACAATAATTTATTGACATTAATAATTTATTGACTAAATTTGTTATTTCATAAATTTTTTAAAAGTTGAGCTATTTGAGAAATTAAATATTTTTTTTATGTTATTTCAGTTTTTACACTTATTTTTTCCTTATGTACTAATTATTTTTTATAATTAATAAAATAAATAACTATTTTATATCTATAATTGATAAGATGTCATTATAATTTTTTTTTTAAATTGATTTAATTCAATTGTACAAGTTAATGAAAGAAAATAGACCTTAAAATGGTGGGCCTTTTGCAATTAACCTTAAATTTATTAAAATTATTTTTTTAAGAGTGCGTTGGATACCCTTTTTTCTATTATAAAAATTCAACACGTTTTATTCCATCACATACTTTGCAATAGTTGTTCAATCTCCATCTACTTGAACTCCGAAAAGGGAAAATGCATTCATACCTTGAAATAGATGTCACGTAATATTATAATTTTCTTTTTTAAGATTCATAACTATTAATTAAATCATGCTTTAATAGTGTTTGTTACCATACCTTTGTCAACATTCCATATAATAAAATTAATTATGACTTATTGTTTAATCACATTATAATACTACGTTGTGATATCATGGTTCCATCTCAAAACTAATTGACAATAAGAGAAATAGTTCATGTATCTTATAAACCTAATGAGTTCCCTTCATTTTTTCGATGTGAGATTCCTAATATCCTCTCAAGATGGTGCCTCTTTTGGACACATCATTCTTGAGTCAGATCCTATTTTTGGACCAAATGTCTGTTTAGACTTGTTGCGCTCTGATACCATCTTAATATCATGGAGTTCCTCTAAAAAATAATTGATAATAAGATAAGTAGCTCATTCGCTTATAAACCTTATGAATTCCTTTCATCTTTCCAATATGAGAGTTTTAACATTACGCACTTATAAATTCATAACTAACACAATTGTTCATTTAAAAAAAACACACACACAATTGTTCACATAAAAAATATTACTTACTTGTCACAACCGTTTTTAATTTGGTCTTTAGATTTTTAATGTTTTATTTTGATTCCAGAACATATTATATAGTTTAGAACCGTTTTTTTTTCAAAAAAACCATCTAACAAAAACCTCATGCGTGTCATCACCAAAATAGTAATTTTATTTATTTATTTTTTTAGGTATTGGTCATACGGTATTGATTAGTTTGAAAATCGTTATGCTAAGATTTCTATTAAATATTATACTAAAATTAAATGATAATAATCGAAGTTTGAAAACTAAAGTACAATATCATGAAAAGTATAAGGACTAAAATATAATAAATATCAAAGTTCTGAAGTCATTATAAAATTATAAACTAAAATTTAAAAAAAAAATAGTTATAAATAAATTATGAAATGAAAATCACGAACCCCAAATCGTGGAAAGGATAAGTTCCCAACCGAAACAAACACAAGCGTGTGGAATACATTGGAATGTGCATGCACACAGATCATACTTTGGTGTGATACCTAATATATCTGACTTTTTTTTAATTAGTTTGTTTGAGAGTAAAATAAGTACTATTAATTAAAATATTTTTCTTATAAGTACTATGATAAAAAAGTATTTAGTGGTATATTATTTTATTGTTTGGATATGATATTTAAAAAGTGCTTTTAATCTTATTTAGAGTTCTTGTTAAAGAAAATATTGGTAGAAAAGAAAATTTGTAGAAATAAATTAGAGAAATAAAGTGTATAATGAGAAGTTAGAGAGAGTGGGGAAAATTAAGTTAGAGAGAGAAAATGTGTGAAGAGAAGTTAAATAGAGAAAATGCATGAAGAGAAGTTTAGAAAGAGAAAGTGTGTAGAGAGGAGTTATATAGAGGAAGTGTGCAGAGAGATATTAGAGAGATAAAATGTCTAGAGAGAATTTACATAAATAAAATGTGTAGAAGAAATTAGAAATATAATGTTTAAAAATTAAAAAGCACTTTGAAGTGCTTTTGACTTCTACAAAAAGTGTTTCCTAAAATGTTGTCAAACATAAAACTTGTATCTAGGAAGTGATTTTGCTCATTTAAAAACACTTTTTGGCCAGCACTTCCAAACACACCCTTACCTAACTTACTTGAAGCTCTTTTTTGCTTCCCATTTACAGTTTAATTTTACCAATTCAACTTTTAGTGATATGTATATGTTCTTTATAAAATAATCCAACATAGGGAAGGGAGGCTCGAACCTTCAACTTTATAGAAGGAATATTGATGTGTAAACATTTGAGCTATGCATGCTCAGGTTAGCAATAAAATATATAATTTTATTTATATTAATATATTTATTTTTGTGTAAAAGAATATAAATTTGAGTGAGGCATGATCATCACAAAAAATTATGAGTATGTAATCACATGTATTAAACAACCGATCACAAGTATTTTTTTTTTTTTTTTTTTGCAAAAGACGAGCACAAATTTTAGTTTGACGTAGTTTACGATTTTAGTCGGCCGATCACATAAAATTTTAGTTTATTGATCACAAATTTAAGTTTTAATGGGTATGAGATCGCATTCAAAAGACGACGATCATATTTTAAATGCGACAATAAGAAACACGTATAAAAATGACGATCATATTTAAAAAACGATGATAACATTCAACAGACAATAATCACATTTGAAATGCCACAATGATATTTAAAGAAAGACAACCACATTAAAAAAAAAAAAAAAAAAAAAAAAAAAGCCTAATTTAAAGGAACAATTAATTACCACATTTTAAAAAGAACAATCGTATTCAAAAAGTGATATTCACATTTAATGGATGGAAAAAAAATGATTTCAAAATATAAAGTTTAATTCACACCATGATTTGAAACGTTAAAATCCAAATTGATTTAATTATAATTTGATATCAATGGTTGAAATTTAAGATATAATCTAACAGATGATATTAAATTAACCTTTTTAATAATTAAGGTAAAAATGTTAAAAAAATAAAGGGTTAAGATTAAATAAGTTTGATGTAAGAGTCATAAACGTCATTGTATCATACAAGGACTATGTTTTCCTTGTACTAAAACTTGATCCCGATAGTCAATTGAAAATTCATTTATGTCATGATTAATTTTCTATTGATTTTTAAATTTGGATTCATATCAAATATACGATCATGGATATAACTTTTTACAATAAAAAACAATCACATTTAAAAAAATAACATTCACACGTTAAAGAACGATCACATACAAATTACGAAGATCACATTTTTTTAAAATCACATTAAAAAAATCTAGGGTAAAAGCACTCATTCGATCCCTGACTTTTAGAGGTCGTGTATATTTGGTCCTCACGTTTTCAGTTTGTATCTATTTGATCCCTACGTTCAATAATCCCAATGTTTGTTTAAAAAAAAAAACTAGATTGATTTAGTTGTAATTTGAAATCAAGAGGGTTGAGATTTAATATTATGATCTAAGGGTTGATTAAGAAATTAGAGTTTTAAAATAATTAAGGTAAATAAAAAAAAATGAAGGGATGAGATTCTTCCCAAAATGTACAAGCTTCTTCTAAAGCATACGGCTTTCTAGATATAGATGTTGATATCTATACTATACTATACCTCGTTCTATCTTATGAAGCAATTAAATATTGTTGTTGCGCAAAAATAGAGAGCTTCCACGTAGGCAACGAACTTAATTTATGGGACGAGTCGGAGGTGGTGCGCTGCTTCGACGGCATGCTACGTAGGTACTTGCACAGGAAAGGAAAAGAGTATAAGTGTGGTGCCGGCCTAACACCCTCCGATGCTAAATTCAGAGCAAGCAGAGCTAGTGTGTCAGAGAGAATAGTAGTAGAAATTAGTTACCTAATGAATGAATTTCTTCCCCTATTTATATGAGAGGAGGTTGATGACATTATCATGCCACGTGTCGTGTCAAGATTGGACCACGTGTTGCTTCTCAACGACGTGTCACTTGTTGGTCATGTCACATGTCATCTTTTGATTGAATATCAATTTATTGTAGTTTATTGGTCTTAGATACGTAGCCTTATTAGATGACGTAGACGTAGACTTTCATGACTACGTAGACGTACCTTCCTAGGCAATGTAGACGTAGCCTTCCAGACGACGTAGTTTTATCTTTTCAGATGACGTAGATATACCGATTATCCATTCTTTGAATCAGCGAAAAATTCCATGTGTACTGACATTTCAATGCACAACAGATATAAAGATTATAAAAGTTTTGGTAGGATTTTTAATTTCCGATACTATAGCTTGACCCTATGGAATGGGAATGGGAATGGGGAAGAGAAGAGTCGGTGTATTGAATGGGATACGTTTTCACGGTGCACGTTGTAAATCTGGACGACGCAGTGTCTTTCTTACCTTTGACTGGTCAACCTATTTCTTAATTCGGTCGGATGCCTATGCTTCCACGTATGCCCACTTTTATTTATTTCTCATCATCAACTGTCGCTGCCTGCCTGCAATGCACACTTTTTCTTTCTTTTCATATTTTTTTACTTTTTTTTTTCGCATTCTAAACTTAATTATATGCTTATGTTAAAAATAATTATTTTAATTATGCTTTCATTTGTTTTTTTTTAAGTTTATGATCTTTAACAAACTATTTCATTATCAAGTTGTTGTTTTTTTTAATATTTCCTTCGACGTGTTAGTTTAGAAATTCATATGAGATTTCAATCCTGTGAAATATTATTATATAGGGAGGAAATTTTAATGTAAAAGGTTTGAAATAAAAAACTTTAAAATTTTTATCCATGTATACATTCCCAACCATAAATATAATTTTGAAAAAAAATATAATAATAATGATAGAACAAACTTCATCGATTTAGTAAATAATGATGCAAAATAAATGGAAGCCAAGAAATAAATAAAGATTATTAACGAATTTACAGGTGTGTAAAAGCTATATAATTTTTTTTTAGAAAATTAATAATTATAAAAAAAATTTGTTTTATTGAAAACACACGTTTAAAAGTTATTCTAAACGGACATTAAGTGATAATGCGTTTAGAAAGATAGTATTTGGGAAATAGCCCATATATAAACACATGGGATCGTACCCTCTTGTTAGTTTTTAATAACTCAAAATCTCTATCATTATTATTTTCTCAAAATCATCACAGAGTCCACTAGTGTGAGTCGATCCAATACCCCACTTGTGGAATGTACTTCACGACAACAAAAATTGAAGTCTTTTTCTACAAACTCCTTTCATCTTCATCTCTCTCTCTTACCCTATTTAAATACCTTGCCCATGCATTTCTTTCTCCAAATTACTACCTAATATATCATCCTTTTCTTTTCTTTTCTTTTTAAATCTCCCCTTTCATTTCTATTTATAGCTCTGAAAAAAAAAAACCCTTTAATTAGTTTATTTACTTCTTTCATTCCATAGGCAATAATCACTTTGTTTTCTGAACAATTTTAGCATGCAATTGCAACTTATAGAAGCTTTCTAAACTATATCTATTTCCAATCCAATTATATCTCCTCTCAATTATAATTTATAATTTTTCCTTGGTATTAGCTTCTTCTTTGTTACTATATATTATTAGATAATTTCTTTTAAAAACAAAAAATGTCGAGCAGATCGCGATCGAGGCAGTCGGGTAGCGCAAGGATCAGTGATGAACAGATCAATGAACTCATTTCCAAGTTACAACAGCTCTTGCCTGAGATTCGAAACAGACACACTGACAAGGTACTATATCATATGATCTTTATTTATAAGGTCCCATGTGACAAGATTCAAAAGTTTTCCTTATTCTTTTATTTTTTTATTATTATTATTTGTTTGTTAATTCTATATAAGTTTTTGGAAAAGCTAATACACAAAGATCAAAGACAACTTTTTGAAAAAAAAAAAAAGATCAAAGACAAATAATAAATAACATTTGAAAATTTATCAAAAAAAAATATTACTTATAGATCATTAAATTATTGAACTAGTTTAATAAATTAGTGAATTGTTTACTTTTAATATTTACTATTTTAACTTTCAATTTTTTAGTTGAATAATTATCATTTAAATGATATTTTAAGAATAAAAATTCTATTTTATTATAAGTTAATTATTAATAATTTAAATTTGATAGTCTATTTAAGTAAATTATTAAAAGTAGTGAGATATTGAAAATACAAATCTAAAATTTACTATTTGAGATAACTTCTTATAAAAATACCACATCAATAAAATGACAAGAGATTTTTTTTTCTTTTTTAAAAAAAAAACACATAAATTTACATAGAAAACGGTTTTATGCATAAATATATTACTAAAATGACGGTTGTCACATACATTATATTATAAACGTAAACACATTCTTAATAATCAATAGGTTTCCATCTCAAAATTGATTAGTAATAAAAATAAAAAGGTGATTCTTAACATTTATAAATTTTATTAGGTTTTTTATCATTTCGATGTGGGATCATTAGCAACACTAAATCATACCATGAGACACTCGATAAAAGAATCTCAATTTTATTCACGTAAAAAAAATCACATCCCATATTTCAATATCGGGTCAAAAAAGAATTCAGGTCACCATCACCAACAAAACGAAAAAGAGCTTTTCAATTCATAAATTAAAAAATTAAAATGGGATATGATATGAATATGATTGTGCAGGTTTCAGCAAGCAAGGTTTTGCAAGAAACATGCAACTATATAAGAAGCCTACACAGAGAGGTTGATGATTTGAGCGAGAGACTCTCTGAGTTGCTGGCAACATCTGATACTGCTCAAGCTGCCATTATTAGAAGTTTACTTACCCAATAATTAATTACCACTTTTTTTTTTTTATAATTTTGATCTTTCTAATAATTTCTTCTTTTTAATTAGGGTTTGTTTCTTTCTTTTTCTTTTTCCTTATCAAGTATGAAGTTAAGTAGTAGAAAAAAGAATGTTCTCTCTCTTTCTCTCAATAAAAGCTCATAACCAACACTCTTTTTTCATTAAATTGAATCAGTTAAATCCGTTATTCAACTATTTTATTTATATCTATTTATAGAGAGAATGAGGTATGGGGAAAAAGGGGTGATGGCTATGGCAGGCAGGAGCATTGACTTGTGGCCATCCACAACTCTCAATTTGATGAATTGATATCCCAAATCAAAATATGAATATTCTAATAATATATGGATATGATCTGACTATCTTTATTTTCTAAAAATATTTATATAATATTATATGTTTTTTTATATATTATATTAAAGTAAACGAGAAACTTGAACCTTCAATTCAACCTTATAAAATGTAGTATTAGTATCTAATTAGTTGATGCTCGATATAAATAATAGTATTTTATTTTAGTTTTTTTTAAGTTATTAATAAATGATAATCATTTCTTATTTATTTAAAAATAAAAATAGCTATCTATCTATCACTAAGGAGCATTTCTATCAATTGTGATACAATTTTCAGCCACATGGGATATGTACTTATCGTGATCCATATTAACCATATGGATTAAATTTGATATTTTCTTTAATTTAGATACATGTGACTAAGGTAAATAGAGATAGCCTACTGATTAGTGTAGCTAAGTTTTTTATTTATAAAATCAAAAAATTAGTGATTGATTAATAAGGAGATAATTTAGCTACATTTAAGGGTGTACCTTTAACGACATTTTATTTATGAGATGTTCTTACGTGTAAAAATGTGACAACATGCCATCAAAACACCTAAAAGTATACAACCAAGTTATATTTCGATTAATAATAAGTGATTGATTAGATATTGATTCATAATAATTATTAGTCAATGTGTAAAAGGGCGGATTTTTTTTTTAAAGGGTAAAAACTATATAAAGCTAATTTTAAGAAATAAGGGGTAAAATGAAAATACATCATTTTTACATTAATGGATCCGGCGGACGTGTGTCAATGATATAATAATGCTTGGAAGGAAATTAGCGTAGCGTGAAGATCGTAAAACCACACAAAAAATCAATATTTAAACAGCTTTGAGTTACGTACTACAAACTCTTTCTATAATTCACGCCACCTTAGTAATCTTCATTTATTATATTTATATATAAAGGGTTTGCTGTCTAATTAATAATTATCTTATCCGGCAATACAATTATATTTGGCCCCATTTATCCAAAAATTTATGACACCCAACCTAAATTAGCTACTAAGTACTAATAAGAAGCAAACATGAATATAGTTTAAGTGGTTAGACTACTAACTATTAATCAATATTTATTATATATCAAATACACCGTTGTATTTTGAATTATTGTTAAATCATACTCTTACATTAATTTTTTTTTTTTTAAAACATCCATACACTTTAGTAAAATTATAAATCATTTAATAATCATTTTAAAACATCCTTACGCTTTAGTAAAAATTTTCGAATTCTTAATAACCATTTAATAATCATATTTTTTCAATTATTTATGTGATTCTTAACATAAAACAATGTTATTTGACTAGTACCTACTTCACCAATGCAATAAAGATATTTGTGTCATATTTTATCTATTATAATTGGGTAAAGTACCCCTTTAGTCCCTGAGTTTTGGAGGTCGTGTCTATTTGGTCCTGCGTTTTCAATTTGTGTCTAAGTGGTCCCTGAGTTTTGGATGTCGTGTCTATTTGGTCCATGCGTTTCCAATTTGTGTCTAATTGGTTCATGAGTTTTGGATACTGTGTCAATTTAGTCCCTGAATTTTCAAGAACTAGTATAAATAAGTTTAATTGGTGCTTAATTTAACGTATTCGTTAACTTCTTATCATATTATTGACTTAATACTGACATAACATGTTTAATTGGTCAAAATATAAAGATAGGAATAAATCTTTCATCAATCTAGGCCTCAAATTTGACATAATTATTAATCTCATGTCAGCATTTTGATCAATTAAACATTTTATGTCACTGTTAAGTCGATATTATGTTAATGAGTTAACAAATTAAGAAAGAATTAAACTTATTTCTAATAATCCATGGACTATTTAGACACAAATTGAAAACTTATGGACCAAATAGACACAATATTTAAAAACTCAGGGGCCAAATAGACACAAATTGAAACGCAAGGACCAAATAGACACAATATCCAAAACTCAGGGACCACTTAGACACAAATTGAAAACGTAGAGACCAAATAGACACAAGCACCAAAACTCATGGACCAAATGAGTACTTTACCCATTATAATTTAATCTTATTGAAACAATTATTTATTTAATGAATTGATTAAAATTTAATAGTCATTGAGTACTATATATGTTTAAAAAAAACAATTGGTATTTAATGTAATTTCTAATTTCAACACTAAGTTTTTTTTTCCTTTCTTTTTTGGCTACTTGTTATAGTATCTATTTTATTTTATGTTATCTAAAAATAACTCCAAACAGAATTTTTAAAATCAAATTACATAGCTAGACAACATCCCTATATTTTTGGACTTGTGAATATAAGCAATATTCCAACATATAAACCTAAAGTAGAGTTCACATATTTTTTTTAATTTATTAAAAAAAACAAATATTAAGAGCTTAATGGATGGGGCCGACTCAATTCCCATTACAAATGGGCTTAACACAAGCCCAGGCCCATTAAAATACTAGAAAATTTCCATACACACACTAAAAAATCGAGGTAAATATTTTCCTAACAATTTTTCCTATATGAAAATAGTGTCTTGATCATGAGAAATATTTTCATACTTTGATACGTGTATTATTTTATAATTATTAAATACACATATAAAACGGCTATTTTCATATTTACATTCTCAATCTGTGACGAATTAAGTATTTAACTAAACAAATTATATACATATTTATAATTTTATTCACAAAAATTAATTTGGCCACTTTAATCTATGATGTGTCAAATTGAACTCCGTATAAATAATTTTTTTAATGAAAATAAATAATTATGAAAGGAAATCCCAGCTGTTTTTGTTTTGTGTAGGGACTTTTAGGTATTAGTATATGGTTGGCACCTACAAGGCAAAGCAGAAATCGACACGGTTGCACTATCTCATGTAATGTAACACTAAATACATTCCATTTCTATTTCAATTCTATCTCAACATAATTTTCACAAATATAATATAAAAAAAATGAAACTTAGGCCAATTCCAAGTTAATAAAATGCTTTAATTATGTGTTAAGGTGTCAGTGTCAATTTTTGGCAAAATTTGGAGCACAAACTTTTTCTTAAAAAAAAATTAACTAATCGATATTGATAGAGTTAACTTATAATCATGTTAAAATCAAGTTCAAAAAACTTTATTTAAGTCCTGAGATTTATGTGTTCAAATCTATGTGTGACCACAGGTTTTTTGATACGTAATGTTGTAAAATTATGTAGTTGTCCGTAAAATTAATCGAGGTATGCGTAAAATTGATCCTTGTTGTTGCGTAAAAATGGAGGACCGAGAACTGACATGTGGGTCAAGTGTCTCCCGGACTGCGACCGCGCAACGAACTAGAAAGAATAAGAAGAGGAGTGAAAAGTGAGCCGAGCAGTCTTGAATTGAGGACAGAGGTGACCTGCATAAGGAAACAACTGAGTACCTGTGTGGTGCCGGCCTATCCACTCTAATACCTAAGTCATACTAGAGGTGGTGCCGAGCAGAGTAGTAGAAGAGATAGTGTACCTCGACAGTGGGTTTCCTCCGGTATTTATAAAAGAGGCGTAATGATGACCCTACTTTGTAGGTGTCAAGCGTAGGCCCTAGGCTACGTGCCGGCTCTCGGTTGGATGATCGCCTATCATATCTGAGAGCGAGCCTCGGTGGGAAGAGCAGCCAAACTCTTACCTTAGTGTTGAAATGATACCACACCAGGTGAGCTCATGCCTTGTCTGACCTATAAGCTCATCTTTACCCATTCTCCACTTGGGTGGTCACCTGCTCTTCCGAGCCTAGGTGAGTTGGTCTTCTTGGGCAGGGTCGTTTCTAAAAAAATAAGGGAATGGTGCGATGTATAAATTTGGGTCATCGATCATATAATCCTTAATATGAAAAAGCATAAAAATTATACATACAAAAATTATTTTTATTAAAACACAATATCAATAAAATAATATAATAAAGAAATAGCATAAAATTATCAAAGTAGTATAAAAAATATAAAAATTGAACTTTAACTTATGTTGGGATTGAACTCAACTCAAAATGGCGTAGAACATATAAAGATATTGCAGAGAGAATGTCAGCCAACGCGACTTAGAATAAATTTTCATTTATATATTATTAATACTAAGTTTTTAATTCAATATTTAGGGCCCCCAAAGCTCGGGAGCCCTGTTTGGTAGCATCAGTTGTAAGAAATTATTGTGACCCAAATGATAATT
Organism: Gynostemma pentaphyllum; assembly: GCA_028015215.1. Lineage (NCBI taxonomy): Eukaryota > Viridiplantae > Streptophyta > Magnoliopsida > Cucurbitales > Cucurbitaceae > Gynostemma > Gynostemma pentaphyllum. Next base: position 47,855,573 of record CM051346.1, on the reverse strand, counting down.
AATAACGGTTTAATAATTAATTAATGATTATATCCATTTAGTTATTGGTGGAAGAACACATCTCTCTAATGTGTCCATTGACTCCAAAAATGAAAGGTAATGACTCTTTAATGGTTATGTCTTTTGATGGAAAAGACATAACCATTCATTGTGGCCATTGTCTATTCGTGAATAGACATAACTTTTGGCATCTATAAATATGAGTCTTTGTCCTCTCTCAACCCAACCCAAGATTAACATTCCTTAAGTGTACGTTGCTCCATCGATGTTGTGCAATAGTGGGTAATGAGAGAGAAACTCGGACTCATTTACACCAAATTCATCTACTGCGTTTTTCGAGTTTTCTTGAAGAACGATACTTTCAATTTATGTTTTATTTATGTTATTGTGAAAATCATGACTTCCAAACATCATGAGAATTAACGTTTTCATGTTATTAAAATTAAAGTCTTACATTAGTTGCACCATGCCAACGACCAGGCCTGTTCTTGGGATGAGCACGCACCTTGCTAGGCCTCACGTGCTTATTCCGCTAAGTCTGTCATCTAGGGTGTTCGGTCCTCTTCCTGAGGCTGAGCCCTCCCGAAGTGGTCTTCTCAGGGGAGAGTGTGCTCTCTGCTCGCCCTCTTGTGTGTATTCCGCTAAGTATGTCACCTCGGTGCTCGGTCCTCATCCTGAGACTGAGCCCTCTTGAAGTGGTCTTTTAGGATGAACATCCATCTTGTTGGGCCTGGTGTGCTCATCTGGCCCACTCAACAAGCGTAGTGGACATCTTTGATCCTCCCATGTGATCCTTTAGATATGTGTCAAGTGGTCGTATAGTTGTTTGAAAATCCACCCATAACAATCCTGACACTTAAGTATACAAAAAAATATAAAGCGATGAAACTGACCTGATATTTTCAAACTCAAACTTGTATATAAGTGAACCTGATTGAATATATTACTTGAGTTATAACTCTAATAAAACTTGACCGAATATATTAATTAGGTTTAATTGGTGGGAAAAGTAGCTAGGGAGGAGAAAATATCTAGTATTCTTGTAATATTGTATTATTATTAATGATAATTTAAACATGTAAAGTATGAAAGTAAATGGGAACTTAAAGAAGAAGTTATGTAAAGAAACTTCACAAGTAAAAACTATCGCCTTGCTTTTTCAAAATTTTGTTTAATTAATAAACGTCATTGACTTTTGGTAAAATAATTACTATATTAATATAAAAGATATTATTTAAGATTTGACATTCTTTGCTGAATATTTCTTCACTAAAAGGGAATATATATGAATAAAAAGTTATTAATGGTTAAGAATAAGAGATAAATGTAAAATACACCTCTACACTTTAAATTATTGTTAAATCATACACTTGCATTTTTTGTGGTTATAAAATACCCGTGCACTTTACTAAAATTACAAATCACATTCTTCAACCGATTAGTTTTAACAAATCCAGATATATTTATATTCTACGTATATCATGTATTATGATATCATGAAAAATAATAAAAAAGAATTGACAGATGTGTATAATTTTAGACTAAACTATTATGTTAATAAGATGTAAAACCTATAAATCACACTCAAATGTTCAAATTTTTAGAAATTTTTAATGATTTTGGAACACACGGTATGCATATAATATAGATGTGTCTAAATTTCGTTAAAACTAATCGATTGAAGGGTGTGATTTGTAATTTTACTAAAGTACCGGGGTATTTTATGACAAAAAAAAGTGCAGGGATATGATTTAACAATAACCCAAAGTGCAAGGGTGTATTTTGAATTTATCCCTAAGAATAATCTAAATTAAATTAAAATTCGGTCTGGACAATTACCTTTTCAAGCACATATAGAAGATTTCGTCATTCATTAAAAACAAGGCCCAACTAATTAATAAAATTATTTTGGTCATATAGTGTATATATTATAGTTAATTTAAAGCTGATGTCAAGTATTAAAATATTATAGCTATTTTGGATATTAGTTTCAAAATAATTCATACTTTTGTCTTCAATATATTTATATGAAGTACAATTAAATTACTAAATTTTTGTGCATTTTAAATTATAATATCAAAAGTCTATTATTTTCGCCAATTTAATATATATAATATCTAAAAAAAATTAACATATAAATAACCTATCGGCATTTAATTTAGTGATAATAATAAAGCATTTATATTTTTCAGTTTTAAATCATTTCATATATGGTATTAAAATACAAACATATAAATTAACTAAAAAAAACGTGTTTTTAATCCAGTGATTATATATTTTTTTAGCAGATTTTATAATAATTTTTACATAATATGTAAATCAGTATTTTAAAAATATATAATTTAAAACTAATCAATTGTTCATCTGAAAATTTATTATCTTTATAAATATTATAGAAAAAATTATTAAATTTGCGATAATTTTTTTTTCCATCAACTAATGATTAAGTTACTATAAGTAAGCTGCCGTCATTTTACACGTCAGCCATCTGTCATAATTTTGACATCAACAATAACATTCTATTCGATCTCTGTCTCTCTCTCAGAGTCGATTTGTAAATTCTACCATAGCCGTCACCATTTCTGGTAATTATTTTTTTAACAAAGCTAATTTTCGATAAAGACATCGCATTTTTTCTTGTCCTAATTAATGTTATTCTCCGGAGATCAAGAAAAACAAGCTACTACAAGAAAGAGATGAAAGAAACGTCACTAGCTCGATAGAAATCCTCTGTAAATTTCGGAGCTTTTCATAGTTTTATTGTTCCTTTCTTGCTCTTTGATCTGTTTTTTACAATGGGTAATTGCCTGGATGTTCCCTTCTCTGTCGATAGCTCTCTTAACTCTCTCCCTAATTCTGGTAATTTTTCTTCCCTTCTTCGTTTTTGCTGTTAATTCCTTACAAGCTGTGTTTTTTTTTGCTGGGTATGTTTTTTCTTGTCGTTTAGGTCTTAAAGATGGTAACTTTACTGGAATTTCTATATGGGTTTAATGGATTCTAGATGGGTTTTGTGTGAATTTCTGTTTTGTTAGCATTTTGGGAAAAATATGATTGAAGCTAAACTATTTATATTATTGGGAGTTGTACTGTGTTTTTGACGTTTCCAAATCTCATGTCATATTCTCAAGCTTTATTAATTGAATGAATAATCCATGGCACTGAGATTTTAGTGCTCTTGCCCTTGAATAACTTATCTTGTTGGAAGTGTGTTGTTTAGTTCTGTTTAAGTTTGTATCGTTTTAATCTCTTGAATTTCAAGCTAATAAGAATCATTTAAGATGTTTTTTTAGCTGGAATTGAAGCTGTATGAACATCACGGGTTTATTACCCTATAAATTGAATAAAATATGCACGATAACTATATAATTAAGCTCAAGTTTGATTTATAAGAATGATTTAGCAGTTGAAAACGCCGAGGTTATAGCATTTTTTTCTTTTAGTCACTCTGAGGTTTCCTATAGATATTGGGTCATGAACCAGAACTAGAATGCATTGGAGATGATGGTATGATGATAAAAGTAGGGTGGGATATATAGGAAATTGTTTGAAGATCACAATGAGCATAGAGTCGGTGTTGGTCTTTGTGTTATGTATGTAAACATGTGTTTGTAATCGTATTCCTTTAATATCTGTGTATAGAAGGTTATAGAATGGACTTGCTTTCATATGTCTCAGCTTCCACAAAATCAAACTTAATTTATCGAAAATTTGGTATGTTGTTAGTAGTGTCCTGGAGTTTCGATGTGAACAAGGAAAAGCATAGCAAGTGTTATAATAAATGCAGCTTCAATATTATTTTCTTTGAACTTAGCATTAATTGATGCCCGTAGGGCCTAGATAAGAATTAGCTCACTAGCCCTGGCCCTTACTTCAATACTAGTTCATCGTCATACTTCTCCCCTGCAGAAGATTCAAAATTTTCTTCTAGGAAAGGCCATTCGTCAACTTCTTTGAAAGCTCCTTCGCTCAGTGGAGATATTCCATCTATAAGTCTTGAAGCTCAAAGATCTGAAGGTGAAATACTGTTGTCCCCCAATCTGAAAGCCTTCTCGTTCAGTGAGCTTAAAGAATGCTACTAAAAACTTCCGCCCTGACAGTCTCATTGGAGAAGGAGGTTTTGGTTATGTTTACAAAGGATGGATTGATGAACATACACTTGAAGCTGTGAGACCTGGAACTGGCTTGGTTATTGCTGTCAAGAAGCTTAAGCCTGAAGGATTTCAAGGGCACAAGGAGTGGCTGGTGGTTTTCCATTTTTTTTTTATCCCTATGATCTTTTTCGGCAAATAGTTTGGTTATAAGTTGGTTGCTATTGATTGCAGTCTGAAGTAAATTATCTCGGCCGGCTTCATCATCCAAATCTTGTCAAATTAATTGGGTTCTGCCTTGATGGGGATAGCCGACTTTTGGTCTATGAGTACATGTCAAAAGGAAGCCTTGAAAATCATCTATTTAGAAGTAAGTTAAATTTGGCAGCTAACTGTAACTGTGAAAGCCTGCTGCCACCCTTCACTCTTTTGAGGGAATGTTTTTACTGTGATTAATAGTTGGGATGAACCCATTAAGCAATTAATTAGATTTTGAACCTCCGTTCTTGTATGTGCAATGAAATTGATTTCTCATATTTGTTTGTATGCATCACGATGTTTGCAGGGGGTGCCCAGCCACTTTCTTGGGCAATTAGGATAAAAGTTGCTATAGGTGCTGCTCGAGGGCTTTCCTTTTTACATAACTCTGAACAATCAGTTATCTATCGCGATTTTAAGGCATCAAACATCCTGCTCGATTCTGTATGTTAATTAAGTTCTTCAGAGCAAAGTCTTTCTAGAGTAGTTAAAAAGGCCCTCTTAGTTGTATCCCTACTTTAATTCTATGAAAGGATTAAGAACACCGGTCCACGAATAAGCAACTGAATGTATAATTAAAACGCACCTGTTTGACTGTAAGAAATTATTGTGTTCACAGGAATTCAATGCTAAACTTTCAGATTTTGGTTTGGCAAAAGCTGGCCCGACTGGTGATCGAACTCATGTGTCCACTCAAGTCATGGGTACTCAAGGCTATGCTGCTCCAGAATATATTGCTACTGGTTTGTGTTCTTTCTCATTTTTGAAACCTTTAGCTGGATTTGTGAGTAGTTTTAATTTAGGAGACGACCTGAAATTTGAAGATGACCTCTTACTCTTAATTATTACTGTTTAGTGTTTACTCTATACAGGGGAAGGAAAATGGTAAAAAAACGGTTCGTTTTTTCTTGGTATCAGTTTGATGTGTATGTGACTACCATACCATTTTGTCAATATTATGTTACATTTATGATATATTATATGTAAATAGACATTATAACATAGTATAGGCAGAGTGGTATGGTGGTACTCATTTAATAACATACTATAGACAAAATGGTGGTGGTCCCCCTTATAATTTGACACTTCGAAAAACAATAAGAGTATATGTCTTACTCTTCCAAACATAATATTCTTATATATTATGTTATTTGGAATCTCATATTCAATCTGTTCAAAAAAAAAAAAAAAAATCTCATATTCAATCATTGCAGTAAACCATATACAGTAATCAACTGTAATTTTTTGACATTAACCATGGAAAAAAAAACAGAGAGAGCTTGGTAGTGGATAAATTATTGGTTGACTTCTCTCTCAAGCTTCTGTTTAAAATCATCACTAAAATCTCAAATCTACCAGTTTATCCAGTAGATAAATTCTAATTAGAATCAATCCTCAACTGAAAATCAGTATTACCTATTTCTCTGGATGGGAATTGGAAAATCCTTGAAAAGTTGTCTAGTAACTCAAATTAGATTAGCAATACTGAGCGTCATATTGATGTAATTTTCAGATTCCATTTTTGAAGCAAAGAAAGGTTTCTTGATTCATTTCCTTGAATTGTCAGAGCATCCCATCAGTACTTTCTTTCCTAAAAAATTATTGTAGGAATAGTTGATGGATATATATCTTTCTATATCCTTATATGTGCAGGTAGGCTGACGGCTAAGTGTGATGTGTATAGCTTTGGGGTTGTGCTGCTGGAGCTTCTTTCAGGACGTCGTGCTGTCGATAAAACTAAAGTTGGTGTAGAGCAGATTCTTGTGGATTGGACTAAACCTTATTTGGCTGATAAGCGCAAGTTATATCGGATAATGGACACCAAGTTAGAGGGCAAATACCCCCAAAAAGCCGCTTACATGATTACAGTCCTAGCATTGCAGTGTATACGCGAGGCTAAATTCCGGCCACAGATGTCTGAAGTTTTATCTGCTCTAGAACAGCTCCCAGTTACAAAGCAAATTGATTTCTCTTCCCATTTGGATCATCAAAGAGTCAGCAGTCCAGGGCCGAAGTCCCCGTTAAGGCATAATAAGTACTCTTCACCCAAAGGCTCCCCATTACCATTCAAATGAAATCCCCATGGACATATTTTGAAGGGATGACCATCTTCTAACTGGGATCCTTGTAAAATTCTTGAAATTGGGCTGTTTTTGGCCAAGTGTTAGAAGTTTTGAGCCCAATATTTTGACTGACTGGCCAGGTTTTCTTTTGTGCATATGAAGAGAAATTATTCTTGTAAAAGCAGTCAAAACAGTTAGCTTGCTTTTGGAAGGTGGGAAAATCTTAGCTAGAGCAGGCAGCAGCACAAAATAATGCAGATTTCTATATATCAGTGGAGAGGATGAAAAAGATCAACACCATTTCACTCAAGGAATTGTATTGAGATTGACAAATCAAACAGTAAATTGTCATAGTTTTGTTTTTCTTTGGTTGCATAATTTCGTTTGTTGCTGGCAATGTATGATGTCTTTGCCCTTCTGGTGGGATTCAATTGACTTTTGAATCTTGACTTATCATAAAGAAATGCACAAGGCAATCACAACAATTTTAGGAAAATTAATCATACATATTATGTTTTTAATTCATGATTGGTTATGCACCAGAATGTTTTTTTTTTTTATAAAATGTATTTACACATTATAAATAAATATATATATATATATATATATATATATATATATATATATATATGCTATTTAAAAATAAATTATGTGGTGTCATGTGCCTAAATGATCTGTCATGAAATGTCAAAGTATAGTTCAACCGGTTAGGTATCACTACTTCCCTCTCATGTGGTTTTAGTTTGGTATAACCTTCACTTCCTTTGTTTGATGTAAAATTTTAGAAAAAAATAGTAATATTAAATCATTTTGAATAATTGATATGTCAAATGATTGCATGTAGCATTGTGATTGTTGTGCGTTTTTTTAACTATCAAAATCATAGAAATTTTCATAGGTGTCAAAATTTTCTACAATAATAACAAGTTTATCATCTTTAAAAAAATATTTATAAATATGCTATTTTTAAAAAAATAAGTATATCACTGTTTGATTATGATAAATCACTGATAAACTATGATATAAAATAATCACTTTACGTAATAACTATTAATCGATTGTGATCATTTCATCGATTGACGTATTCAATAAAAAAAAACTTTATTTAGAATATTTTGTTAAATTGGTAATTCTTTTTATAAAATACTATATTTATATAAATATTAATTATTATTTTTTTTTTTTTTTATAGATTTGTAATCACCCATCAATTTATACACTTGGAAATAGATAGATGGTTTAACAAAACAAGGATGTGAAACTTGAAATAAGAAGACAAATCCAAACTCTCCATAACATAACATAAACATCTCTTTCTTAGCTTCAAAGCGACGCCATTACTTTCTTAATACTCCATCCATTGATTCCCTTTCTTTTATATTATAACAAAAAAAAACCATCAGTTTTCTCTCCCAAGAAAACACCCCTTTCCTTTCCTTTTCTTTTTTTTAATCAAGAATTATCATTCAATATAGATATGTCAATCTCTGGCCTCCATTGTGATGTATGGCAACCCCAAGATTTTGCTGAATTAGACACCTTTTCTTCATGTCAACAACCCGAGTTCTTTATCGATCTTTTCGTATCGTCGTACGCGACACAAGGCGATGATATAATCAGCACAGTTTGTTATAAGAATTTTAGACAAAGATGTGACTTTTTAACTCAAGATACCTTTTCATGGTCTGCTATTTCCACCATGCTTTCTGAAACCAATGTCCCTTTCCATCTTCAACCTTTCTTTATCCAACAAATATCGTCTCGTGCTCGTTGTATCGTCGACAAGCCGAACAATGCTTTGATCAAGACCATTCCCATTGTTGTGGAGTTGATGGTTCCTGAGGAAGAATTGGATTATGAATCTGATGTTAATTCCCGGGTGTTTAATCGAGCGAGTAGGTTGTCAATGGAAGAGATGGAAAGAGTTGAATTAATTGATGGAGTTTCGAGTTCTTGTGTGATATGTTTGGATGAGATTGAAGTTGGTTCTGATGCTGTTCGTATGCCTTGTTTGCATTTTTATCACCAAACTTGTATTCTCAAATGGCTTGAACAGAGCAACCTTTGTCCGTTATGTCGGTTTCGGATGCCGGTCAACAAAGAAGAAGATCAAGAAGAATAAAGATAAGAAGATACATTTCTCTCTACTTGTAATCAGCTTGTTACATATATAGGCAGCTGTTTGATATCTTGGTTTAGTAAAATAAGCTTTTTCTTTTATTGAGATATTGAAATGATTAATCAGAGGTAACTCACATTTTAAATGAGGATGTAAACTCATGGCACTATATTATCTAATTCCTGATCTTTTCTCCATTTTTTTTCTCTTCCCAATCATGAGTTAATCATTAGAAGAATCTTGAAAAGATAGTACATTTAGAAAAATCCCATCTTTTAAACTTATTCTAGTTCATTATTGATATTTTTTGGATGAATTTTCAATAGGTTTTGGCACCAAAACTTACCCTTTTTTTTCATCCCTTATTTCTATAAAGGTGTAAAACTTTACTTTAGTTTGCTGACATCATCAAATTAATTAATTTGAGTTGAGAGGTGGTTTTTTGCAGTTCATAATCACATACTTAAGTTTATTAAATTCTCAGAAAAACAATATAATTGGGTTTGTTTCTATATATTGGTTGCCAGTTTAAAGGGTATGAAGATCAAAGAACAAGAGACAAAAGCTGAGAAAGATTTAGCAACGCACCTAACTTTAGGTGCACCAGCCGATTATGAAAAGCAATTTTTAGTGCCTGTAAACTCATCATTAATTTCCACCAAACTTTGATTAAAAGTTAGAATACATATGCTTAAATTGTAACATTTCTGTCTTTAGTAATTTTAATCATATGAGTTAGGCTTATAATTATAATAACAACATTCGAAAATAAAATAAAATTAGGGATCAAAGAACTTAACACTTAACTCTACTTTCACAAACTGGAAACCACAAAGATATCAGATATATTTGAATTGTGTAATATTCAGACACGGAAGAAATAATGTTCCCACAGAATTGATGAAATTATAAGACAATCATGGTCACATGTCAAACGACTCAGCGCCGTGTGCGACTTTGATAAAGACGTCCTCTAATGTGGTGTCAGCTAAACCCCATGCAAATACTGTAAACCTGCTTTTGGCATTTTCGACTGCTTGAAAAACATCTGCAATCCGAACCTCATGTTTTGGCAGCTCGAATTTCTGGGTTCCAGATATGTGGTATATCTTGCTACCACCAGGGGCTAGACACTTAACCATGTTTTCAACATCTTCTTCATGTGAAGGAGATGTAGTCATTGTAAATACATAAGTCCCTCCATATCTGGCTTTAAGCTGCCAAAGATCAATTCCATAACAAGTGTCATAAAATTAGCCAAATTAAAGTAAATTGTTTGCGACATCTTGAAGCATAAAATGCGTGTGACAGTGATAAACATCACAGCAACGCCTACAAAAATTTTGCTGGGGAAATGGCTATGAAAGAAAATATGGAACTTTGGATTGCATTGCATTGCATGAATATACAGAAAATGACTATCCAAAAATATCCATTAATTTAATCTTCCTGGATGGGACTGAGATATTAAAAAGAGTCTATAGCTACTGCTAAACTGTCCAACATGACTTCGAAACTTTGCATAAATAATGTCTATTTTGTGTACAACAGTTTGTAATTATCCAAGTTACTATTGCTAATTGTTTGGTATATACGTTTACCCCAACATGTATACCTTTATGGAGTTTGCAGAAAAGTTAAATTGTCTATAACAATCCCAAGTACAACTCAGTGGAAAATGATTATATTGCATCTACATTAAACAATCCAAAAACAAACATTATTTAGTTACCTCTTTTGGGTTTCCAATGCACTGCAGGCTTCCATCTACAAAAATTCCTATCCGATCACACAAGACTTCTGCCTCTTCCATAGAATGTGCTGAGAAAAAATAAATGAGTTTCATCATTATTCGAAAGAATCGGAAAGAGAATGGAAGAATGAGCCACTGGAAATATAAAATCTTTCATAATGTTGATATTGTGTAAAGTAGTAGAACAAATCATGAACAAAACCAGGAGAATTGAAATGAAATACATTTTGAGTTTGGAGAAAAACTGTTAGGTAATTCTATTGTTAATACTGCAGTTGTCAGTCAAGTCGTGTGTTCACTTCAAATTCTAAAGGCAAAATACGAGACGGAAAAATAAGGGAAAGCATACTGGTAAGGATGATAGCTCGATCTTCTTTCGCGCGCTTTACAACATTCCATAAATTATTTCTCGAAGCTGGGTCCAGTCCAGTGCTTGGCTCATCCATATAAACAACCTTTGCAAAAAAAAAAAAAAAAATCTAGTGTTTTCAGATATTTCAAGGGCTTTGACACATTAGAATGAAGTAGATTGAAATATTACTTTGGGATCTCCAATCAGTGAAATGGCAACACTAAGTCTCCTCTTCATACCTCCACTATACTTTCCAGCTTGTTTGTCTGCAACTCTTCCATGAAGATTGACACCCTTGAGAGATTCTTCCACTGCCTGCAGCAATAAAAGAGTTCATGAAAATGAAGCAATATTGCTTTATTTGTAGCATCTTCAATATTTATGGAACTTAAATTAGATGCATAACCCTGGAAAAGATCATGAAATGTTAGATCCTAAAGTCGTTATGATCAATGAATGGTCTTGCAAGCTATAAAATAGCCCTGGAATTTCAAATCATCAGACTCCAACAACCATTTCAATTTAACATTTTGCTTACTTGTGTTAAAGCGGAACCTTTTAAATTCTTCAGTCTGCCATAAAAGAGTAGGTGCTCCCTTCCTGTAAGGGTTTCCCATAGCAGGCTACAAAAAACACCGAAACAAAATAAAAACCACGAGAAAAATTCAGAGTGGTTGGCATAAAAAACTACAGCGTGTTTAAGCTTACTTATCCTGTGGACAGACGCCCATGCTTGTATATATGCTATTGATCTCAGTCCTTATGTCCAGACCTTCAACAAAGGCAGTCCCAGCAGTTGGTTTAATGAGACCAATCATCTGACAAAGGATCTCATGTGAGTGAATAAAAAAAAGGAAACTGCACTTTCTATGTCCATACAGAATGTGTGATATCCTTACCCAAATGGGTTCATTGACAACCAGAAAAATGAGGATGAAAAGATGAGAAAATGTTCAAAGAAATAAGAGAAACAACATAAATCATCATCCACTTCTGTCCACCAAAAAAACCAGGTAAGGAGCAATTTTAACTCACCATACTGATAAAGGAGGTTTTACCCGCACCATTTGGACCTAGCATTCCAAAGCATTCTCCTCGAGACAAAGCAAGAGACAGTTCTCTTACTGCAAACTTTGCCGGGTTTCCATCTTTTCCTGGATACACCTTTCTGAGATGGTCACAGATGATGGGATGACTTCGATCTGCTTCATTTAACAACTCTTCAACCTTCTCCCTCTGGAAGCAGAAATATTTAGTCACAAGATCACACTTACAAGTGGTAACTATTTGGCCTTCTCGCTCTAAAAGAGAAATGTACGACAACAAATTCACCTCATAATAAAGAAATGACGTACTAAATCATGCAGAAGGCGAGTGTTCATCATATAGACAGATAAACAGTAGCAACATGGCACAATACATTCAAAGTATAGTTTGTCTTGTCAGACACGGTATGTCAATAATCTACTATGGAATTCCTCCTCCATCGTGAAGAAGGAAAAATACTTGATAAGATGCACACAAACGATGGAGAATAAATCATGAAACCACTCTTCTGGAGTATACATAAGTTATTCTTAAAAAAAATTAATAATAGAACAGATATCATTATCAAGAAGAACTCACCTCTTTACTGATATCAGAGTTACTGATTTCAACAAAAACTTTTGATCCTTTCCTCTGCAAACTGGGATTTTGAAATGACAACGGAGGCTTTTTCTTAAATTTTTGGAGGAAAGATAATGGGTGTTTCACACTTCCTGATGACGAAACTTGGTCAATATAATATGCAACCAGCAGCAACACTATCCACTCAACAAGCATAATGATCAAGACTTCTCTCATTCCATTAATACTATCATCCAAATCTCCCCAGCGCATCCCGTAAGTCCCCATAAGATTCCCAGTGAAAGAATAATGAGCAAACTCATACAACCCACGGTATAGCGAAAATCCAGGATATAACTCCATAACGATGATCCAGCCACCTACATGGATGCATAAAGAAAGCATATCAGAAGCAAATACTAAATGGAAAAGCCTTAAACTTCAAACACTAGAGGACAGAGCTTTGCCCAAAAAGTCATATTGTTCATGATGCATATCAGACATTGGTAATAAAATAAGATTCCATTAAGGTGTTTTATTCACTCTTAACAATGTCCGCTACAAAGGACCTCAGAGACATAAAGGGTGGCGTAAAATCTTTTCCAGTAAGAAGTTTAAACATTCTCTCAAATTGAGCACGAGTTCAGTGCAAATCAGTCATTGGTAAAAAATGTTGTTCAAAATTAAAAACTCATTTATTGAAAAATGTTGATAAAATAAAACTTGCTTAATGGATGTTTACATACGTGGGAATGATGAATCTTGGATAAAAAATTGAAACAGAAATCCACCCAAGAGCCCTGTTCCGAAGATACATATGTATGATGAAACTGCAAATAAACATATGTAAGTTAACTTGCAGTTTGGCTGAACTGAAACTAAATCCTACTAATTTGAATAACACCAAACCTGTAGCAGTCTTAACATTTGAAAACATGGAAGCAGCGAGAAAGGCCAGTGAGACTTGCAAATTTATAAATACGAGATAAAACACAAATTGGATACTGTAGTCATTCACTGTGAAAAATTTTAGCCCTGCAAGTGAAAATTATAAAAAAAAAATTAATAAATGTCCAAAAGCACCAAGTTAAAGTGTCATGATTTATGTTACCTATAACTGAACCAAACATCACGAAACAAAACATGTATACTGCAGAAATTGTGAGAAAATAAATGTAGGAAATCATCCAATAAGGCCCATCGCCAAGCCCATGCATTTTCATCATGATTCTCAGTTTTTGTTGTTTCTCATAAACCAATGAAGTCAGGATTACCTAACAATGAAAGTAAGAAATCAAATATTAAAAATTAAATGAAGCAATAAGGAAGTACTCAATATCACAATTTACTATAACCTGTATGCTTTTTTTAGATACTAATATTGAATCAAGTAAACTGTGATATGCAGAATGAAAAGTACAGGATGGAGCCACTATGGCAATGTTAATACAGAAGGGTTATAAGATTCAAATGTACCCATTGAAAAAAAAAATTAAAATATTCTTCTATAAGGATATGGTTTCTAAATATGTAATAGAAAAGGAAATAGACAATAAGACTTGCATGGAAAAAAATCATCATTATTTGTGACAGTTGTTAAGCCTTAGTGCTTGTGAATAGTCAAATACAAGAGTCAAATACTGAAATAACCATATTTTTACGCACTAATTATTGAAATGTCAGAAGAGGCCAAAAACCAATAAATTCACTGAAAAATAATGAAAAATAACAAAATGTTTCAATAAATTATCGGGCTGCTATTTGGGTAATTTTTTTAAAAGTTCTAATATTTCAGTAATTAGTATGTAGAAATATGCTATTTGAGATCATTTCTACTAATACACCGCCCCAAACATTTATTTACTTACTGGGAAAAGCTGGAGGATGACCCACGTAAAGAAGAGTGAGCCAAGTAGAGAAGAGAAATCCAGCCTGATCTTTGTTGCAGGTTTTGGCATTTCTTTGACAAGCTCAAAGGGCATTTGTGTGCCCTCTCCTAACAAAAACTTAAGGTAGGCATTTGATACCTGAGAACATAACGATTGCATGTGTCAGCCTTCCTCATATCAGAAAAGAAACAAAATTATGGAATGTGACAATAGCACCCTTAAGGATGCAATCACATAAGACATCTTCATATTAAAGTCTTTGGTGACACAGTTGATACAATTACAATTCTTTTTTTCCTTATTCAAATCTAATTTTTTTTGCTGCAGTGGAAATAACTATATAAACAAGGAATGGATTACAAGAGAGATTTTCTTTTCCATTTTTTTTGGTGGGGGGGAGGGGGTGTGGTGGTGAGGAAGGCCTCAAGAATTTACAAGTTCATCTGTACCAGATTAACCAAGCGTGGAACCCGCAATAAAGAACTAGAACGTCCGAGATCATTCTTATAAGATGAATTATACCATATAGTCACATTAAAATTGTTCCCATTTGAATTTAAGAAATCAAAACCTGTGGAAAAAAAAAACTAATAAGAACTTGCTAACCAAACTGTTGTCTTTTGGTCACACAAAAAATCAAGATTGATAGGTCCAACAAACCTGAGACAATCTCATTAATCTTCCCCTCCGAGTTCCCTCTTTGGTAACCTTTATATAGCTCATCATTCACCTCTGAAGAACTATTACGCCACAACGGTAAACCTTGAACACATCTAACCTCTGCATTCAGGACCAAATATAAAAGTCAACCTTATATTGGGAATGAGAGAGTTAAAAAGTTACTGGGCAACAGGTAGTACAGTAATATAGCATGGAATACCTTGTGTCTTTGCAAGAAATGGTGTTGAAATAGGAACTGAAAATGCCAAGCTCATTGGGCACTGAGATTGCATAGAATACAAAGGAAGATCTGAAAAGAAAGCAGGTTCAAGAAAATTGCTTGTCCGAGGCCTTGATTCTGATCCCTAAATCATTTATACCACAAAAATTACAAACAAAGTTAAAATGAGCAAATGGGCATGTCAAATTTTAAGTAGATAATGTAACTGAAGAGGAAAGTGAAAGAAAAATTAAAATATACAGCAAATCATATAAAACCAGTGATTTAAACAACTTACCAAAACATTATAAGATACACTATCCATAACATCAGAAGCATTCCAAGTGAAAGTACTCGGGATCATATTTTCAGCCAAAACTACCAAAAATATACAAAATTACTTCATTATCATTACCAATTGAATTCAACATTCACCATCAAATGAGATTAAAAGAGAGAAAGGAGCATACTTTTTCCAAAAGAGTGATTATTCCCAGTGAAAAGTAAAGTAGCAGGACAAGTCATAGTCTTCCTGCAAGACTCATTGGGCAAATCTGTAAAAGGGAAAGAATCCGTTCTAACAGCGCGAAAACCCGGAGAAGGAATTTGCAATAAAGGAGGCCATTCAGGAGGGTAAGGAATGGGGCAAGTTGCTGCTTGTAACAAAGTTGAATACTTCAATCCACAAACTTTCTCACATATTCCATCTCCATTCGTATCAACACAAACACAACCACATTTGTTTTTAGGTTTATCTAATTCGTTGTCGATTACTCGTTGAAGTAAAACGAGCAATAAACAGAGTAATAATGGGAAAGAAATCAGACGAATATTTGTCTTCCAATTTCGTTTCTGAGATAAAGAAAGCACAAAATTAACTAGAATTCGATCAATTCAGTAAATGAAATAGAATCCATAAGAAACAAAAAGGGAATACCTGAAAGATTAAATTTTTTCTGAGTAAAGCATTTGCTTGAGTCCAGAAAGTTGCAGCACAGAGAGATTGATCCGCCATTGATATCAAAATTTGAAGAATGGAACTTTCATCATCAAAAGAGAAAGAAAGAGCATTTTATATATCGATAAAAAAACGTTTTTTTCCATGGAAGAAATGGGGTTTAAGAATCTGAATTGTCAACTCCCGCCGGCCAGCGGGAAAAGTAGCCATCAATCTATACGTCACCTGCATTTCCGTTATCATCCCAAAGAAAACTTGTTCTTTTTAAATTCTCTACCCAAGTCTTTTTTTATATATAAAATCATATCCAAAAATATAATATCATGGGATAATTATAAATTATATTTTATCTAAAAAAATAAAAACCTCATAGGTTTTAAAACGATTTTGTAAAATAACAAAAAATAAAATCTACAAACATCACTCATCTGTTAAATTTTTTATTATTTTTAATGAAATTTAAATATGGATGGAAATAGAATAATTGCATATCCATATTTCTTTTTAAAATAACTGATTGAAGTGTGTGATTTATAATTCAAATAACAAATTATAGAATTGTGATTAATAATTATCCTTGAAATTAATTATATTTTAAACTTCTCTTTTTTTTTTTCTTTTTCCTCTGGTTTCTCCTAATAACCACATGTAATCCATTAAGTTAGAAAGGAAAGGAAAAATGGTTAAATGGTGATTTTTTTTAATTGGTGAAGAACAGAAACACATTATTGATTATTTTTATTGTAATATTGTTAAACTTATGATATAATTTGTAAAATGCACCCTCATATTTCCATTAATAAACAGAGATACAATATCAACAAAATTGCAAAAACTTGTGATATAATTTTCACCTTGAAAATGAACCATGTTATTCACAAAATACAATGTAGATTTTTTTTTTTTTATCAACAGACCTACAATGTTAAATATAATATATAAAGAAAGAAGCTTCACTTACAAATAATATTTTACATAAACAACTCATCAATAATTTGAATTCTGGTGAGAGTAGGTAGAATATCTCCTTATTTTAAGATGAGTCAATCTGATACAGTCAAACGTTGCAATGATACAGAAAGCTAGTCTAACTTGCAATGATATAGACAGCTTTTAATTTTTTTTTATTTTCTTTACATTGACTTGTGGTTTTAAACAATAATTTTACAAACCTAACCTTCATTTGCCTCTCGTTTTGTAATCTTAATTGGTGGATTATCAATAAACCTATCATCCCGTTAAACACATTTTACACCCACTCAAACTTCAAAAACTCTCATTTAACATAATCAAAACCCACAAACCAAATGTCCCCATGTTGTGTAGTACTTCAACAGCAATGATACACACATCTTTTAAAAAAAACTCAACTGCCATCTCAATAATCCAAAAAATCAATTAAACCCAAGGCTGAAAGTTGGATTCAATGGAAGGAAGGTAACATGTGTACTTGAGGTTCCATGGCAGGGATACTTGAAACAACCTAGTGGAAATTGTATAGCTGGAAAGATTTACAAAAGCATCCACCATTATCCATGAGATTAACATAATTAAGGTGTCATTTAACAACAATTAGATGCAGTATAAACAACCAGAATCTGTATTAGAAACAAAGTAGCTTAGCTTAAATAATGTGTTATTGCAACACTGAGAACTTGAAGAAAATAAAAAAGGAAAAAATTTAAAACCTATGATGTACATGCACTCAAACACCCCAGATGAAAGGATAATCATAATCAGATAATGACACTATTGGCCTGAGCAGCCCCTCAAAACTCAGATGGACCCAGTCACTTTCTTGATGATGCTCACAAATGTATGAATAAAAATAAGCCTCCAGATGAATTTCACCCCTCAAATGTTGATTTCTGGAAAGAAAATTTTACCTTCTCCAGTCTGCTTGGATTACCTTGGCTACAATATCAAAATATACGGCATATTAGTAGGACGCAAAGACGAATTAACTCGGATTCTAAAAGTTCATTTGAAATGGATGCCATGCTAGTGTGAAAATAAAAGGTTTAATTTAAGTAAAGAGGAAACGCAACAACCATTATTAAAGCTTTCACGTATAGTCTAAATGAACTTTCAAGACGAAAGAGCCTTTGCTCAGCATGAATGACAAAAAGTTCTATAACTAGAAAAATGGCAATTGATCTCTAACGAAATCGATTCCAGTATCAGAATTTAGAAACTGCTAGGAGTATAATAGACACTTGTCACAAAAATCAATAGTGCCATATGCTGTCGGGATAATCAAGGAAATTAATCTCCACATTGAACAGTATGCTTACCATTTCCATCTCTTGATGCCAGAAGAGACTTTTCATTTTTATTTCCTCCTTTGCCACCCCCTTGAACAGGTCTCTGTGTTCTTGGTGACTGTGAGCTAATTTTAGCATTAGTAGATGATGGTAGAGAATGACGTCGGTTGAGGTTGAGATTATTTTTCTCACCATCCTGTACAATTCTAGGAGAACCTTGTGCTCTCAGCTTGGCCTTAGCAGATTCAGTTGCTGCCATGTAGCTAGGTACGGTTGGACTGTGTTGTAACCCATTCTCCACTCGCTCTTGCTTCGCTGGAGTAAAGGTTTTCCTGCCAGATTTCTGATTATCATTGTTAATATAATCCTCCCTGTGGCTCAATTCCCCATTTGACAATGGGTTAATCTCATCTTTAGGATAGTTATCTGTTAAAGGTTTTATTTCTGCAGCAGCTTCATCGCCAATAATGGTTATCTCTTTGTCAATGCTCTCTGTCAAAGTCTTTGAATCTATTTCAATTGGATCACCATTAGAAACATTAAGTACCTCTTTTATCAGCAATGGCTCAGGAGTTGTTTCCAAATCAGGCTGGATGGGCAACACTGAGCTTGCCTCTTTTTTCATCTTATCAGAAGTATTATTAGTTCCTTTAGTCAATATGTCACGACCTGGACCATTAGAAGCTCTGTCCATACTTTCCTTGGGCTTTTCAGCATCAGCTTCTATTTGGACAGAATTCTCAAGGACGGGGTTATGGACCTTTCTCAGACTGCGTTTAACCTTTTCGAGCTCCATCTGGGGATTATCCTGAACCTGATCAGCTGCTGAATGACTTGACACTTTCCTAAAATTACGTTTGGGTTTCTCAACTTCTGTAGAAGATTGAGTGGCAACACTATCATTGTTTACAGAAGGAACTCTCCTTGTACGTTTTGATCTGATGGTTTGTGCCTCTGCAGCTTGACCAATGCTCTGCTTCCTTTGAGATTTTAACTCTGGTGCTTTTTTAATTTGGGGCATTGGTTTCCAAAAGCGTGAAGTTGACCAGCGTTCTAACCATCTCAAGACTGAATTTTCTTCTCCTTCATCAAAATGGAGTTGTAGAGGTTTGACAGTCGAAGATGATGCAAGAAGCTGCAAGAAGAATTATAAAATCATATGAATGAAAATAAACAAAGCTTCCAACTTCCCTAAACCTCAATAATTATAATTTTCATTAAAATTACACTCAATAACTGTTTCTTTTAAAGAAAACACTCAATGATTAGCTAAGAATCAGATGCCTTAGATAGTTAATGTTGATCGCTATTAGGAATTACCAGACATCCTACAATTTATATTAAAAAGAATGAAGATATAACAAATATTCCAGACTTGAGACTAAATTTCAAAAACCATAAACCTCACATTCCAAGAATTACATGATGGTAAAATTACCTGGATAATGAAAGCATTTGTTGAAAGCTTTGACATTCGTGTAGAGAGACTTGCTCCAGCAGGATCCACCAATTTTTGCACCTGATGTGAAATTTGAAAATGATTAGAATGAAGGATGAAGGAGATTCATTAACTACTCTTTGTGGTTATAGTGTTGGCATGCACATAAGAGTTATGAGACCTCTCCCTAACTGCGTGTAATCGTGCTCAATTCACATTTTTTTTAAAGAAGAAACCTCACAAGGCCACTTGAAAAGTCTATGTCCTAAATGATGCCCATACACAAAATCCTCAAGGAACTGGTAAAAAATTATACATACAGGGCATGAATAAAGAATCTGCACTAGGCATTGCTAAAAGACGTACATACAGGGCATGAATAAAGAATCTACACAAATGACTGTGTTGATGATAGTAGCCATGAATTTTCCAAATTTACCTGTGGCTTCACTAATCTGCATTTGCTTTGCACTTCAAGCCCTACATCAGAATGCCTCACCCTTCTACCCCGAGCAATTGCCTGAAATTTAACAATTCCCAGCATACAATATAGAGTAGAAACAGCTTGTCTCCTTACCAAGTGACCACGAATGAGTGCCTGCAACCTTATAATACCTTTGAGAGCCCGGAATGCACGACGAGCCTTCAAATAATAAATTTAAGTTAGAGAAAGTTAAATTTCCGATTGTTAATGCCGCAAACAAAAGCAAATAAACCAAATACTAAATATATAAGAAGATATAAATAGAACAAGACTCTTTAGAAGAAACATAAATATAATTCCATTGAGACCCAAGAAATAAATGACTAGTCCAACCTACAAAGAAAATACTTATACCTACGTGAAACCAATAAGACTGACTAGGAAAAAGAAAATAGCAAGTATATCATCTGTATTGTAATCATGAAAAGGGGTAAATGTAATGAAACCCGGGGTGGTGCCATTAAAATAGAGAAAATATTTATGGGACTGGACAGATGGTAGTACAGAAATGAGCATTATTGATACATAAACACATGATGCCTTTATCCAAAAAAATGATGAATGGGATGTTAAAGAACTTTTAGCGTAAGAACCATCCATCATCAAATAAGAAAAGTGAACAAAATTTAAGAGCTGTAAACAAAATTAAAAAAAAAATACATAAAACTTGGAGGCACATGACAGCCACTACGTTCATATGGATTTGCCATTATACAAAAGTGCCCAAACCTCAACATTTTCACGCTCAATAATCACTTAAAAACAGGTTGAAATAGTAATTAATACACCAGAAGGAGTGTTACTCAAGCAAAAGAAACTTACCAAATAACCCCTAAAAGCAGCTTGAGCCTTAGTCGCAGCCTCCTCTTTACGAGTTCTCTCAGGATCATCTTGGCATGTAGATCCTTGCATTCCTAAATCTTGATTGCCTGGAAGAGATGTAGAACTTTCATGCAAGTGCGACACATTAGCCACATCCTTGTTAATTTTCAATATCCCTTCATTTCCATCAGCAGTATTTGATGTTGGATGGGAAGCCACAGCATGATTAACAGCTGAATCAGTTTCTGATGCTTTGGCAGAAACCAAAACTTCTTTCTCGCTTCCATTTCTCTACACAGAGTATCAAAGAGAGATAGTTAACATTTGGTGCTTCAGTTTAATCTTCTTGTATTGAAATTTTATATACAGTGCCACTGCCATTTTCCAAGAACACCATCAAAATTGAGAGTGGCCAGGATTAACCTTCTGCAGCCTAGAAACTATGTAGATAGACAGTCAAAGCTTGACTCATCTGCTTCAAAGTGTGCATAGGACTATCATGTATTTAATTTCTAATGTTTCAAAGATCTCGTTTATATTTCATAATCATTTAGCTGAACAAGTGCCATAAGTTCACTTACATGAAAATGAGGAAGCAATAAAATGAGTGGACACTAAACTTCCTTTCTCTACTTTAAAATTGAGATATAAGATTACAACAAATACATCCACCAGAGAGTAGAAGTAAGATTTTCAATACCTTAGAACAAGTGCACTGCACTAATAAACACTGAGAGGGCGATAGCAAGAAAAAATAGATGGATCCAAAACTCAAGAGAATAAAAGAAAACTAGTGTTTAGAAAGACATCCGTGTTACACTGGAAAACATTTGTGTAATAATAAGATTACCTACCTCTCTTCCCTTGGAAAGATTAGATTTGGACGACTTCTTCCCGAACAAGATGGTCTTAATCCATTTTCCTGGTGACTTCCCCATTGTTAAAATGGTTAATCTCTGTAAATAAGAAATCTTAGCCCACAGTAACAACCAAAGAAAAGATTTCTATGAAATCAATGAACTTAAGGATGCAATAGGCACAAATGTTGTTAGAAAAATGTTAGCTTGAAATCCATAATGTGAACACAAGTTCTACGAAAATCAACTGCAAGTAATTCTAGAAGCTCCTGCTTAGATCTTATTAGCTAGTTCTTCTTTCTCCCTGAACTCCCACCTTTCTATTCTCTTGAAGGTAGTAGACTCGTAATAATATTAGTAATATTAACAAGTAATATTATTACTTTAGCAAGTTCTGCTTTGATCTTATTAGCAAGTAATTCTGGAAGCTCCTGCTCCTGCTTTGGTGTTAATGCAGTAATATTAGTGAGAAATTACAAGTTCAGATCTAATATAAATAATGTTCCTATTTTCACTATTTCCCATAAGAACTCCAAATTCTGAGAGTTCTTGAAAATGTGGTTTACGCTTCAATATACATCCATGAAGAAGAACTATACCACATAAAATCTGAGGCCTTGTATTATTGGGGATAAGTAAATAGGATATGAAGAACAAGGATCACTGGTCTAAAGTTATGGATCGGGGTTAGAAGTTTCCTACAGCTAGATTCTTCTTCACTTTGTTCCCCTTTCAAGATTCCTCCAACCAAAAATTGGAAATGCCAGTCCACCAGAAGTACGAATAGGAGAAGTGAATTGTCCATTACAATGTCAGACTAATCATGCTCAAGATATATTTGAATCCAAGAAATATCTCAGTCAATTGTATTCACATTACGAAACGTCAAAATTCAAATCACGTGTTTCAACTTAAAATAATTTCAAATACTCAAATGTACATTACAACATAAAATTCCACATAATGGGTAGCAATTACTGTTGATATACAGTACATACTATATCAGATCATCCCTTAAAACAACACTTTCCCCTTGCATAAGCTACCAACTTCAAAGCAGCAATAGTAGTTCTATCATTTTACATTACAAGTCAGTGATCTCATTTAATTTAGCTGACCCAGTTAAGAACAAGACAGTGAAACATTTTTCAGCAACAGATCAAAAGCATTCAAATCCAAAGTCATAGCAGGCCCAAAATGCTTAAAGACCCACATACAGAAACAAAACACATAGATCACAATGGATGAAAAACAGCAAAAATAAAAAATGAACCCTAACCGACAAAATCTACAGCTAAACTATCACTACAGGAAATAAAAAATAATAAAAATCATAACTTTAGTATGAAAGCCTTCTTGAACAACAGATCTGAAACTTACCCACTTCAATGTGCTACTTCAAAACCCCTATTCTACCATTTTCTCAAAACAAAACCTTGGAAAAGAAAATAAAACAAAAGGAAGAAGGCATTACCCTGAAAACAAAACTTTCAGATTTCTATAAGTAGCAGCTGAAAAGAGAGAGATCTAAGCAATACCCAAGAAGAGAAAAGGAAAAGGAAAGGGAAGAGTGAGAAAAATGGAGCTTACAAAACTAGGAAAAATATGAGCTTGAAAATGAAAGCTCCATCAGTTATTTTTTTCCTTTTCTTTTTGTTGCCTTGAGCTTTGCTTGCTTCCTTTGCTTTACTCTCTCTGCTCTCTCTCTCTCTCTCTCTCTCTCTATGTATTTGGTGAGCCCAAGAAAAATTTACCCAATGGATAAAAAAAAATGAATTTTAAATAAAATTAACATGGTGTTGTTTTGCTCACCTTAATACGGTGAGGGTTCTCTTTAGATCCGTTCGATTTGAGTGATTTGGTAGTCGTTGAATAAGATTTTCATCTTACGGATGAAAATAAAAGATTACTGTAGAAACAGGTGCATGGGATAAATTGTGGTTAATTAATGAGGATGTGGTGAGCGGTCCCCGAGGGCAGTTACTTCGGAACCAAGTGTTCGGCTTCTTTATTCCGAAGCATTATGAAATTACTGTTGTGCCCTCTGAAATGGGAAGTGGAATTGACGCGCGGGAAAATCGCGTTGAGGGTAGGGAAGGAGGGAGAGTAGGTGGTTTTCAGACATCGTACCCACGACGCGCGTGAGATTGTCGGGTAGTACACGTGGAAGTTGGAGATGGGTTTTGTTTGCATGAAGGAACCGCTAAGGAGGGTGAGGATAGTATGGTCTATGGGTAATGCCCAGTTTTTCACTTTTTTTATCTTTTTTTTTTTTTTTTATATTTCATTTTGATAATTTTTAAATATTTTTTTATATCACATTCACCAATAAATACCTTTATTTTTATATCATATAATAATAAAAATCAGATATTCCGTGAGTTTCTTAATTAATGAATTAGTATAATAGTGAATATGTTTGAAACCTTGACAGATATTTAATTGAATCTCCTTTTTAATTAATGAAAGTATCAGTTTCCCATTGAAATATATATATGTAATTGAATCTAAGTTTACTTTTAATATATATTATATCGTATTTATACTAAAGTTCAAATTACAGATGTCAATGAGGTAGGATGGCCATGGGATAAAGGTGCATTTTCCATCCTACAAGAATTTTTAATCCTCATCTCTAAATTAGGAAGAAGCTGATGGATCAAATTCCTCAAATAGAATATATCAACTTTATAATTAAATTTTAATAAATTAATAAGAGACAGAAAATACTAAAAAAACATATAACTTATCCATATAAATAAATAAATAATTGTACAACCCCATCAAATGAAAAAACAACCGAAAGAGCTGCATTTACATTCTTTAATCAAAACTGATAAAATTAAAGAGTAATATTGAATAAAAAGAATAGAGAGAAGAAGAGAAGAGGGGAAGAGAGAAAAACAGCATAACCCGTAAGACTACATTGTTAATTTTCTTTCTTATCAATCTCAATAACATTACATTGTTTATATAGCAAAAAACTAACCCTAAATAAATAAGAAAAAGATAAACTAAATAGGAAAAGATAAACCTAAAAAGAAAAGATAATTATCAAAGGAAATAAGATAAATAAGGAAAATATATCAAAATAAAATCAACTAATTTTGGCAACTTTTCTGCTAAACCGTTACCGCGGCCACGAACCCTCGTTTTCACGGCATCGTTCCTCATCAAATCACTATAAAAACCGAAGTTGGGTTTGACTTAGTAACTTACATCAAAAGCAAGTTCAAGAACTCCTTAATCAAATCATTAGCTTAAACAATCTCCTATCCTATCTTTATCAGTTAACTAATGTATGATGAGCTTAAACAATCCACGTAAACTCTAAGATATTAAAAAAAAAAACATATAAGAACTACACGACAAAGATTAGACTGCCTGCATTACCCACCTGTTCATCATAATATATAAACAAACAGCACAATTAAGAATGTCGATTGAGTTGGTGGATCAAGAATTGGTTGGTTCATATAATTGATTGTAAATAGATAATATTATTCTTCCAATTCTATTATGTGAGTGGCCATATTTCTCCTTCGATTCTCTTCTATGTTATTTATTTAAGGAAAATTACAATAAAACAACCGTTAATCACTGTACGACGCGGAGCTGTCAGGTTTTGTCGGCCATTCATTAACAGCACGGTAGGAGAGCTGTATCATCCAGTCCAATCCTTTGCTATGGCCATGGCCATGGCCCAATCTGGAAAATCAAAGCCCATAAACTCAGCGCGTGGTGCTCACTTCATCATTCGAAACATCAATGGAGCCTGATATGACATTTCACTATCAAAGCTAAACTTTTGGACCACTTTTCTTAATCCATCAGGCATCAGTTTTGGTTCATAACATGAGAGAATGAACACACAATTTATAATGAAAATGTGTACATATTGTGCATAAAAGAGCAATGCAATCTCGTTAAAGATAAAACTTAGCTGCTCCTAAAGAAGTAGTCAATGATTAGAATTTTAATCACATCTCTACATGGTTGTTCTCTCAAATTTTTAATCTCCAATTTGATTTAATTATTTTATATTTGTGAATAGAGATATAGGGATACATACTCCAGAAGAGTAACTAAATTTTTTCCTTTTTAAAAAAATTTATAGGTAGCACAACTTGGGTATAGTTGTGTTTTCTCGTTGTGTATAGTAAGTTCGAGTCCTCGTATTCTATTCTATTGATAATGCAATTTTTTATATATATATATATATATATATATAATGAAATGAAAAAAAAAATATGGGTCCAATCCTAGAGATGTCCCATGCTCAAATGCATTCTCTAAACAAACAAAAATCAAGATACATAGACAGTGAGAGATCAGCTGCAATCTCACAAGTCAACTACACAAGCCTTTCTAAATTAACCGTGACTTTTCGAGAGAGGAGAAAAAAAACATGAATAAGAAAAACAGGGTTTGATAAAACATCACTATCCATACAATGGTAGTTCAACAGACAACTCTCTGACCTGAATTCATTTCCAA
Organism: Gynostemma pentaphyllum; assembly: GCA_028015215.1. Classification (NCBI taxonomy): domain Eukaryota; kingdom Viridiplantae; phylum Streptophyta; class Magnoliopsida; order Cucurbitales; family Cucurbitaceae; genus Gynostemma; species Gynostemma pentaphyllum. The sequence goes on along the minus strand of CM051346.1, from coordinate 47,829,243 downwards.
TCCACAAGGATGGACTTGGTCTGGTGTCCAGCTGTGCTCAAATCCACGACCTCTCTTAACAGTTAACACTTCATTAGTTTTCACGTTTCTACACTGCAAAGACAGCAAGACCAAGGGCATATTAAAATTCATCTGTATAAGCTGTATTTTTCGTATATCAATCAATATGGAAAGGAAAAAAAAAACAATCTCTTGCTTAGGGAAACACTATAATCCAAAAAAATAACAGTTATTTCTGAAATAGCATGTTTCCAATCAAAAAAAAATATAATCCAAAAAAATAACAGTTACCCTTGTGTCATCCCACCGACAGGATTCTTTATCCATATTAGATAAACCTAATTAATTGAGAACAGGAGGTAAACGCATCTGTGTAACGTCAAGCATCTGAAGAATTCAATACGAGATTATGAAATAATATCATAGAACTAAGGAATATTACATATAAATAAGAGGGGCAATTATTAAAATAACATATTTTTACATACTAATTATTGAAATGTCAAAACTTCTTAAAAATTACTCAAATAACATAACTATACTTTAATAATTTATTGAACTAAAAAAATAAAAAAAATAACAAATTTATTGATAATAATAATGAAAACAAGCAAATAATTCGATATATTATTGAACTTGAACTTAAAAAGCGAAAAACAAACAAATTCTCATTGAAAATACCCCGGAAAAATAATATAAGTGTTAATTCGATAATTTATTAAACTATAAATTATAATTATGCTATTTGATTAATTTTAAAAAAAATTTTGATATTTTAGTAATTACTATGCATATTTATGTTATTTGGGACGAATTCTATAAATAAAATTATAAATCTCCATAGAGAGGAACACATAATTTGCTAGATATGAAAGCATATTACTTTTTAATCTATACAATCCACAAGATAAGCAACCACAGATTTAGATAGTAATTGTATTCTCCAATTGCTACATCATATATTAGACTCTATTGAGCATGTAGCTCCGTTTAATAACGATATGGGATTCTAATTCTATTGTCTGTTTAAAAACTAAATCTATTTGTTTATCAATTTTTTGCTTTGTACTGTTAAACACGTTTTAAAATCATGGTCAGATTTTAAAAACTAAAAAATAGTTTTCAAAACTTGGTTTTTATTTTACTAATTCATATGAGATTTTAAAAAAAAAAAAAAAAATTGATAGGATATGAGATTTTAAAAATGAGAAAAAAAAAACTCAAAGAAATTAAGCTTATTTGGTAAAAACTAAAACAAAACTATTATCAAAATCTGGAATATGCTCGTGAATATATAAACTGTCGGCAAACAAGGAAGGGTATACATTGAGAAACAGAACCATGATTGACAAGTGTAAAAGTCAATGGAAGGAGTGGTTTAAATTCAACTTTGACTTACTATTTGGATGAAACATGTCGGAAACAAAAGGAACCATTTGTGTTTTATTTAGATGTCCTCTGTAAACTGAGGTGTCAGCTTGAACATGCCTGAAAATATGTATTATTAATATTATCTTAATTAATTATACTTAGATGGAAGGGAAATTCTAATAGATAATATTTTTTTTATGAATAATTTCAAAAATAACAAATGTTTTGAAATGTTTCAAAAAAAGTATTTCTCATACTAAGATTCCACCAATCTCGTTCCGAGATTAGACCAATCTTGAGATTGGTGGATCTCATCTCACATCTCAGTCTAAGAAATAACATTTTTTTAAAATTTCAAAACTTTCACTATTTTTTAGAATTTGCAAAAATGTTGCTGTTTTTGAAAATATCAATTCTTAAAATGACATTTTAAAAAAAACCCTCACATTGAATCATGAACACTGAACAAATAATAACCAGTCCATTCAAATTGTCAAATTTTGCAAACAGTATCCAAACATGTAGAAAAATACAGAAGAAACAATTAGCAAATATCGTAATTATATTATAATTATTTATAGATTGAAGAAATACAATTGAATGATATAGAAAACCTAAACTAATGAAACTGATTTATGAATACATTAAATATATTTCTCAATTTCATCGACAATTAGGAGACAAACAAACCGCATTAAACTTGAACTGGTTTTCAAGATATCAGAATCCGGTTTGACCATAGAAAAGATCGCTAACCTAGACAATTCGAACTTGGATTAGCTAATCCGTTTCCAATTCGATCAGATTTTGGAGATCGATAACAGAAAACTTAATTCTGAATTAACAGTTCTCGAAATGAAGAAAACAGCTATCGATTAGTCTAAGAAACATCGATACTGAAAACGATTGATGATCAATGAAAAGAAAACCGAATTTGGAATTGAAATCTAATCTACATACCTGAAAATGAAAATCAAGAAAACGGCCAGTATCCGCCGCCGCGGGAGTTTTCAGGTGGCGCTTTGATCAGATAGCGAATATGGAACGTAAATTAGGGCTGGGTTTGGGCGGGGGAGTGGAAGGCAGGAGTGTTTTGTTTTGTTTGTTAACGTTTGGGAATTTGGCGCCAATAAATTAGAAATAGCAAAAGGGCCGGACAAGATGTCCTCCCCCATCCTCGGCCCAAACCCATTTTAATTTTTTGGCCCGTCTCATTCCCGACGAATAGATACTTGAGTCCTGACTGATCAAAATACATTTCTACTTATTTCTATGTAATTCATTTTTATTTGATGATTAATATATGATTTTTTATTAAATAAATCGGAAATTAAATTTTCTGTTTCAATTTCAAGACATGGAATGCATTCCATGTCCGTAATTTGAAATTATTTTATTAGTAATATTATATAATTATTCTTTTAATTAATATATTAATAAATATATAAAATATTAATCAAATTAAAAAATATATAAATTAAATTAAAATTGAAAAAAAAATATAAACGAATAGAAAAAAGTCCCCATCAGAAATATAGTTATTTTTTGTGCAATATTTATTAGCTAACTGTTAACTTATTTCGACTCATAGTTGTAGTCATCGTTTGTTAGGTATGTGTAACGACCCGATAAAAAGTTATGACCTGAATATCGTTTACGTCCTTGACTTCTATTACTTCTTCCAGGGATATTTTAAATCTTTTTCAGCCATTTCAAAAGGGGCACAAATACCTAGGTTATCTAATTCCTTCCCAACCAGCGCCGTCCTCGAGTAATTCACAAGAAACTGTCCTCATTTTTCCTTCAATTGTTCGAGGTAATTGTCGAATCTCTCGGCCCTTATCGTTTATGAATTTGTTCCCTTTTGTTTTCCATATTGTTGACGTCTTTGATTGCGGTTTGAGGGCAGAAACGAACGTCATCAGCGAGCTTCGTTCATCGCCACAAAAGTCAAAGAAATCGACCTCAATCATCTCCATTCTCTTTGGTAATCTATATTGATTTTGTTCCTCTTTGATTAGTTATCGTTCTCAAGTTAATTACATGCTAATCGAATGAGAATTTCATTGAATTTTCGTTCAAATAGAGCCTCGCCGGACTTTCATTTAGCTCATCGGATTATGTGTTTTTAAACCCACAGTTTCTTTGTTTGTTCTTCGCAAACTTGCCGAGTCTAAGGTTGTTTTGAATCGGGTTCATCGTAACCCTTGTACCGGACTTTTTTTAGTTGTTTCCAAGAAGTTTCCAGCCCCGGATCAGCTCTAGGCGTCGCACGTAAGGTGTGTTGTGCTTCCTTTGAATTTTTTATTTTCTTTCTTTCCGTCTGTGCATACGGTTGGAGGTAGGGAAGACCGATCCAATTGGACCGACTGAGCTTGGTCCAATTAGGCTTGGTCAGCTGGTCCAGATCGGTTCAAAGCTAATTATGGGTCAATTCAAGCCGGTTTTCGTCCTGTTTTCCGGTTTTCACCAAATTGACTTTAAATTAGTTGTATTACAGGTCTTGGGCATTATTAGGACTACTTTTGGATTTATTTTGAGCTCGTTTGCTACCTCAATTTATGATTAAGGTAGGTTAATTCCTACTTAGAAGTTCAATTAAATTCCATGCAATTGCTTGCTTGATGCGTGATTTATAGGATATTTATGGGTGATGAAATTATTTATTTTAAAAGCATTATGTGCACGTTTTGACTTGTGAATTGTGTTTATATTTGGTTTATGATTGATAAATGGTTAAATGTTATAATTAGAGTATTTTGAGTATTTAAATTGAATTAACCATATTAAAGAACCCATATTAATTTTGTAAAGCTGAATACTATGGCACGTATCATGGCTTGCCTTGATACCTATTTCCAAGCTGGATAGTATGGCTCGTATAGTTTGTGGTCGTGTATTCCACATTTATACCTATGTACAAATTTAATATAAAATAAGAGATGTTGTGGGCTAAGCACCTACTAATTACTTATAAAGCGTGAAAATGGACGAGTATCCATAAAGTGTTATGATTATGATGTTTAAATTTGATTTACTTATTTAAGATAAGAATTAATCTACTAAGTTAAAAACTCACGGTATACGAATGCCCTGCAAATTTTTATTTTGCAGGTAACGGTGATTATAATGGAAATCGCGGTGTTTGACGAGGATGGCACTACACTTAGAGGCCTTAGGATATGATTTTCATTTATTTTATTCCTTTCGAACATTTTATTATTATTGATTACTTTATCATTTAATTTATGAATTTTATTTTTTATGATTTCATTTGATTTAGTATTTTAACATTGGCTCCGAAAATAAATGTTTTGTTATTTTTCGAATGAATATTTGGTTATTTAATAAAGCTTCCAGAATTTATTAAATTTTACTCTGATTTAATCATATTTTTAAATGAGTCAAGTATTTGCATATTTATCTGGTTATTTTGAGTCAGGTTGTCATAGTATGTTTCATATTGTTTTTTAAAATTTTGTTTTTGTAAACACTTTTAATTGCCGCATAAACTTGTCATGTCAATTTTCTGGACCAAATAAACCTTACAAAAACTCGAAGAGTTTTTTAAACGTAAAAACTAAACAAAAATCTAAATCAAATATAAACATTTAACTATAAAATTTCTAATGATTGAATCTTTTAAGTCAAATTATTTTGATTTATAAAAAAAAAAGTCAATTTTATTTTTTTAAGTAAAAAAGTAAAATTATTTTGAAGTAGAAGTACTTTTTTTTTAGTACGAAAGTAGAAAGTATTTAAACTTCCAAAAAAAAACTAGATATCAATTAAATTCAAAAGGAAAAATAAAACACATTTTCCCTCGTGTATGGATATAACAAAATTTTGACAAACATACGTAACGAAATAAAACAAATAATCAAGAACCCTAAGCCTACTGTCACAGTATATCATCATCATTCAGCAACTGGATTAATAAACAATTAATTAATTATATGCAATTTAAGCATTTGAATAATTACAGTTTTGCATATACAAAACAAAACAAAAGGACTAAATTAACAAGAGTCGATTAAGTAAAGAAATTAAGATATAAAGAAAAAGTTGGAATCTATATCATTTGATCATATCCTCAATCAATTGGTAAGGTCTATATGCTCAGCAGGAGAAGCAGACGCGCTTTTCGACGTCGAAAACGGCAACGACAAACCATTTGATGGAACATTGTTAAACACCATATTCCCATTCCCTTTCATCATTTGATGATTATTCCCATACGTCGACAGCTGAAACGGCGCTTGTGATTTCAATCTCTCACCACTGTTGCCTATAATTGATGTCAAAGCTGCAGCTAAAGCGGATTGGAAGCTCGGATCAGCGGTGATTGCTTTCGTTGCGGCCGCGATCGTGTCTGTTGAGGAGCTGATCACATTGTTTTTTTGCAAGTAGTTTTGAATTTGATTGTAATTTCTATTGTAAAGAGCTTGATTATTTGGGTAGCTAATCAAGTTATTATTATTATTATTATTATTATTATTCCATGATAACACATTGTTGTTTGTTGTTTCTCGAAGATCCGAAATCGAGGTTGCTCGTAAACGGGTACCGGGCATTAGGGAATTTAGAGAAATGTGATGAAGAAGAAGTAGAAGAAGAAGATGGATTTGATGAAGTGAGGTCAAGAGTGATTGTTGGGTGAGTTGGGGAAGTTGATGAGATTGATGAATTGGGTAAGTAAAATTGTTTGAGATTTAAATTATTATTATTATTATTATTATTTCCAGAGAGATAAAAGTTGAGGCCTTGAAGATTGACTGAAGATGGGGTGGAGATTGAGGAAGAAGAAGATGAACCGGAGAGAAGCATCGAAACGGCGGCGGAAGTGGTGGAAGCCATTGCTGTAGCTGAAACTGCTAATGGGTGGTTGTGGTTTCCTTCGTAGGTTGTTATTAAAATCGACATGTCGTCTGCACATCTTTGCACCTGAATTATATTCAAAACAAAACATCTGTTAAAAAAAAATAAAACTTATCTTCACACTTAAAACTTAATTTAATAAAAGTAGACTATTGATATTTTGCCTTCTTTGATAATCAACACGATGGATTTTTCCTCATTTTTATACGTATCTTATCTAGTTTTATTAAATTATTTAACCTCTCTAATATATTTAATGGGATAAAAGTTGAAACAATCCCTAAAATGACTTTAAATGAAAAGGTGACCTGAAATTTTTTATATAAAATAAGACCGGTGTATTCAAATATAACACATTATAAAGATAATCGAGATAAGTTTTATTCAGATTATTAAAAACAATGTGATCCTCTTAAATTTTCCTTGAAAAGACAAATATTTATCGCATGTTTTTTTTTTTAATTATAGGATATTTAATATATAATCTAAAAGACAAGTATTTGTTTGACAAATATTTATTTCGTATTAACAAAAAATTATATTAAAATATGAAGGAAAAAAACCAAGAATTAATGTTATAAAAAAAAAAATCAATAATCACCTGTTTTCTGACTGGACATGTGGGAGAACCAGTACAACGATAGTAAGCCCTAGGACACGGATTTCCTTTTGCAATCTTCTGTCCATATTTCCTCCATTGACATCCATCATTCATCTGCACCATTATTAAACAAACACAAACAAAAAAATCTCATTTATTCATATATAAGAACCAAAACCCTAACCTCAATGTATGTTTTTCAAAAATTAAAAACAAAAACAAAATGGTTATCAAACGAAGATAACTAACTAACCGTTGTGGTCTCGCATCGAGCTCTAACAGAAACCCTAGCTTTCTTCGGCGGATTATTCTGCGTAACTTCACTATCTTCTCCATTTCTCATATGCTTCATCGCCTTACTCGGCGGCCATGTTTCTCCAGCTTCTTCTTTCGCGGCACCTTCTTGATCGTAGCTATTCGTAAGGCTTCGATTCGGGGAAGAAGAAGAACCGGCTTTCGTTTCTTGTTCGAATTTACTGTCTAGCCCTAGAGACAAGTTTTCTTTAACAACGGATAACGGTAATTCGTTATTAGTTTCTTTTCCTTTATCGTCTTTCTTGATCGGAAATCGTCCGAGCGAGAGAGAAACGAGTTCTGTTTCCTTATCCGTTTCTTCTGGCAATTTGATCTTTTCATGATCTTGTTTCACCATTCCAAGGAATTGCATTCGAAGAGTCTCGTAATCTTTCATGATTTTATTCAAACTCATCTTTAGCCTCTGGTTTTCTTCCATTACTTCTCCCATTTCAACTCTTGCTGATTCCAGCGATTCATCATCCTATATAAATATATGTATAGCCATAGTTATATATATGGAAATTTATATGAACGTCAATTTTTTTATATAATATTTATAAATTTATCATCTTTAAAAATATTATAACTGTGTTAGATTTTAAAACCAAGTATTGTTAATTGATTATGATATACAAAAATTACTTCATATGATAATTATTGATTGACTGTGATATATATAGTTTATCATTATTAACGTTTTCAATAAAAATGATATATTTATAAATATTATAATAAAAATGTTGGATTTATAACTACCCCTATTAAATATAAGGATAAGAATGACTAATATTATAAAATAATGTAGAAATTTATTGACTAATTTTAATTAGAATAAGGTAGCAGAAAACACGGGGTAGAATTTTAGGCCATTTTTTCCTTTTTTTTTTTTCAAGATTTTTCAATTTAATTAATATCTTATATGCTTGGACTTTGAAATATATATTAAATAAGATATTAATGAATGTTAGGATTGGATCTCCCTGATCCTATTATTAGAATATACCACATGATGATTTAATTAAATTAGGTGTGGTAGATCCCAAAAAAAAAACTAGAATAATCTTAAACCTTTTACTTCTTTTAACAAAAAGCCTTTAAATTTTGGAGTAATATTATATTATAGTATGATAAAAGTGGTAAAATATTGTTAGAATCTTCATGATGATGGATTATAGAGATTTTTATATGCAAAATTCAGAAGATAAGGAAAAAAATAAAATTATTTATTAATAGATGGTGGATGCAAATTAACTAAGCAAGCAACCTACCTGGGTCTTGCTGCAGCTCTTGAATTGATCAGATGAGCTTGTCTTTTCTTCATTTTCATGTTCATTCTTTCCATATTTTCCAATCTGATGATCAACCAAAATCAAAATCAATTAAAGAGAGAGCAAAATAGAGTAGCTATCATATTCCACATAACGATTTCACATTTTATATGATATACGTACTTCTAAATATATACTCGTGTGATTTTATTAATGATTTACCTAAAAGACTTCATATTAATCGAGATGTTTGTTTTTCCCTTATAAAACTCGTTATCATCCCTAATTCTAACAGATGTAGGGATTTGTTTGGATCCCAACAAATAAAAAATCCAACTATATCAGTTCCATCAAAAAGAAGAAATAAAACCTATGTTTCATTGAAGAAAACCTAACAAAAAAGCTTAAACTTCACAGCCAAAATTAGCAGAAATTGAGAGAGAGAGAGAGAAGGGTTTGACCTTAATAAGAACATCTTCTTTACAGGAAGAATCATCATCTCCACCACCAGATTCAGCCTTCTTGATACCATTTCCATGGCCAAAAGCATTAGCCATCTCCATTCAAAAACCTTTTTCTTTCTTCTCAATATTGTGTGTTTTTTTTTTCAATGACTCTTTTTTTCCTTGAATATATATAAAAAGCCAGAAGTGAGAGGATGCTGAATTTGACCAAGCCCTTTAATAAAAATAATAAAAGAAAACTCAAACACACACACCTGTATTTTACGGTATGCTTTTGATCAAAATTTTCAAACATAAAAACGTTTTCTCCTTAAAAATGTCAAACCCTATCTCTCCAAAGTCCAATGAAACACCACAGCCAACTTGGTATATTATTTATTATTTTTTATTCATATATAGTATGGTACCGTTTTTTTATTATTCATTTAATGGTCATTGGAATATGAAATATTACCAAAGAAGAATTCAAACGTCAACTCTTTTGGATAATATGTGAGAAAAAAACAACGAGACTGAAAAATTCAAATTTTAATTTTTTGTTTCCTCCTAAAAATGATAAATACATATTATATATATACAAAAATTACCTTTTTTCATAAAATGATGAGTTGTTTGTTATAAATAATAGTTGAATGATTTTGAGAAATTTCAATGGGCAGCAGAATTATATCTAGTATTTGGAAATACGATATATTTAAAATACAAATTATAAATGTATCTCTCAGGCGGAGTTAGAATTTTTTTGGGGATATTTTCAATAAATTTAGGGGAGCAAATTAGATAAAATACACTAAAATTTTCATTTTATACCTATATTTTTTCTATTTTTTCCATTTAAAAACAATTTTTAAAAGATTGAGGGGGCTGCCCCTACCCCCTATGTGCATCCGCCTCAGGTATCACTGTTTAAAACTATTTGTAAATTTATTAAAAAAAATTATATTCAAGTAAAGTCAATCACTGAAATATATAAATTAATGATTATAATTTTAAAGTGATTATCATATATCACGGTAAATAAATCGATGTTTTTCCATTGATTGACACACTTAAAATTCGTTAAATTGGTAAATAGTTTTAAAACTTGCTAGATTGTTATTATATTAAAAAAATTAAAAAAATTTGCTAGATTTGCTACCCATGGATTTGTTGAAACACAAAACTATTGACATTTAAAACCTAAAGTTATATATATAATAATATTTTTTATTGAATTAAAACAGAAAAATTAGACATTAAAAAATATTTTATTGAGTTGAGAGCCGCAATAATAGGAGTTCACGTAATTAACGGTAGAACCATCGTGTTCGTTGAAATTTCGTACGTAGAATCAATACAAATCGCAAAAAGGTCACATGGAAAATTAAGAAATAAGAAGAGTTTGGTTTAGACGCCCGGCTTGGTCAAATTCTTAGCCACCGGCGTCGACCTTTTTTTTCTTTTTCTTTTCTTTTCTCTCCCATCACCCTTGGCTTTTTGTTAAAATAATTATTATTATAATAACATCGATGTCATTTTTTTTAAGTATTTCTAGCCTTCTGATTGGTTCATGCATTTTGACTTTTACTAGAAAAAATATATAAATATTTGATAATTATGCTAATTGAAATATCTTCGGTATTAAATTGAACAGTTCAAAATAATTTTCAAAGGAAATAATACAAAATTCTACTTTTTTGAGATATTACATCAAAATAAAGGAGGAGAGGCTCGAACCTTCTATTTTAGCATCTAACATTTTATATTTATTCTGTTTTGATCTTTAAAGTTTAAAATGTTTAATTATAGTAATTGGATTTTTTACGGAAAAACGTTTTTGTTATTACTATTTTTCATAAACCATTTGATAAAAACGAACTTCTTTTTTTCCCCTAAAATCCATCACTTGTAGTTGAAACTATTATATGTACTTTCAAAATACTTGTTCTTAGATCTTTGTTCCTCGATTAACTGGATAAAAGATATTGTCATATCAAATTTTTGTTTAATGACTTACCAAAAAGAAATGGTTTTGGGAGTTTGAGACTATGGGCTCGTTTGGGATAATTTTTAAAAGTGTTTGAATGTGTTTTTTTAATGGTCATCAAAAACAATTTTTTTTTTAAATACTTCCAAAAGTCATCTCAAACGAGTACTAAGTGCTCTTTTATAATAACTTTTAAAAGTGTTTATAAATGTTTTTTAATGGTTAGTAAAAACACTTTTTATAATTCAAAAACACTTTTAAACATTTTCAAAATCTATCTCAAACATGCACTAAAACAAAACTTTGAAATGATGTTTAAAAGTTTCGGGATTCAAAACAAAATAAATATAAAAGTTTAAGAATTGAAAAAATATTAAAAACTATTAAGACAACATATTAGACAACGATTAAAAGATGGCAAATGATTAGCTTGGAGCTAAGTTGATTAGTTAGTCTGTTGAATGTTTGTTAGAAGCTGACCATAGTTGAGTTTGTTTAACTCATCTTCTACACTATCTATAAAATCTAAAATGTATTGCCATTACAACATTAATGAGAAAATCATTCTTTGTATGAACAAATTACTTTTATAATATGGTATCAATAGAGTCTTAGGCTAACTGTCGAATTCAAGATCCTGATGTTCTTCAATGGCTTCATCTTCTTCCCCAACTCCATCTACTGAACCTACATGTAAAGCTAAATGACAACAATGTCTGAACCTACGATTGTCAATCTTGCCAATCTTGGAAATGCTGCAGCAATTGTAAAGCAAAATGACAACAATTATCTTCTCTGGAAGTTTCAAGGACTTAATTCAATCGAAGGCCTTGGATTAGAAAGCTATATTGATGAAGATGTGGAATCTCCATCTCCATTTTTACCAAGTTCCACAGTTACTGGAATACGTATGGTGAATCCAAGTACCTATACACATAGGAACAAACAAGATAAATTGTTATCTTCATGGTTTGGGGCTTCAATGATAGAAGATATCATATCTTAGGTTATTGATTCTTCTTCATCAAAAGAAGTTTGGAAAAGTATTAGTGCTATTTTCTGCTCAAGACATGGCGAAAGTCATGGAATTTAAGACTAATAAAATGCGAAATTTCAAGAAAGAAGGTTTAAATATGAAAGATTTCATGGAAAAAATGAAAAATTTTTCTAGTCTCATATCATCTGTTGGACATAGAATATCAGAGGAAGATTATATTCTGAATATCCTTTATGGTCTTGGCCCGAAATATGATGTAGTGGTTTCAGTCATTACATCCAAGACAAAGAAACAAAGTCTTAATGGTGTATCACCTATGCTTTTAGCTTAGGAAGCAAGAACAAATCGCCATACATCCAATATAAAAGGTTCTCTGCCTTCTATCAATCTTACTACCCAAAACCAGTCGAGAAATGGTTATAGTATAGACAATCAATCTTAGAAACAGCAATACTAGCCTGGTTTTCGAAGAAAAGGTAGAGGAAAAAAGAAAAATTGGAATATCAATAGGCTTTAGTGCCAATTATGCATAAAATTGGGTCATACAACATTGAAATGTTATACAAGATATGAACCCAATTATCAAAGTCCAAATGGAAATCAAAATGGAGGATCAGGTATGAATGGACAATCTTAGTTCAATGGAAATCATAATTCTCAATAAGTGTTTTCCAATGAATTTTCAAATACAAACAATATGACTACCTTATTGACCTATAATGATCAATATGATGAAACTGGATGGTTTCCTGATTCTAGTGCATCAAATCATATAACTCATTCTCTTGACAATTTGAATATTGGAAATGACTATCAAGGTGGAGATAAGATTTTTGTTGGTAAAATGGTGTTAGCTTAACTGTTGCAAAAACCGGTTCTTCTTCTTTATTAATTTGTCCTTCTACCAAACGTTCATTTCTATTAAAGAATTTATTACATGTTCCTTAAATTACCAAGAATCTCATTAGTGGCAGTCAGTTTGCAAAAGATAATTTAGTGTTTTTTTAGTTTCATTCCAATTGTTGTTTTGTGAATGATCAAATTTCTGGCCAAATACTTCTTCAAAGGGCAGTACATGAAGGGTTTTACAAATTCAACTTGAAAAGAAATACTTCTACAGTAAATGCATCTTCTCAAAACAACCTATCAACAAACTCGGCCAAATCTACACACTGTTTACTGCCAATATGCAAGATCATTCTACTTTCACCCTATGGCATAGGAGATTAGGCCATCCTAATCCAATTGTACTTAGTCAAATACTTACTAATTGTGATATCTCTCATTCATAAAATAAAAATACATTCTTTTGTCATTCTTGTCATCTTGGAAAAAGTCACAAGTTACCTTTCAATTTGTCTAAAACTGTCTATGTTTATCCTTTGCAACTGATAGAATCTGATCTTTAGGGTCCATCCCATAATCCTTCAAACAATGGTTTTAAATATTATATGAGCTTGGTGGATGCCCTTTCAATATACACCTAGATGTACTTTCTCAAAACTAAATCTGAGGCATATCGGTCTTTTCTGCACTTCAAAGCTAGAGTAGAAAACCAATTTGATTTGAAGATTAAAGCCTTACAAACTGATTGTGGGGTGAATATAGATCTTCAACACCTTTTCTTAAAACTCATGGCATTTCACATCAAATTACCTGCCCTCATACATCATAACAAAATGGCATTGTGGAAAGGAAACATAGACAGATTGTGGAGACATGATTAAACTTATTGTCTCAAGCCTCATTACCTAATTTTGGGATGATGCATTTGCAACAACAGTCTTTCTAATCAATTTAACTTGTAAAACACTTCAATGTACTACTTCTTTCTCCAAACATTATCAATTGTCTCTTGATTACACTAGTTTACGTGTCTTTGGTTGTGCTTGCTATCCACATTTAAGATAATACAACAGTCATAAACTGGAGTATAGGTCTCAACAATGCATCTTTCTAGGACATGGTAGCCAACATAAAAAAATATAAACTTTTAGCTTCAAATAATAGAATATATGTATCTAGACATGTCAAATTCAATTAACTTTTTCCATATTCCAAAATCTTCCCATCAGAAATATCCACTGTCTTTGAAACATTTGTTGGCCAAATTCCCATAATATCACCTCTGGCACTTGTTATATCTCAGACTCCATCTTCTAATATTCCTACAAATACATCTATAAATAGTCCTCCAAATTACTCTGTTCCTTCTATTACTTCAGTTCCACCTCAAATCAGTCAAAATTGAAGTTCTGCAACATTACCAACTTCCCCTCCCATCTTGAATAATCATTCCATGATTACAAGGGTAAATAATGGAATAAGATAGCCTAAAGTCATTCTTCTATCTGATTTGAAAGAGGAACAACCAAAATCAGTAAAAGAAGTATTGACAGCCCCACACTGATAAGCAGCTATGCAGACTGAATATGATGCATTGATGAAGAATGGAACCTGGTCTTTGATCAAGCAACCTACTGCTAAGAAGGTAGTAGGCTGCAAATGAGTCTTTAAGGTAAAAGGACGTTATGTTGGATCAGTGGCTAGATATAAAGCCAAATTGGTTGCTAAGGGGGTTCATCAGGAAGCTAACATTGATTACAATGAGACATTCAGCCCTGTGGTGAAAACCAACCACTATTCGTGTACTACTTACTTTTGCTTTGGTTCAAAACTGGACATTAAGACAACTTGATATAAATAATACATTTTTACATGGCATTCTATAAAAAGAGGTTCTTATGAAACAACCACCAGGTTTTCTATGTTCTACTTCTCCTATACCTCTTGTGTGCAAGTTACATAAAGCTCTATATGGACTGAAACGGGTTCTACGGGCTTGGTTTGAACGTTTAAGCTGTGGTTTCTTATTTGACAAAGGTTTTCACAACTTCAAAGGCTGATCATTTTTTGTTTCTCAAATTTACACTGTGTACACAATCTACATCCTAGTCTATGTGGATGATATTATCATCACAGGCAACAATACAGCTGAGATTGATAAACTCATCAGAGTTCTAAATGAGAAATTTACACTTAAGGATTTAGGCAAAGTTGAGCTATTTTCTTAGCATTGAGGTGTCCTATACAATAGATGAAAATATACTTATTTCTTAATCCAAATACTTCAAAGACTTGCTTTTGAAAGCTAAGATGTTTGATGCAAATCACATAGCAGCACCAATTATCAGTGGGAGTGTCTTATCTGCTAAACAAGGAGAATCCTTTCCATATGTCTTTCAATACATAAGTATTGTAGGAGCCTTACAATATGCAACCATAACTCGTCCTGATTTGACATATTCTGTCAATAAGCTATGTCAGTTTATGCACTCACCATCTCTGGAACACTAGCAAGTTGTAAAACGTGTTCTCAGATATATAAAGGGGTCAATCAATCATGGTTTACTGCTGTCCAAGCCAAGACACTTTAATATTCAAGCTTTTGCTTATGCAGATTGGGCTTTGGACCCTGATGATCGAAAGTCTACTTTCGGTTTCTGTTTATTCATGGATAACAATCTCATCTCTTGGCATTCACGAAAACAACACATTGTTTCTCGTTCAATAACAAAGGCAGAATATTGAAGTATTGCAAATGCTTTTGCTGGATTTGGATTCAATCTCTCCTTGGTGAAATGCAAATTAAACAATCTAGAACTTCAATTCTTTGGTGTGATAATATAAGTGCAGTTCATCTAAGTGCTAATCCTATTTTACACTCTAGAAACCAAACATGTGGAGCTTGATATCTACTTTGTCAAAGATATGGTTGTTAGAAACAAGTTGTTCTTCATCTCCCAGCTCAAGATCAAGTAGTAGATGTTCTTACCAAACCATTGTTAGCTCAATCTTTTACGAAATGGAGAACAAGACTGAAAGTAATTGATAGAGTTGTCTTAGGTTTGAAGGGGAATATTAAGACAACATATTAGATAATGATTGAAAGATTAGCAAATGATTAGTTGGAGCTAAATTTGATTAGATAGTGTTGAATGTTTGCTAGAAGCTGACCATAGTTGAGTTTATTTAACTCGTCTTCTACACTGTCTATAAAATCTAAAATGTATTACCATTATAGTCTTAATGAGAAATTGTATGAACAATATACTTTTATTAGGTATTTTCCTTTACTCGTCTTGTAAAAACATATACTTTCATTAGGTATTTTCCTTTACTCGTCTTGTTAAAATCATAAATAATATAATACATGCTTGTTATTCTAAATAATTTATATTCATATCATTGACAAGCTATAAATATTGATTATGATTTTTACTTAAATCCTGGATAAAATTTTAAATTATCTAATTTAAATTTGGACACGCAACAGTATCATTCGTCCAAATTAATATAAAATATTGAAACGAAAAAAAAAAGGACTATTGACATTTGACAAGTTGTGACCTCGAGCAGCTTCCATATGTATTATTATTATTATTTTTAAATGTAATTAACAATACATAATATGATAAGGATATGTATTATATTAACAAGGATATTCTCAATATTCAGACATCATTGAGTGATATATTTAGTTTAGCTTATTCAACTTTCTAACCAGATTTAGATTTTGTTTGAGAACTGATTCAAATGTACTTGTATATTTTTTAGGAAAAAACCAGTTTTGAAATAATAATATTTGAGTGTTTGCAAATGTTAAATTTATCATGTTTTTCAAGTCATTATTTGAAACGGTTTTATTTGAAAAACAACTTTATTTTGGCTTATAACAAATTTGTATGTATATCGGTATAGTGATGAAAACAATTTTTATAGAGACATACATTTTTCTAGAGAGATGGATATAAGATATCCAGATATCCGATAAAATGACTTAGTGATAATTAATACCTAAAAAGAGTAAATAAAAAATCAAAAGTTTTAATGGTTTTTTTTTGGCTTTTGAAGAATAAAGTCGTTTATAAAAACTCTTTTCATACTTCCAATTAATTCGGAATTTTTTTTTTCTTTTGGCGAGCTTTTAAAGCCTTGTTCAACGGCTAACAGCCACCATATATATATATATAATATATATATATAAAAGTCAACACATATAAAATGCTATTTTAAGAGTAAAATTGAGCTTTTGACTTTAAATCAAGTTGTCAATTACTTTTTTGCTGGCATTTGAGAAGAAGCCTTCGATCAATTTATCTATTTTATGTGTGAATTTGTGAATTATTATTAGTAATTCGCTGTATGATTTTAAGAAAATACTTAATATCTTCCTTTTATGAGGTTCTTCAACATAGATAATTAAAATAAATATTAAGTAAATTATATATATAAAAAATATGTATATAAAAGGTCAAATGGCCCTCTTATATTAACTAGATATATTATTAGTTGCATCAAGGATAAAAGTTAAATTTAGAAGTTTTTACAAGAATAGCCATTTTTGGACCCTAATTTCATAAATATCAACAAATCCTATTATTTTACAGATTTGGCCATAATCAAGCATATGCGGTGGAGATACTAATTTATATTTCTGATTTAACCATGTGTGTGCGTTTTTCTATAGAAAAACTCTCCTGTAATTGTGGGATATAAATTTAATATAATTAGTATCACTACAAAAAAACTGCCAAAATGCGACCAAAAATTTGCGACAAAAAAAAAGTGGTAGCTTTAAAGTGACCAGTTGGTCACTTTATTTGAAGGTTGACTTTAAGTGACCATCCTGGTCACTTTTTTTTTTCACGACAGTTGCGACCAAAAGTAGAAATAGTCATAAAAAATGGGCGAAATTATGGCGCAAAGGAAGCGACAGGTTGGTCACCTTAAAAAACGACCATCCTGGTCGCATTTTTGTGACTAAAATATGCCTTGGTAGCAAAAAATGGCGCGTAATTTTGGAGGAAAAAAGCTACCAAATGGTCACAATTAAAAGTGACCACCTGGTCGCAATTTTGGTGACTAAAATATGTCTTGGTAGCAAAAAATGGCGCGTAATTTTGGAGGAAAAAAGCTACCAAGTGGTCACAATTGAAAGTGACCATCCTGGTCGCAATTTTGTGACCTTTTTTGGGGAGTGGTAGCTTAAAATTGGAGGGAAAAAAGCTACCAAGTGGTCACAATTAAAAGTGACCACCTGGTCGCAATTTTGGTGACTAAAATATGTCTTGGTAGCAAAAAATGGCGCGTAATTTTGGAGGAAAAAAGCTACCAAGTGGTCACAATTGAAAGTGACCATCCTGGTCGCAATTTTGTGACCTTTTTTGGGGAGTGGTAGCTTAAAATTTTGTCTGGAATTAAGCTACCATATGGTCACATTAGAAAGTGACCAGGATGGTCGCAAATTATATGATTTTATATGACCAATTATTTATAAATAACTATTTTTGTCTTATTTTATTTGTTCATAAAATAAAATTACATTATAAGCTTTTAGAAAAGAAAAAATAAAAATAAGAATAGATGATTGAAAAAATTACCAATAATTCCAAAATTTCAAGATGTGGTTAATTTTATTGATTACATTTCTTAACAATAATAATAATGTCAATTAAATAAAAATTATTCACTTTCAATTAATATAAAAACTCTTCAAGATCAATAAGCTATCTAAACGCCTTTAGATTGTTCTAAAATTTATGTAGAGTAAATAATAATATTTAACCTCGTCTTGAAAATATCTGAATTTCCATACAAAGAGAGAACAATAATATTGTAAAGAGAATAATTATATTTTCCTTAAACCTCTAGTTGAATATAGTCGTGTGACTCTTTTTTTGTTCAAGTAAAGCATTTACAATTATGAATAAAGCAATAGACCAAACTTAAAATCAAAAGATGACGAAATACGATGAAAATGAAATTAACTTTTTTTTTTTTTTATAAGAAAGATTCCTCTTGATTCCAACTTTGACATGTTTATATCGAATTCTCTGTTGGAATTGCTTCCAATGAATATGTGGATGCAAATTAATTATATATAAATATGTACATCTTCAATAGTCTATTTGGTTCCCTTCTAGCACTTTCTATCTTGAAAAACAAGAATAAAATTATCTATATCGTATTAAAAAAAACTCTTAATTAGAATCAAATAGTTCCAAATCAAGAATTACAAAAATGTATCTCGACAATCATGAAGAAACATATCAATGAATATAACAACATGGAAACAAGAGTTCCCGTCATATGTAAATATCAGAAAGTAACCCAATATAAAAAAAAGTATATAAATATTAATATTTGCGACCATTTGGTCGCATTTTAGGATTTAGGGTTTAGGATTTAGGGTTTAGGGTTTAGGGTTTAGGGTTGTTTAGGGTTTAGGGTTTTGGGAGAAAAGCGACCAAATGGTCGCATTTGGGCAAAAGTATAATAATATTTTTTAAAAAATACAATTGGAATTGCGACCATATGGTCGCAATTATGGGCGGTAACTTTAAATTTTCATGAAATTTATGGCGGTGAATTTAAGTAATGCGACCATATGGTCGCAATATTTGGCGGTGAGTCTCATAATTGCGACCAGGATGGTCGCAATCGCCGACGGACGCGTGACAAGACAAACTGGCCTTGGTAATGACAACCTGGCGACCATTTGGTCGCTTTTTCTTTAAATGCGACCAAATGGTAGCATTTATATTTGTAAATGCGACCATATGGTCGCAATTTCCCAAAGACGCGACTGTTCATTCTCTGTCATAATTACATATTTGCGACGGTTAGTGGTGCAAAATATGATTTAAATTTCATTCCCTTTCCTTTCCCCCGTTTCTTTTTCCCTTTTCCCGTTCTGCTTTCTCTTCTTTTCTTTTTTTCTCCTCTTGCGCCTCTCTCTTTTTCTTCCTCTCTTTTTGTTCGTTTCTCTCTTTCCTTTATCCGTTCCCCGTTATTTCTTCCCGTTCCCATTCTTCCTCTAAACCGAAAATCCTCAACCACCAATCCCGGTTTCGATTACACGAGGTTAGTTTTCGTAACAAATTAAAGTTTAGTTTATGAATTTAGAGTTTACTTAGTTTTAGTTTTTAAGATAGTTTACTTTAATTAGTTGAGTTTTAGTTTATGTAGTTTAATTTAATTAGTTTAGTTTACATTAACTAATTAATTAGTTTACTTTAATTTTATTACTTTAAGTAATTTTAGTTTAATTAATCTAACTTAGTTTACTTTAATTCAATTTAAATAGTAATTAATTTAATTACTTAATCTAATTTAGTTTAATTACTTATTTAGTTTATTTAAGATAGTTTACTTTAATCTAATAAAAGTAAACTAAATTAATTTATAATTACACTAGAATTGATTAGTTAATTTTAGTTTAATTAATGTAATTTAGATTACTTTAATTAAATCAATTAATTTAAAGTAGGGTAATTAATTCAAATAGTTTAGTTTAATTATTAAATAAATTTTTTTTAATTACTTAATTTTAGTTACATTTGATTAAAGTAAAGTATAATTAGGTTAATTGAACTAAAATTAATTCAATTAAACTTAAGATTAATTAATTCAATTAAACTTAAGATTAATTAATTCAATTAAACTTAAGATTAATTAATTAAAACTAAAATGAACTAATCAATTAATTTGAATTAAAGTAAATTAAAATTAGGTTAATTGAACTAAAATTAATTCAATTAAACTTAAGATTAATTAATTAAAACTAAAATTAACTAATCAATTACTTGGAATTAAAGTAAATATAAATTAGCTTAATTGAACTAAAAATTAATTCAATTAAACTTAAGATTAATGAATTAAACTAAAATTCAATTAATTTTAGTTTAATTATTAAATAAAAATTGTTTAATTACTTAATTTTAGTTACATTTGATTAAAGTAAAGTACAATTAGGTTAATTGAACTAAAATTAATTCAATTAAACTTAAGATTAATTAATTAAAACTAAAATTAATTAATTTTAGTTTTAATTAATTAATCTTAAGTTTAATTGAATTAATTTTAGTTTAATTGAATTAATTAAGTTTAATTGAATTGATTAGTTATAACTAATCAATTAATTTGAATTAAAGTAAATATAAATTAGATTAATTGAACTAAAATTAATTCAATTAAACATAAGATTAATTAATTAAAACTAAAATAAACTAATCATTTAATTTGAATTAAAGTAAAGTAAAATTAGATTAATTGAAACTAAAATTAATTGAATTTTAGTTTAATTCAATTAATTTTAGTTCAATTAATCTAATTTTACTTTACTTTATTTCAAATTAAATGATTAGTTTATTTTAGTTTTACTTAATTAATCTTAAGTTTAATTGAATTACTTTTAGTTCAATTAATCTAATTTTAATTTACTTTTATTCAAATTAATTTGATTAGTTTATTTTAAATTATTTACTTAATTAAATAAACTAATCAATATTTTACTTACGTAATTAGTATTAAATTAGTTTATTTTGGTTGTAGGATTATGACAGGCAGACGACGTCCTCCCCCGATCGAGGCAGCCTGACGACGCGGGTGACGAGGGGTCTCCGCAGACGCCATCTGGCGTTGCCCTGATGCGGACGACTACGGAGGAGTTGGACATCCTCTTCGATTCACGACACGCGACTTGCCGCCACGCTCGATGATGGAGTCCCTGAGACCGAAGTCTTCGACACCACGGCCGCCGCAGACTCCTTGCCACGCCCGGGCTTAGCATCAGGGTATGCGTCCGGCCGGCGTCGGTCCAGATCGGGTCGGATCCAGGTGGCCCCCTCGACTTCATGCACGCAGCCGTCTCGGTCGCGAGACTCCACCCTTCGGATTGAAGGGGATACGTAAGTAATTTTGTTTACTATTTTTCAAAAAGTTTTTTATTCTTTTTAACTAATAGTTTCTAATATATAAGACAATAATTTTTTGTGATTTTGCAGAGATAACCAAGATGCCTGACCGTTTCAAAACGGTTTCGCGAGGTCCTCCAGGAGCATGCCTCTACCAGCGACCTTCATTGGGACGAAGATTCCGACGACGGAGAAACGTCGGATGTACGACTGATTGGAAGGTAAATTTATAATTTATTTTCATAATTAATTAATTTTGAAATTTATAGAAATAAATTTATTACTTTAACAATTTTTTATTTCAATTTTTTCAGGGCAAGTTTCCTTTATCGATCCCGATATCACCGACGGTAGATTGTTCCCCATGGGACGATCACGTCCGGGATCGATTCAAGGACCTCATGTTCCAGGCACGAAAAGCAAACCAACAAACCGCCCGTGTGGATGAGCCCGGAGGACCACCGCGGCCTCGCGAGCTTGACCACTCCTCAGGGCATGGCGGTGTCAAGCAGGAATAAGGCCAACCGCAGCGAAGAATCCAAGGAAAACACACAGGGGCGCGGACCCACGACGAGCACCATCGTCGATTGGTATGTTTTTTTTTTCTCTCGTTTTTTCCTCGTTTTCTTTTTTCTCGTTTTCTTTTTTCAATTACTTATTAATTTATTATGTTTTATTCTTCACTCTTTGATTTTTTAGGAAGCGAAGCACGGGCGCCCAGCCCCTCCCGATGAGTCGCACCTAGTTCTTCACACGAAGAAGGACGGGACGTTAAGTCGACGATAAGGCGAAAGAAGTTCAGGTATTTAATATTTTTTCAATTATTATTTTTTCTTTAAAATTTTTCATACACATTATATATTAACCATTTTATTTTCTGAATTTTAAATGTTTAGGAACGTTTCACTGAGTCCTTGACTACTGGTTGCCCACACCTGGACTCGCGAACCGACTCAGGAGGACCGTATAGAGGCGTTCTTTTTGGATGTAATTAACGGTACTAATATGATAAGGATGTGTATTATATTGGCTAGGATATTCTCAATACTCCGACAGCATTTAGTGATATATTTAGTTTAGCTTATTCAACTTTCTAACACCAGATTTAGATTTTGTTTGAGAACTGATTCAAATGTACTTGTATATTTTTAGGAAAAAACAGTTTTGAAATAATAATATTTGAGTGTTTGCAAATGTTAAATTTATCATGTTTTTCAAGTCATTATTTGAAACGGTTTTATTTGAAAAACAACTTTATTTTGGCTTATAAAAAATTTGTATGTATATCGGTATAGTGATTAAAACAATTTTTATATAGACATACATTTTCTAGAGAGATGGATATAAGATATCCAGATATCCGATAAAATGACTTAGTGATAATTAATACCTAAAAGAGTAAAAAAATCAAAAGTTTTAATGGTGGTTTTTTGGCTTTTGAAGAATAAAGTCGTTTATAAAAACTTTTTATATATATTTTTATTTGAATTCGCAATTTTTTTTTTTTTACGAACTTTTAATAGCTTAATTAAACGGCTAAATAAATAATATTACTAATTATAAATTTATATTTAAAAAAATTCTTAACACATATAAAATGCTATTTTAAGAGTAAAATTGACCTGTTGACTTTAAATCAAGTACTCAATTACTTTTTCTGGCATTTGAAAAAGCCTTCGATCAATTTATCTATTTTATGTGTGAATTTGTCAATTATTATTAGTAATTCGCTGTATGATTTTAAGACAATACTTAATATCTTCCTTTTAAGAGGTTCTTCAACATAGATAATTAAAATAAATATTTGGTAACTTTTATATAAATAAAAATATGAATATAAAAGGCCAAATGGCCCTCTTATATTAACTAGATATATTATTAGTTGCATAAAGGATAATTGTTAAATCTAGAAGTTTTTACAAGTATAGTCCCTTTTTTGACCCTAATTTCATAAATTTCAACAAATCCTAGGCTTTGGAGCATACTAATTTATATTTGGTCGATTTATTGGTCGCATTTTAGTTAACCTATTGAAATCTCCTGTAATTGTGGGATATAAATTCAATATAATTAGTATTAATTATCTTTCTTATAGTAGTGGGGTATTAAATTTGTCGACGGCTGGTTTTCACCATTCATGTAATTTATATGGCTGACTAAATATAATTGTAATAAAAAAAAAAATATTGGCCATTTTTATTAATAACCCTTAAATTTATAAAGAAAAAATAATAATAGTTAAATATTTTTCTTAATTTTATGTTTACAACATCAACAATCTACTAAAAAATTGTCTATTTTATAACTAAAGTAATGAATAAATCCATATTATTAATCACAGGAAAAATTTAAATAATATATTTTAGATATATGCATTTTTATTTATATCATTAACTTTGTTTTTTTTAACTAAAATAATGGATTTTTTTTCATCAAATTATTGCAAATCAAAGCAAAATTTATCGAACTATATAATTTATCAACATATTATTAATTAAAAATAAATTCAAATAACATATTTTAGATATATACTTTTATTTATATCATTACTTTTTTTTATAACTAATAAATAATGTAATTATTTTTCATCAAATTATTGAAAATCAAAGCAATATTATTGAAAAATAAATAATTTGTCAATAATTAAATTAATAATTTACTAATAATAAAATAAGATTTTTAATTCTTAAAAACACATTTTGATTATAATTATTATTAGTCTAAAATAAAAATTAAGATCATAAATATTAAAAATCATGAAGTAATTTGTTATTTTGATAAGTTTTTAAAAAATTATGTCACATAAACAGTTACATATATATATTAGGGGCTCTTGCAAAAATAGTAAAATTAAGTCTAATATTTATAAAAATAGCAGTAAAAAAACTAATTTGCAAAAATCGCAAAAAACTCAAATTCGCCCCTAAAATATTACAAAACTGCTACTAGTTTTACATGAGTAATCGATTATTTCCTCACAAGTAATCACTGATTTCCACAAGTAATCACTAATTTTGGTGATATCCTGATATTTTGTGTATGAATCACTAATAATCTAATAGTTATCATTGATTATCTTATAAGTTATTACTGATATATTTAATTTACATGAATGAGGGATTTTTAAAAAACGATATAGTTGCAAATACTTTTTTAAAATACTATATTTATAAATATTGCAAAAAATTATGATACCTAATAAAATTTCTCTATATTTTATTGTTTTTTTTAGTAATTTTCCCGTCATTAATTTATTATAATCATTATTTATCCAAACACATGGCATGGAAAATAAGAAAAAATTGAAAGTCGGCTGTCAACTGTCAATGATTTAGTCAAATTCATACACACAGAAATCGGTGTATGAATAAAGATTTATACTTTGTTTTTAAAACCAAATTTCAAGCTCAACGAATTTAAAAATTCAAATTATTTATTTGGAAAAAATTAATGTCAATAGAATGAGCCATATATGATGTGGACATAAAAAAAAGTCTCATTCCCTACAATATTTTACTTTTACCATTACATTTTTTTTTTAAAGACACATTTCTTTCTATCTCATCTTGTTTGATTGATATAATTAATTCAATTTACTTCATTGCTTTGAAAAATATTTTGGATAGGACCAACCGGCAAAGTTAATTTGTTGATTTTATATTTTTTTTTTCCAAGTTACAATTTTTTATTTAATTATCATAATTTTTTTTGACTCAAGTTAACGACTACGTTATTAGTTGCAAATCAAGTCGGGATAATATGTCTACATCAACTACTTCAAGATAATCAAAATAGATAATGTGTTCATCTGTAATTTTATTATTTTCCGTCAAACTAAAATAGTTTCAAAGATCGAATCAAGTTGTTGAAATTTAAAATTAGCCTATTTAACTCTCTCTGACTTTAACAGTTTTATTTTAGTATTGTAAAATATCAACAAACACATTATTATTATTATTATAAATTGTGTTTTATTACATAATTTATAATTTAGAGAGTGAGAGAAGAGAGGGTCAATGGAATATAGTTTTAGACTAATGTTAGTGATGATATTGCAAGAATCATCATTAGATCTCTTAGATTGTCTATAGTTTAGCAAAATGCTTAGTTTAATGAGAATATGATCTATACAAATTCATTAAAATAATTTGCGGTCAATTGCCTTATATTACCAAGCATGTCATGCAGACTACAACTTAACCTTATGTTTATATATTTTATAATTTAAATTTAGTTAATAGAAATGTATCAATCAACCTCTTTCAAAGTCTCTTCAAAATAGAATAATTAAACAAAGGCTACATTTCAAAGTCGTTGCATTAAATTAACATTTGTAAAATGATTTAATTAGTCGAATTCGTACAACACATAACTTTAAATACCGATAATTTTTTAACAAGATGTTTTGTCTTATTAGTTTGATTCATCATATTTACCTTCTTAAATATACACATATATATTTCAATGTGATAATTTCTTCTTTCTTTTATATATACATATATATTTTTATATAATATTAAATTCAATCATTCTATATATGTTACACAGACGTTCGATCATTCTATATAGATTACATAGATATAAACTTTTTTAGATTCAATAAACTAAATATCCTCATATTTGAGTTTGGTTATTCATTTTAAACATCCGTTTAAATATTTATTTTTTAAAATTAAACTTTGCTTAAGCAATCTTGAAAGACTGACTTTAAATTGATGAGAACTGGAAGGTATATAGATAAATTAAATTTGTTTTTACTATGATTTTGCGTGGTATGTTATTAATATGACAGAATGAACTGGTAATTGCCTAATTGGATTAATTCCAAGTAAACAAAAATCATTTTTATTTAAAAAATAATAGAAATCTAATTTTGATAATTTATAATTTCAAACTAAAAATAAATTTCAAAGAAGACGGATCTATCTTATGACTTTATAGATTAGGTCATCAAATGCCACGTCCTATTGTTTAATTAAACAATTGCAAATTAGACTTGCTGTTTGCAATAAATAATAACAATTTAGAGATACAAAATTCCATCAACTTGTTGTTAATTACATTCCCCAATAGTTATATGGTCCCTTGGGAGGAGTTTTAAGCCACTTCAATTGTTGACAAATACTAGTATATTGTCATATATTATATACATAATTGAAGATTATTTTTCTCATGTCTTGTGGTATATAACTTAGATAATTTGCAATTTGCAATTATTTTTTTCTTTTTTTAATGATAGTTTAGCTAAAATACTAACCAATTCGTCATGGGTATTACATATTTATCGATCTTCTACACATGAAAGGAATTATAAAGTATAAATAATTTGTTTGTACGGACTTATTCCGATAAAACCTGAAGAACAACTCAAGCCTTTTACATTTAGTTTAAACAATTCTTGTTGTGGGATGAAATTGGATAACGCGTGAAATTTTATAACTTAACGAAAATGTCTACACACCCTCCTGCGAGGAAGACGTGGCACCTGGCCAGAGAGCGACGTGGGCACCTCATCTAAGCGAGGTACCTGGGCACCTAGTCTGAGCACAGTTCCTGGGCACCTCGTCTAATCACAATGCCTAGTCATAAAGTCTACGCACCTAACAACACCAAGCTACATAGTCTTTAGCGTAAACTTACATATTTAAACCGAATGCAAGTATCCAATTAGGAATTGACACGTGGCGTAACCTGCGAGTGACACGTAATTGCGACACATGGTCCAATCCCGACGCGACACGTGGCGCGGTGATGACATCAACCTATTCTCCTATAAATAGGAGAAGAAAATCATTAATTAGGTAACTAATTTCTATTACAATTCTACTCGAAT
Source organism: Gynostemma pentaphyllum (assembly GCA_028015215.1). Classification (NCBI taxonomy): domain Eukaryota; kingdom Viridiplantae; phylum Streptophyta; class Magnoliopsida; order Cucurbitales; family Cucurbitaceae; genus Gynostemma; species Gynostemma pentaphyllum. The sequence continues at coordinate 47,801,810 of CM051346.1, read as the reverse complement.
TCTCTTTGGCACACTAGCTCTGCTTGCTTTGACTTTAGCATCGGAGGGTGTTAGGCCGGTAACACACCTGGTGCTCTCTTTGTTTCTTATGTAGGTACACACAGTGCTCGTCATCTACTCAGCACATCGCCTACGAAGCACTTCCAGTGCAGTGCACGACCTCCGACTCATCCCATCTTTTACATTCGTTGCTTACGTGGAACCTCTCCATTTTTAGGCAACAATAATTATTTTTTTATTTATAATATTTTTTTTATCTATTTTATAAAATTCATATGAGCTTCTCAATATCTGAAGCTAAATATTGTTTACACGTCTGGTCATATTCATTTTGAATAATACTTGTTTTCTCACCTGTTATGAGAAGTTTCTCATTAATTTTATGTGTGTTATATTAGTTAGATCATATGTTTTATATTATAATTAATAAATATATTAATCTCACTAATACGTGTTTATCTATTATAACGAATGAGAAATGTCTTTGATTAATATAATAACTATATATAAATGTAAAAAACTTGGAATATTTGTTTTAAAAGGTTGACAATAATTTGAAAAACAAAGTATATGGACGAGCATAAATGCAATATTGTGCGAACAACTTGATTAGATGGGTTAAGAATGAGCTTTATTGAGAGACCAAAGACTCTCGATATATGGAAAAATAATAAGAAAAAAAAGTCTCAATTGCAATCAACTTGTTAATTTTTATATTTATGATTTATTTATTTATTTGAGGAATTTGTTTAAAAGTTGTGAATTATACTTTTTCTTCCTTCCCAAAGGCCAAAAGTATATACCAAAAAATAAATTTGATAGTCGCGTGACGTGGAGAATAACAAAACAAGCATATAATTATTATTAAAAAAAAAAGTATTTTGCTGAATTTTTTATTTATAGAAAGTCTACACGTTACCAACATGGAAATAAGGTCGAATAAAAAAAGTGAATTTTAAATTTTAAATTTTCTGATAGATCTGTCGTTTGTTCAAGTGGCAGGAAAAAAATAACATAATTAATTAAATGAAATTCTCGGACAAATGGGAAATGAGCTGTTGAAAAGGTTATTCAATAAAAATATATTATAGTTTCAACCAATTGTGAATTGTTTGGTCAAATTGGTTTATTTAAGCTTTAAGATTATGAGTTATAATTCATATATGACCGTCTATTTAGGGAATTATATTTTGAGATTTTAAAATCAAATGTTACAGAATTGTGTAATTGTCTCGTGAGATTAATCATTATATGTGTAAGCTGTCGTAAACACTCATGAATATAAAAATATATATGATTTTATTATAATGAAAAATATCAGATCTCAATATTAGATTTAAGGGTTCATATATGAAATGAGTCTAAATTCACATCATTTTAGTTTTGATTATACTTAAAAATAACCTAATATGATTAAGACGTTGTCTTAAATATCTATTAAAATCTTTATTCTCTTAGTTTTACCAATTACCGAAATCTAAATAATTTATATTTTCAAATAAATACAAAATTCTTCCTAAAAAAATATATCTAAATAGTTTAGCTAGTTTGAAGATGTGACCCATGAGGTTATGGGCTTGCCATTAGCCCAAGCATGTTTTGATCCGGTTCGGCCCATCACTGAAGTGCAAGATGCGTCAAGTTTTTATTTATTTATTGACGCAATCAAATTTATTTTTTTAACCCTCAAAGATTTTATTTTCCAACGTATTTTTTTTAGATATATTAGGTGAAGCAAGATTTGAACCATCGAGTTCAAAGAAAGAGAATATATGCCTGGTTGAGCTATATTTATATTGATTTATTTTTTATTGGTTAATAATAATATTTAGATAATTATTTTAAAGGCAATTACTGAAATAACATATTTTCATATACTAATTACTGAAATGTTATAACTTTTCAAAAATTACTAAAATAACATAATTATAGTTCAATAGTTTAATAAATTATAATTCATTAATTTATTGAACTAAAAAAGGTAAAAAAAGTAACAAATTCAATGAAAATAATAATGAAAGATAATCAAATGGCTCGATAAATTATTGTATTGAACTAAAAGACATACAAATTCATTAAATACCCATGAAAAATAGTTCAATAATTTAATGAATTATAATTATGCTGTTTGAGTAATTTTTAAAAAGTTCTGATATTTTAGTAATTAGTATGCTGATTTATGCTATTTGAGACAAAATTTAATTATTTTATCAATAAGCTTAGGCTATTTTTATCACAAAAAATAGAGAAAGATAGCTTATTTATTCTTGTCCTTGCGTTTATTTTTATCTTAAAATATCAATAGAAATAGAAAAGCTTATGATATATTTTTTGTCCCTCTATTACAATCAGTGGAATTTTATCATTGTACTATAAACGATTTATACATACATTGACATTTAAATTGTTATTGTAATTAGGTTATATTATTGAATCATATTTAAATTTAAATAGTAAGAGAAAACCCCAACTTCATTTACTTCCTTAATTTTATACTTACCTTGGCTACTCTACAAAGTGCATATGTGAACTCATAATAGTGTTTTTCTTATAATAAGGAGCGGAGCCACATGTTTTCCATTTAAATATTTTTAACTGATGTTTAATAAATTTTCAAGTTTTATTAGTTTAATTTGTATGATTTTAAAACTATCATTATTAATAAAAAGTTGTTTCATTGTATATGAAATTGTTATTCTGATATTATTTATATATATACACTATACTTTTAAAATTTTCATAACTACCACTACATCAATTTTAATTATAAAAAATGCCCTAATGTTAATAGAAGTCTCAAAATTACCCTAAAATTATTAACCGAATGAAGATTCATGAATGAGATTTTACTATAATTTGGGTGAACTATTGATTAAGGGTCAAAATGGAACTAAAATTTTGAGTAGGGTACTTTTGAAAACCATACTTAGTTTAGGGGTAGTTGTGATCATTTTCCGAAAATATACCCCTTTCTAATTCACTCCGACTTATAAAAACGAAGGTTCAAATTTCATACTCATCAAAATTATTGTTCAAATATGTCTAATTGGTAAAGAAATATAATAGACAATATAAAGAAAATTGGTAAAATACAATTTTCATCCCTCAACTTTAATTTTCGTCCTTAAACTTTTAAAAGTTACATTTTTCACTTTGAACTTTACGGTTCGTTTCGTTTTAGTCCTTTAATCTATGACACTACCGAGGGCTTATGTGGTATATAATTGATGATGTGATGGTTTATAAATATATAATGAGGTTAAATGACGTGGAAAAACGAATATACAATGAGGTGTAGGATGCAGTTAAGGAGAAAATAATGAGATTAATCTCATTGTATATTCGTTGTCAATGGTATTTAACATGTCACATCATCAATTACATGCCACATAAGACCTCTATTTGTATCATAGACGGAAAAACACAGACGGAAGGACTATAACGGAACAAATTGTAAAATTCCAGGACGAAAAATGTAAAATTTAAAGGTTTAGGGACGAAAATGAAACTTGAGTGAAAATTTAAGGATCAAAATAATATTTTATCCCATAAAATTATATAATTGAAGAATATTTTAACAAAAACCAAAAACCAAAAACAATGCTTAAAAACGAAAAACGAAAAACAAAAAACAAAAAACAAAAACGCAACCAATATAGTGACTAAAGTAGGTTCACCCTTCACAGTCTCCAGTTTCCAGCTGCAGCCTCCTTCTTTAGTTTCCTTCCTCTCATCGTGAGAGTCGTCAATAATGTCGCCAGGGCTTAAAAATTTATCTCAGTTCTTCTCTCGTCGCCATTTTAATCAACTTCACCCACGATTTTCCCTCTCTTTCTCCCCCCTTTCCTATTCCAGGTTTCCATTTTTCACTCTTTTATAACTGACCCACTTTCACCCTTTTAATGTTTTCTATTCTTTCACTGCCATAGTTTTTTTTTTTTATAATTTATGGGTTCTATTCTATCTTACTATTACTTATTAACCCATTTCCCTTTTTATTTATTTGAAGCAGATCAGTTCATTCTTTACCTTTCTCATCATTAGAAGTTGAAGAAATTTCTGGTTCTCAGCCAGCTGAAGTACATAATCTGGGTTGGTAACATTTATGTATATTTTTCAATTCTTGTATGAATTTGATATGATCCCATTAACCAAAAAAGCAAAATTGGTGGCACTTTAATGATCAAGTTTTCAAATTTTTTTTTTATAAGAAATTGTTGTGTTGTGTTTCAAGCTGAATCTATTTCATAATCTTTTGCATTAGAATTTGAATGTTGAATCCAAAATTTCTTTTATTTCAGTGCAGGGTAAATGGATTGGATCTTCAAATTGGAATACTATTTTGGATCCTTTAAATGGAGAATCATTTATCAAAGTTGCTGAGGTAGATGAAACCGGAATTCAGGTACATTTCAAAAAGATATTTTTATTGCCTAAAGTAACTGATTGTTGTTCTATTTCCCATTTATAAAAAAAAAAAAGGAAAGAAAATCTTTTTCATTTAATTTTGTGGATTGCCTTTGCAGCCATTTGTGAAGAGCCTGACCAGTTGCCCCAAGCATGGCCTGCACAATCCCTTCAAATCGCCCGAGAGGTCTTAATGAAACACTGTGTATATATTTTTTATCTTGTTTATGTTACTACCTCTTATCCCGTTGCGCATGAATCTTCAATAGCTTGTTTTCATCAATGGTATTCATGTTAATATATTATTTTTTTACTTTAGAATGAAGAGTAGTTACATAAGCTATATTTGCAGGTATCTTTTGTATGGAGATATATCTGCTAAGGCCGCCCACATGCTTTCCCTACCAAAGGTGAAATAAAGCTTAACAAAACATGTATCTTGTTCCACCTTTACTCTGCCATTTTCGGCTTATTATACTTGCTTTGTATATATATTGGTAATTTTTTACTGCAGTGATTTAATTGTACATGGCTTGCAGGTGTCTGATTTCTTCACCAGGTTAATTCAAAGAGTTTCTCCAAAAAGTTATCATCAAGCTTATAATGAAGTATACGTTACTCAAAAGTTTCTAGAGAATTTCTCTGGTGACCAGGTAATCTTGATCAAAGTATTTGGTCATTTGGTTTTGATAAATTTGACAAGTAGCATTCAAAATGTATATGACAAGTATTTTTGTAAAAAAATGGAGATTTTCATCTTGAGGGCTTCATATAGCCAACCACTCTTGTAAAAAATTTGTTTACTGTTTCTGTTTCATGCATCTGCAGGTTCGCTTCCTGGCACGATCTTTTGCAATACCTGGAAATCATCTTGGACAACAAAGTCATGGTTTTCGCTGGCCCTATGGTCCTGTAAGGAAACATTTTTCATATGTCTTTGTTGTAAAAAGTGAAAGTTCCGTAGATGATGTCTTATATGGCTTCCTATTATGTAACTTCGTGTAGTCACTGATGCATTATGATGCAGTATGACGATTTGATTGAAAACCTTAAAAAAATAAATTAGGAAAGTTATTTTACTCTGTATAAACAAATTGGAAAAAAGTTACTTAAAAAAACTATATCATAGACGGGGAATTAATAGTCAGTTGTTTTACCTTTATCTTTTTTGTTTTGATTAGAAACAAAACTTTCACTAATAAGAATGAAAGAAATTGTTGTGCCTCTAAATAGTATTCATCTTCTCTAGAATGTTTCAATCTCTAACATATGCTCTTCGCCACCCTCTTAGCATATTGTGACTGAAAATACTTCACTAGATTATGATTTTCTTTTCCAATGTGGAGGATTTGCTTATATTGAAGTATTCTACATAGCTGTCTATAGGGGTGAGATATCGGTTTCCGTTTCGTCCGGACCGAACCGAAACCGAACCGACAAAGTGTCGGTTTCGGTTTTTTGTTGAGTTTGCACTAACTATATATGTGTCTATTTTTCTATCTTTTTTTAGGATTTTTTTTAATTGTATGAACCCAATTATGAAGGTAAAGTTTAACATGTATGAGAGGTTTTGGTAAATAGTGTTTATTTTTATAACTGAGATTTATTAATGCTAAATTTGATAATAACTCTAATATTTAATTTAGAATTGATGTTAATTCTCAAGTAATATTTTAAGTTTACTAGAATAATAAAAAGAGTAAAATTATAATTTTTGATTAAAATAATTAATATAATAGGTTGTAGTTCAACAAATGTTATTAATAGTATATATTATATATATAATATTGTAAAATGATAGGTTGGATTAGTTATATTATATATGTTTTGGAAATTAAAGAAAAGGATGGAAAATGGCAGTAGGGCTGCTGGTTTGGATTATACATATATATTTAAAAAAAATTTAAAAAAATGGGTGGGCTGGCATACAGTGCTTTGATTTGGGCTATTATTTATATATATATATTAAAAAAAAAAACCTAAATCGGTTCGGTTCGGTTTGGGTGCGGTTCACCGCTCCCGGACCGAAACCAAACCGATTCCTAATCGGTCTGGAAATTTCCGGACTGAACCGAACCGAAAGTATAAATTTCTGTTCGATTTCGGTTCGGTTTGTCGGTTTGATCGGTTTTGCGGTTTGAATTCTCACCCCTAGCTGTCTATATGGATTGCTTGCTATATCTTACTTCGTCAAGACGTGTTGTATTTTATGGTCTAGTTCTTCATGGTTGTATATTGCCTTTCTACTTAACTGTTTGTAACTGTGAAAGAATGTGTTTGCAGGTTGCAATCATTACTCCATTCAATTTTCCTCTAGAGATTCCTGTACTTCAGTTGATGGGTGCACTTTACATGGGAAACAAACCTGTTCTAAAAGTTGATAGCAAGGTATGACAGTAGTAATATCTGATCATTACAATTATATCCTACGACCTATACAACAGATCCTGTTCAAGTAAGATAGTTACAATTATATCTTCAATAAAGTAATAACAAAAGGAATCTTAATATTTTGTAGGTCAGCATAGTTATGGAGCAAATGATTCGATTACTTCATTATTGTGGGCTACCTGTGGAAGATTTAGATTTCATAAATTCTGATGGGAATATAATGAACAGATTATTGATGGAGGTAAAATTTTTAAGCTTACTTTGAAACTCATTACTCAAAATTTATAGTTGATGTATAATTTTGCCGGTGGCTTCTGTGCTTTAAAAAATTTATTTTTCTCCTATCATATATGAATATTTACCATGATGAATTTCTTCTTCTTCTTTTTTTTTTACATTTTGTTTACTTGTTTTTGTAAACACCTTTGGTTAGATACCTGTTGTGTGAAATCGTGATACGCAAGTGCACGCAGTCAAACATGTAATAAAGTGATAAGAAAGATATCGTTCCCACGAGGATTAGTGATTTAAAATGGTGTTTAACAAATAATTTAAAGAAAATAAAAACAATGATAAATTGGGGTGATTTGATGTATGAAACTAAATAACTAACATTGTGAAATTATGCAAAACTAAATGACAAAATTCTAAATTAAATATGGAAAATAAGTAAGATGGGTTAAAGTGACTGAAATTACTCCTAAAATGTGCAAAAATATTAAATTGATTAAACTATGTAGAGATGAGTGGTTGGAAAATCAAGAATCCCCCTAAAAAGTCTTAGAATTCACAAATGCTGCAGCAGTGCTGTGGCTGTGCTGCAGCATTCTGCAATAATAAACACACTTTATATGCAAGCAAACCCTATTATTCACGTGACTTTGTCAAGCCTAGCATGATTCTAATTCATAATCCAATTTAAATCCAATGTCTAGGTAAAATTAGATTAAGGAATATGTTTTAGTGTTCCGGTTTAGGCCTTAAGGTGTAATTACATATGTTTATGCATTACCAAAAACAATTTCAAGAATCGTTAACCCCTATCAATCAATATTCTTCCATTCAATTTTAACCTTTTCAGAATTAAAACTAAACTAGACAATTCACTTAAGTTGATCAGGCATAAGCAAAGAGATAAGAAATATCAAACTATTGATTGAGCATTAAAAATTGAATTCATTAAAGCTTGTGAAAAACTAATTCCCCTTAGGGTTCATCTATCAATTCCAACCTAAGAAATTTAGTTCATAATGAAATTCAAATAAACAAAAGTGTTCTTCAAAAATAAACCTAAACCTAACATAATCTAACAATGGATAATGGAATTCTAAAGAATGAAGAAGAAGAAGAGTAATCTAAATAAGAAGGAGAAGGAAATTCAAACGAATCTCCATGAAGAATGCTCTTTTTTCCCTCTCCAAAAGCTGCTGCGTTTTTGCCTCTCTTCCTCTTTTCACTTTCAGCCACTCCCCTTCAAATCTGCCTCCTCTTCTCTCTTTTTAGATCTAGGTTAATTTCCTTTCTTTTCTTGTTTTTGGGCTTGGGCTTTCTTTTAATCTCATCCAAATTGCTCCTAAGATAGACCCCAATGATGGGCTATTTGTTTCTCACTTGAATCAGCTGAAATTGGCCCAAAAAGAGACTTTTTAGGGCCAAAAATCGTGATCTGCACTGCTGTCCAGATTCTGCCCAGTGTGCTGCAGCACAGCTGCAGCATTGCCACTACACTATTGAAAAATCTGCACTTTTTTTCTTTGTTCCTGCATCAAATTTGCAACTTTTTATGGATTTCTTTCATTCAAAATGACAAGATTAAAATACCAAAAGCCAAAAACACTTCAAACGTATGATTTAAAGTGCTAAAAACCCGAGTTTTCTCAAAGTAAGCTTTAATTAAAGAATTATGCCAAATGAGTTCAAAGTATGCAAAATATGAGCAAAGTTCAATGAAATAATTATCACATAGGCATTAAAATAGGACCAAATAACTCTATTTTATAGAGTTATCAATACCTTCATACCATCAATGAAAGGTCTTATTGGTTTCTTTCGAAGAAGAAAAGCAGATGTATTGTTGAAAGATGAAGGCTTGGTTTCTAAATTATATTCTCCCTCTTTGTTGAATAAGTCTCTGCTTCCCGTATTTCTTTTTGTGTATGATCGTTGTAGTTACTGCATTATATGTTATAAGCAAACAATTTCAGAAACCATTTGAAATATGAACATGGAAGGGGAAAATATTCCTTTACGTACAGAAGGGTCAGATACTATTGGCGGATGCATGGAGTGATAATATGGTGCGTTTGCATGATAATGTTTGAAAACGTATCTGTTCGTATCCTAGCAAAAACACTTTATAGTTCTTCTCATGTTATTTTATTCTTATTTGTGTATTTGATCTTCTTTCGCTATGATGATCAGATGTCATCATATTAGATTTGTGACCTTAGTGACTCTGAATACAGGCAGATCCACGAATGACCCTTTTCACTGGTAGCTCAAGGGTAGCAGATAAATTGGCTGTTGACCTAAAGGGCCGCATTAAACTGGAAGATGCAGGATTTGACTGGAAAGTTCTGGGGCCAGATGTACAAGAGGTCTGTAGCCAATACCTTTGGTTATGCAGTTTCTGCAATATTGATACGGAACCTCAATTTTCCTCTCTCTTTTTTATTGAACCACAGGAGGATTATGTTGCCTGGGTTTGCGATCAGGATGCTTATGCTTGTAGTGGTCAGAAGTGCTCAGCACAGTCAATACTATTCATGCATGAGGTTTGATACATCATTTTCTGCCTTCTGTTTATTGTCTGTGTTGGGTTATGGAGTCAATCAAAATTACTGGTCTAATTTATAAGTGGGACATTAATGATTAAAGTCCATTAATTATCCAAATCCATTATTTGTAGCCTACTTTCCTATTGCCCAGGTTTTCTCACATTTGTCATGTATGTAATGTGATGTGGCGGTAGATTTTAGGAAGCATTAAAACCCTAGTGCTAAGTCGGTGGAGATTTCCTATTTAAAGGGATTACGAATGAGTCTCAAAATGTGTGATGGCCGATTGGCCTTTTCACCTAGAGGTGCAGCGGCAGTAGATCAAGTATGAGAAAATATACTTGAGATAATTAGGGTTTGTTCGTATTGAGAGAAAATAGAGAGGTGACAACCTTTTGAGTGATTCTCGGGGTTATGTATAATTGTACACTCTTATTTTTGTCTCATTGATGTAATCTTCAACTTCATAGTGGAACCTGCAGAGTCTGCAGAAGACAGGACGTATCAATTAAGAACCTGTATAAATCTGTGGTGTCGTTTTTTCTCTTACTTTATTATATATTCTTGTGTTGCTATTTATAGTTCTTAGGATTAGGGAGTTTAGGGTTTAACAAACCCCTCAAATTCCCAACAGTCTGACCCGTGAATCTTCATTTTTTTTGGCTTAGGCTAGGTGAAGATAAGCTTACACTGTATCGTTTTGTTTCCTATTCTTTTTTGTTGTCATAATTTTTCTCTCGACTCACCGTACCGAGACTTGTATATGAAGTGCTGTTTTATAAAATTTTGAAGTCCAATATTTTTTTGCACCTTTGCGCAGAACTGGTCTAAGACGTCACTTCTTTCCAAGATAAAGAATCTCGCAGAGAGGAGGAAGTTAGGAGATTTGACAATTGGCCCGGTCCTTACTGTATGGTTACTACCCTCTGTTTCTGTGCATTTCTTATCAACCTGGAAAGACCCACTAAAGAAAACTTGTCTCTCCTAGTTTAGTGGTTTTCTTGTAATATTTTTTGTTATTTTTTTTCAGGTCACTAATGAAGTGATGCTGGATCACATTAATAAATTGCTCAAGATATCAGGGGCAAAGCTACTCTTTGGTGGTGAACCTCTTGAGAAGCATTCTATTCCATCCATTTATGGTGCCTTAAAACCCACTGCCGTATATATTCCGCTTGAAGAAATGATGAAGGCTGGAAATTATGAGCTTGCGACGAGAGAAATATTTGGACCATTCCAGGTAACCAAAAAGAACGAAATTTAGAGTTGAAAGTATTTCTGCATCGGGAGTCAAACTTTTGCAGTCTAGGTCACACGCTCGTAACTAAGAATTATAAATTGAATTATTTCTGGTTTGTTTTTATCAAATATAGGAAAATTCTGAGGTGGCCGATGTCTTCGAAATCATGATCTTTTTATGTAAATGTACATCTTGTTGTTAAAATAAATTTATTTCTAACATCAAGTTATTTGGCCCTAGATTATTACCGAATATAACAAAGATCAACTTCCAGTAGTGTTGGATGCTCTTGAGCGGATGCATGCTCATCTAACAGCGGCTGTTGTTTCAAATGATTCCCATTTTCTGCAAGTAAGTTCGATAATCTCTCTCTCTCTATTCATTTTAAAATGATCCTGACATGATGATCTTATAAATTATTGTGCATGGACAAAACTGTAGTATTCTGATCTCGATTGTGGTTTATATCGATATGCCATTTGTTCCATTTTTTTTTTGTATAAATTTGATATAATATATCCTCTGGACCTAGAGTCCATCAAATGGTCAAAACTCGAAGCTGACCGTTAAGGCTGCTCAAAGTTCCCATTGATTTATGTCAAAAGATCCGAAATTTATAATCAATGCAAAGATTTGACCCTATTTGGTTGAGAGAGTTTCCCTTTAGGCCACTACTGGGGTTCTACATTATTTAAAAAGATGATGAAAGAAACATTCCTCGTTAATTGTATACCTCAACACAACAGAACAAGAATTTTCTGTTACTGCTTTCGAAGCATGGTGTATATTACAGTTTCTTTCTAACTTTTCAGGAAGTTATTGGCAATACTGTGAATGGTACAACATACGCTGGATTACGAGCAAGAACAACTGGAGCTCCACAGAACCACTGGTAAGTTATGGTAGTTAAAATATTTAGATTTTTTTATGATCGTATCGTTAGTTTAGTAGCGGAGGTTAAGGAAATTTCTCGGTATAGGTTTGGACCAGCAGGGGACCCCAGAGGTGCAGGAATCGGTACACCAGAAGCAATAAAACTTGTATGGTCTTGCCATAGAGAGATCATATATGACCTTGGCCCCTTGCCAAAGCATTGGGAAATCCCACCATCAACCTGATGAAATATCACAATGTGACCTTCCCTTGATAAAAAAAGAAAAAAGAAAAAACCAACCTGGCATAGCAAAGCAAAGCATAAGATTATGACACAGTTTTGTAGTTGCCAGCTTCAGCAGTAGCAGAAATAAATGCCCTTTCTTAGTTAACTGAAAGAGATGTTGCTTATGGAAGATGCTCTATAAAGGGTAAGAGAAAGGGGCATTGATGGATATGGATATTCAAATTTTATGTTCTAGAGATGAAATTTTCAAACAAACAAGGTAGTGAAATATCCATACATGTCCATTCTCATTCTACTATATGCTGCTATTCTAAATTTTATCCATTTTAATATTACCATCTATGTTATAAAAAAAAAATATTACCATCTAAACAAAAAGTCATTTTCATAGGTTTCTTAAAGGGGAAAAAAACTTAAAAGAGTTTACAAAGAGTTGTTGTATAAATGACTTTTTAAGGTTTAAAAATGAAGAAATAAGACTCAATAATTAAAACATAAAAATGACTTAATTTTAGTTAATTGTCTATGGTGATTAATGTTGATTATTGACTCACATAGAAAAAAACTATAAAGTATTTACAAATGTAACTAACTTTTTCATTAATGTTAATTGTCTAAAGTGATTATATGGTTGATCACCCATTTAAGGAAAAAACCTACTATAATTGTAAATTCTTTTGAATGTGCTACCATCAAAATTTCTCAATTATAAATTTGGGTAATTTTCATGACTACTCTAAGTTATAACAATACCCTCATATTATTAGAAATTTCAAAATCATCCTGATATAGGTGAGACTTTCTTATGAAATAAAGATGGAACGGAAACTCTCAATTAAGGGAAAAAAAGAAATTAAAATTTGGGTAAAGTACTCATTTGGTCCCTTAGTTTTGGAGCTCGTGTCTATTTGGTCCCTACGTTTTCAATTTGTGTCTAAGTGGTCCCTGAGTTTTGGATATTGTGTCTATTTGATCCCCGCGTTTCAATTTGTGTCTATTTGATCCCTGAATTTTAAAAATTGTACCTATTTGGTCCATGAGTTTTCAATTTGTGTCTAAATGGTCCCTGGATTATTAGAAATAAGTTTAATTTTTCCTTAATTTGTTAACTCATTAACATAATATCGACTTAACAGTGACAGAAACTGTTTAATTGATCAAAATACTGACATAAGATTAATAATTATGTTAAATTATTGGTGAAAGATTTAATTTTATCTTCTTATTTTGACTAATTAAATATGCTATGTCAGCGTTAAGTCAATAATCTGGTAAGACGTTAAATTAAGGACCAATTAAACTTATTTATAATAGTTTTTGAAAATCTAAGGATCAAATAGACGTAGTATCTAAAACTCAGGGACCAGTTAGACACAAATTGAAAACTCAGGGACCACTTAGACACAAATTAAAAACGCAAGGACCAAATAGACACGACCTCCAAAACTCAGGGACTAAAGAGATACTTTACCCTTAAAATTTTAATTAGGGTAGTTTTAAAACAACTTAATTTAAGGGTAAATATGATAATTTATTTAAAAGATTTCAATTATAAAGGGAAAAAAAAAAAACAGTGGGCCGTTTTAGTTTAAAGGTGAGAATGTTCGTATCTGAATATTTCCTGAAACTGTTTTCGTCCTTCGCTGAAGAAAGTAGCGTTGCCGTAGCTTCTTCTTCTTCTTCTTCAACAGGAACATGAATTCAGAATAATGGGGAATTTTGTAAAACCCTAATTCTCCCTTTTATTCATCTCTTTTTCTGAAACATCGAATTCTGATAATGGATCAACATCTCCATCCTCAACAATGGCATCCAAGGCCAATCCAATCCACTCTCTGTCCTATTTGCTCAACTTCTCACTTCCCCTTTTGCCCTCCTCCTCCCCCTCCTCCTCCTCCTCCTCCATCCTTCAATCAAAACCCTAGCTCTCCCTATCCCCCTGATTTCTCTTTTCAAAGACCGAATTTTGACCCTTATCGTTCGTCTATAGAGCCGCCGCCGCGTCCATATATGGGAAATTTCAATGATGGTTTTGTAGATCAGAGACCATGGAATGGAAACCCTTATCAATCTCACGGTGAAAATTTTCTTCATACTCCACCTTATGATTATGGTAGTAATGGCTTTGTGAATGACGCTGAAAGAAGCTTTAAGCGGCCTAGGGTTGATGATGGAAGCTCGGCTAGTGTTCTGAATGAACGTAGGTTGAAATTGATTCGAGAACATGGAGGTGGATCAAGTTCAGTTCTTGAAGGGAGTTCCAATGTGGAGATGAATCATTTTCAAGATCAGAATATTGGTGTTAATGATGGAAGGGGAATGGGATCATATAACGAGTTTTCACATTCGCGATACGGTCAGTTTGGGAGCTCTGATGGTAACTATTTTACTGAGAGAAACGACTTGCATTATTCTGAATGGATGGATCATAGAAATAATACCAATTCGAACATTCATGATCGCGATTTTCGGCGTTCTCCCATTCATATGAGACAGTTTTCATTACATGGGCATCAGAATCTGGAAGGAAATAATCATCATGGGACTCAGAATTCTAGTTCTGGTGGTGGCAGGTTCATGGAAAATGGAAGCTCAATTGATGATTCTCGCTTGTTTAATGAACAGCCTCCTCTTCCGGCTTCTCCTCCACCACCTTTGCCTTGGGACTCTCATTTGCAAGCTTCTGGAGAGTCTAAAGCATACTCATCTCAGGCAAAGTCTTCATCTATGTTTCCTGTTAATATATCTGCTATAACTTCATCAACATATTCTCCTGTCCCTGAAATTTATTCAACTAAATCTTATCACCACAATAATCCAATTTCTCGTGTCTCTTCTATCTCTATTATAGAGGTGCGAAGAAGTTGATGTGTTTTTCTATCTTGTGTTGCATATTGGTGCATTTGCATCTTCTGTCAGGATAATAAATTGGAATTGGAACTCTTTGTGCAATTTTTTTAGGATTCTCAGGCAGTGTACCCATCGTTTTCTAAGAATTTTGCTGCCGAAGGCCAACCTTTTGGATTGAAGCAATTATCTTCATATAAACCCAAAATTGTTGATGCTTCACAATTATTTAAGCGACCTCATCGATCTACTCGTCCTGGTCATGTTGTTGTAATCCTGCGTGGGCTTCCAGGTATTTTTCTTCAGTTGGATACCCTCTATTCATTCTTAATTATTATTTTTTGGTTTCTGGAGACTGACATGATCTTTCTTTATTGATTATAAGTATACAAATTTGCATAAAGATCTCAATAGTATTTGGGTTGATAATGCCAAACTCGGGTGGAGACGTGCATATGTGTTGGGGGTGGGGGGGCAGGGATGTTAGAGTTATGCATGGAAAATTATTTTTTAGAGTTAGACTTGAGAGTTTTGGAGAAGAGCCCCCAGTAATACTAGTGATGGTCTGGTTTATTGTTCATTGTATGCAAAGTGGTTCATTTAATATTTCCTTTGGTTATTGCTTCAATGCAAGCTTCTCAAGGATCAAAACCTTTTTGATTTCTAAGAATGTAAAGTTATACAATTTTATAGGAAACAGAGACATTGGACGTAAAAATGGAATTTTGTTTTATTTCACACCTGATTATGTAGAATTGAACTTACAAGGCAGGCATTTTCCCATAGTTGTGAAGAAAAGAAATATTATCTTTTCATTTTTCTTTATGCATCATGTGCTACATTGATCACTTCTTGTGTTTTAACAATTGGCTTCGGTTGCTTTAAGAGAATTTAACAAAAGTCGCTCAATTTTTTTGGAGGAATCTGATTGTGATGATATGAGTTATCTAGCATCAAACTGTGCACTTATGAGTCTTTATTTTTTTTTCTTATAAGAATAGGTAAAAGTCTCTTTTTAAATTGCTTGGGTTCTTCCTCTATTTTCAGGTAGTGGAAAAAGCTATTGGGCAAAGATGCTCCGTGATGTTGAAGTTGAAAATGGTGGTGATGCTCCACGTATACATTCTATGGATGATTACTTTATGGCAGAAGTAGAAAAAGTATTATGTTTTCCTGACTTTCATTCTCCTTTATTATATATATATATATATATATATATATTTTAAAGTTAGATTATTATTAAGCTTTACATGCTCTGCCTCTGTCTGCAGGTTGAACAAGGTGAGGCCAATTCATCAAATTCTGTTAAAGGCAAGAAGCCAATCGTGAAGAAGGTCATGGAATATTGTTATGAACCTGAAATGGAGGAGGTATGTAAATATGTAGCAGATGATCTTGGGAATTCAATTTTATACATTTGTGTCTAGTGTATATGTGCTATATGCCTAATTTTGTCTAATTTAATTATAAGCCAATTTTCTAGATTGGTTCATGTCAGTGATTTTAATTGAGACTAAATTCATTGTTATTCATGGAATCTATTGGGCATGATGTATGGTGCATCAAGCATTTACCCCATTTTGGTTTGGCATGTCCTTATTTTTCACTATTGCTTTTGAACATTAGGAGCATGGATCTTTTGGGGTTTGGCATGTCTAACAGTATAGAATGCAATAATGATGTGAATCGTTGGCATTAGTTCATTGACCTGTACAATGTGCAATCTGTTATATTAATTAAAAAACAAGATAGTTTCTTAGAGCTGAAAAGCAATTTAGCATTTAACACCTTTCCGAGGTTTTGTCTAACAACGGTTACTTTGTGTTTTTGTTAGGCCTATCGGTCAAGCATGTTAAAAGCATTTAGAAAGACCGTCGAAGAGGGAGTTTTCACCTTTGTAATCGGTACGGACTCTATATAAGAATCTCAGAACAATTGTATAAAATCTTAAAATTCTCTCTATCATTCAAGTTTTCTTTTCTGAACTAATTTTATGCAATTTTTAACGTCGATGTAATTCAAAGTGAAGTTAGTTGTCCTCTTTATGTGATTTTGTACTTGATGTGGTGACTTTGACTTTTTTGTGCATTCCTGAATTGAAGTTGTTGTTGCATAGACTTAGTATTCAAAAGTTACCCATGCTGGTAGTAGCATAAAAAGTGGTGGCATGGTCACCAGATAATCCATACCTTAGGGATCATATAATTATAAAGGTTAAAAAACATCGATGATTCATCTAGTTTTGTTAGCTTGTTAAGACATGCATTAGTTGAGTGATCTAGTTTGATTATAGATTAAGTGGCGATGCAGTGCCAATGCCACTGCATTCCTTTGCACTAACTACACATGCAGTTTGTTCGGCAATTGATCCTTTTGTTGGTGGTATGTGTGCCTCGTCTTAGTGGATGACCGCAATCTGCGGGTAGCCGATTTTGCTCAGTTTTGGGCAATTGCAAAGGTATATTCTCAATTCTCTCTTTCTCACAACCCTTGCCGTCGTGTACTGAAGTGGCGACTTAAATGTGGGTGGCAACATCATTTTTTTAAGTTTTTACTTACCCAATGGGATTGCACATGGTGACTTTAGTGGTAGTTTTAAGTAGGTTGGAATTAAGCTGATAGTCGGTATAAAAGACTAAGATGATTGTCTCAGAAACTATGTTGGATTAGCCGATTAGGCTATATTTCTATTTCTTCATGTACATTTTTTTAAACTAAGAAACGATATGAGTCTTCACTTACATTTGAGTCTCAGTCACATTGTTCTCCGTGGTGTATCAAGTTAACTTGAAGTCGAAGATGTTTACATGCAATCACAGTCACATTTTTGTGGGGGCTTATGAAGACCTTACTTTGGACTCAATCCAAGGGGGCCTTACTAATTCATTTTTTACTTTAAATGCGCAATATGATTAAAAATGCATTATTTTGCTCACATTTTTGCTTTTGTAGTTTCTTTTTAAATGCTCACATTTAATGTACGCTTTTGTTCTTCAGTTTGTTTTTATAATGTAATCTTATCAATATCCTTGGTATGTTATGGTCCCTGGGTCTGCTGGTTAAGTGGTTACCTCGCTGCTTTCTTTTGATTAGTGCAAATTGTTTGCTGTGTGTGCTTGTCAAGTGTACTACATTCATTGTAGTTTGTAGAGTACTGCTTTCTTTACCCGAGCCTTCAACTTTTTGATTATGTTTTGGTAGTTTTCAAATAGTGGCATGTTTATATGATTCTAAATAACTGGAGCTAAGGAAGATAGTAGTTTCCTTTCTCTACATGACTTAGCTGCCTTGTACAAGGAAATGACTACTGTCAGTGTCAGATTGTAATATATGAATTATAATTCTCGATAATTTATTCTAAAGAAAACGACTCATAATTTTCCTAATCAACACAAAGTATTATTTGTCGTGATGTAGATTAGAAATGTGACATTGGGCTGTCTACTATTTTGTTGTCTTACTCTTCCTTATTCTCTTGCCAGAGTTCGGGCTATGAAGTCTACATTTTGGAAGCTACGTATAGAGACCCCGCCGTAAGTCCACCCCCCTCTCATTTGTTATTTATACATCATCTGTGTTTTCTTCCCTTTTATTCCACTGGATGAGAATCAGACTTGTGAAGGAAGAAAGAGCACAATAAGTATTGAAGACCAACAGATGTGATGATGTAAAGAAACTATTATAAATAGTATTCCCTTTTTCCGAGATCAAAGGAATATACTACACAAATCTATATCTAACTTATTTTCTTTGTATATAGTGTCAAAGTGTGCAATTATTATGCTATACATGGTGTCTCTGTTCTTTCATGCTTCATAAAGCATAAAGGATCTCACTTTCTAATTATTGTCTGTCCATGTCCCACATCTTGGCTCAATTTTGTAATTTATGGATCCTTTGTGTTCTGTTTTATTAAAATGATGCCACGTTAATTGAAAATCAGGAAAAGTGTTTCTTAAGATGTCTCTTTTATGGGAATTTAGGGATGTGCAGCAAGGAACGTGCATGGATTTACCCTTGATGATATACAAGTGATGGCTAGGCAATGGGAAGAAGCTCCGCCTTTATACTTACAATTGGACATCAAGGTTCGTTATTGATTGAGTGTCCAAATTTCGATAATAATATTTATATGAATTTCGGAAAAGGAGGTTGTAATTATTGCTTTAGTAGTTGGATGAATTGAGAAAAGGGTAAAAGACAGCTTTTTTACTGGAATGAAAATTTTTCCGCAAATTGTTTTGCCTTGCAGTCTTTATGCCACGTGGATGATCTTAAAAATAGTGGAATTCAGGAGGTAATCTTATTATTTTGCAATAAAGTTTAAGTTAATGAAATGCTGTATCAAGTTTTAGTTTTTATTTTGATTTATCTGTGTCATGTCGGCCAGGTCGACATGGATATGGAAGATGAAGATGATGATGGTGGTCTTTCTAGTTTACAAGAAATGAAGTCTGAGAAGATAGTATCGCCTCCACTAAGAAGCAACGCTCCTGAAGGTAAAGTGGCTTTTAAAGTAGAGATTATATATGCTTTTATCAGAAGTTCATCTGGTATTTTAAAAATTTGTCTTTCAATTACTGTAGTAACACATCACAATTTACAGGCTTCGCTCACTCGAGTAGTATCTTTTCTAAGCTCTCATTTGATTTTAGGACTTGTTTCTTTTCATGTTTTGGTTTCTTACATTTTACATAATGTACAGTAGATGACGGGAAAGAATGGGATGCAGAACCAGACCACCTGAGAGAAGAAGTAAAAGAGTTAGGTAGGAGTAAATGGTCAAATGATTTAGATGATGATGAAACGGAGAGAGATGCTCGGCTGAAAGGTAATGCAAATGCTCTTGCTGGGCTGATTAAAGACTATGGCAGAAGAGGAAAATCTGTGCACTGGATTGACCAGGTTTGTGTTGTATTACATCTTACAAACTTGTAGCTGTTGTCGCTTATAACAAATTATAAAAGTTCACCCCCTCTAACAGATTGATCACATGTTTAACTTCTCCTCTCAAGTTTATTTTTTCCCAGCTGTTGGATATTTTTTCCTTTTTAGAGAGTTGCATTTTGTATCTGGATTATTCTGGACCACCTTTAAAATATTTACCTCAATGTCGTACAATAACCTTCAGTTCACATCTCTCTGTTTTTCATATGCATTAGTCGAGATCTTTCCTGTTCTATAATCTGCTGTCCATCTTCTTTTCCAGGTTGGTCATAAAGGATTTTTAATAGGTGCTGCAAAGATGGCAAACAGATTATCTTTAGTTATCGGTCCTGGTGCTGGATATAACCTGGTGAGTAAATGACTGCTTCTTGATGATTTTTTTTTCGAATTTTATTCTCAGGGCCCGTTTGAGATAACTTTTAAAAGTGTTTTTTCATGGTTATCAAAAACACTTTTAAACACTTCTAAAGGTTATCCCAAACGGGCAGTTAGTATTGATTTTTTAAATTCCTTATGCCTACAGTAACTTTTGATAGTGCAGAATCACTTCCCCTGCCGCCTCACATCATTTATTCCCCCCCCCCCCCCACCCCCCCCCCCCACTCTCTCTTTTTATGATTCTCATATATTTTCTGGAAATAAACGTAGTCTACGTCATCTTGGTTAAGGTACTGTCAGCCATGTAACTTTGTTCTTTCTCGCTTGATATAAATTGTAGAAATCCAACCCATTACCAGGAGACAATTCTCTGGCCTCAACCTATGGCGGTAGTGAGTCAAAGAGACACAGCAAATTTGAAGAGCGATTGCGTGCCGAAAGTGAATCCTTTAAGGTTGTTTTTGATAAAAGGCGACAACGGATTGGACTTGATTGGGAAGAGGAATAGGGATTGAGAAATGCAACAAATTTTCCTATGATTTTTTTTTGTTTGTTTTTTTTAACATTTACTACACCTTGAGATACGGTGTGGCTAAGTGTAGGCTTTTAGCAGAGTCGGAAATGTTTAGTACAGTAATCAGGAAGGAAAATTAATCTCTTGATCGAGAGTTGTGTAACAAAATAAAACGCTTTTTTTTGTTTTACTAGAATGAATTTGCTTGTAAAACTACAGCTAAAGGCTGATTATCTATCTATAATCTTCAGTTTAAAGAACTCTTCTTAAAAGAACAATTCAACCCAATCTAACCCTGGAATATTTGGGTTAGTTTAAATCAGTTGGATTATTTATTTTATGAATTTATTGAAGCCAATTTTTAAATTTATTTTCACATATGAATATAGTATTTCAAGAATTTTGAAAACATTACTTTTTAGAAGTAAGTTTATGAGAAGCAAAACTGATTTTTCTAATTAATAAATAATTAATCCTAGTTGATTTCATACAATCCCAATTCTTTCTGTTTTTTTTTTCTTTTTGAAAAATCTGAATTAACAAGTTTAACTCATTTAAATTGAACTTAATCTAAGCAGTTTGAATTGGATTGATCGAATTTAAATGAGTCATCGATTTTTTTTAACACCTTTAGTCATATACTTTTTATGCATGTTGCTTAATTTGTCCATGGTATTCATCAATCAAATGGACAAAAAAAAAAAAGAACGAAAACTTGGAAAAAAACAATTTATAAAAGATGGCCATGAAATTTGAATATTATTCAGTAACTATTATTTTGCATAAAAAAAGATTTACAGAAGTTAATAAGCTGCTATAGTTTTTGTTTTCCCCTCTAAACCTTTGTTGATCACAGGGTTTTTCAATTTTGAGCTTTAGTAAAATTAATATTCACAATTGAAAGAAAGTAATCAATAAAAATATATATCTCTAACAAGGCTTATTTTTTATGCATTTAAGAGGACCAGAAAATCTGGTAAGCCTGCTCACAAAGGTCCCTGGTTTTGCATTGAAAACATTTTTCTTTGAGTATTTTCTGATTGGATTTCCTGATTCCACAAAAAAAGCTCCATTCATCATTAGATCTCCCTCTGATCTCCAATTCCATTTTCTCCATTCACTTTCTGGTGCATATGACCTTTTTGTTACCTGAACCATCCAAACAATAACATGTTACAAATTTCATTTTTTGTTGTTGTTGTTGGATATATGAGAAAAGATGACTTGTTTCGGTTTTGGTTGGTGTGCGATTGTAATCCCACGTGAATTAGAAGTGGGGAAAATCATGAGTTTACGAGAGCAAATAACAATACAGGTTTAGACCTGAGGTGTATAAATTACCTCTTTGCAATTCGGGTCAGGCGGAGCAATGAAACGGTTGCCTTGGCTAATAATGGTGGGATTATGGCTGCCTCCAATGGCATACATGAGCCAATGAGTGTAGTCATTATTGACAACATGAACCAATCCCCATCTACATCTTGGCATTCTTTGCACCAATCCTTTACCAAAATGATTGAAGGCAACAGTTATTTGCATTACTTCATCATTTGAGTAACTATCACTTGCACCAAACAACATCACCTTCATTTCACAAAGCAAATGGTCATATCAGTTTACTTAAACATCAACATTATATCAAAACTTCTCATTAGATTACGGTTCGATTTTTTACGTCGTTATGGTGGGCAAAGTGGCTGTTGGAGATTGTTATGGCAGTAGATGCCATGACAGCATCTATTAGTCCATCTTGACAATTAGAGATTGAAACATGATCTATCCAAACTTTCGAGGCTCCGTATAGTGAGATGCCGTCGCCATCACTTTGTGTTCGGAACCCGTAGTGGCTTATCGAGTCCCTTATAAGGCCTCCATTGCCGGCCTTGATATGATGAATATGTATATTGTGGATGATTACATTCTTCACAAATTGTAGAGTCATCTGACCACCATTACTTATGTGCACATTGGCACCACGTCCATCTATTGTCTTGTTATCAGTGAATATAAGCTCTTCACTCAGCCTGATCACCATGTCACGAGCAAATACAATCCATAGCGGCCTTTCCTGTATCACGGCATAGCGCAAGGTTCCCGGTTTAGGATTAAGCAAGCTGTTATCAGATGGATCCCGAACCACGTAAAATCTACCGGCTTTGCCTCCAGTTGTTCCACGACCAAAGCCGAGGGCACAATTAGCAAGCTTCTTACGGTTTCTAGCCCAATGCTTGTCACATCTCCAACATCGGTCAATGGGATTCGTCGCTAAGCACGTACCGTTGTATTTCTTCAAACTTCTTCTTGTGTGATTTCCACCTTCTAAGGCTCTGTCTCAATGCAAGAGATAACATAATCCACCCATCAGACACAACATAAACATAAATTCTTCATAAAACTACACATAGCTAGATTTATGTTCAATGATAAAATCAAAAGAAAACTATGGTATCTATTCGTAGGGCCACAACTTAAAACCGTCAAACCGACTAATCTGTTTAACTATAATCGATCGGTTCATTTTCCCTATTTCACAAAGATACTAATTGATTTCGGTTTCGGCCAAAACCGATCAAAACCGAACAGATTACACCCCTATCTACTAGTAGTGAGGAAATGAGATTACCTATGAACTTGCTTATTGAAATTATCAGTGACTAGTTCTGGATTGGGTTTATAGGCTTTAAGGGCAGCTTTCTTAGCTTCTTCAGCTCGTTTCTGCCATACATCATCAAAATCTGCAATATGAGCTTTCATGGTTGGAATTATCATGAAAGAAGCAATTATTATTAGCAGCTTAAGCTCAATATTTCTTGTTGCTTTTTCTCTCATATTTTCTATCTTTTTTTGTTTTTGTTTTTTTTTTTCTTTATAAAATTTTGTTAATCTTCAGATTTCAAATGGATTAAAATGTTCAAAGATTAAAATTCCATGGTTAAAACACAAATGAAGAAATAAGAGAATGAGAAATGGGGAGGAAATAAAGGGGAACCACCCCCTTTGATGGTCAATTTTCTCTTGCTTTCTTTATTTGAACTCATTGATTAGGAATTTGTCTCAAAATCTAAAATCTAATTTTTTTAGAAGAGATGATTTTAAACCGATAATATAAATAGGATTTCTTTTTCAAGAAATGATTTTAAACCCAAAATATAAATAGGTTTTTAATTCAGTTTTAGGTGTGTCACTAAGGTTTTGTAGCAATTAAGTTAGATCTATTATAAATACAATACTACAAAGTTAGTTGGAAAAAAAATCGATTTGATTATTTTTTATATATAATATGCTGATATTTCTTATTTTCCGTTTCTCACTTCTTAAAAACATTTAAACCTATCAAGATCAGTTGGTCTGAGAAGCGAAACATAAATGTTTCATTCAATCTATCAACTTATAATTAAAAATGTTTCTCTTGCTCTCTCAACTCTCTCTGTGCAAAACAAAAATCGATGATCATCGATTTTTGTTTTGCACAGAGAGAGTTGAGAGAGCGAGAGAAACATTTTTAATCGATATCGACTCAGTTCAATGTACACCACTAGTTTCTAATTGTTTGGTTGTTTTTTCAATATGAAACATGAATATGTAATTTTATTTTTTACATAAACATTTTTATTAGGAAAGAGAGAAGAATAAACATCAAATAACTACTTTACACATGAATATTTTTCTCTTAAAAAAAGAAAAAAAAAAGCAAACAAAAATGTTTTAAAAAGTGTCCTAACTGTAGTAAACAAAAAATCCTGATTAGACCATTTTAGACAGTAGAAACCTGCTTAAAAATTCCAGATTTGGAAGATAATCACAAGCAAATTAAATGTCCTTTGCAACTCTCTCTTTGGAGTCAAGCCAAAGTCAAATCCAAATCCAAAGCATAATAAATAAGGTAATTAAACAGCAATTGGATAGGATGTAGGCAAAGCAAGGAATAATCCTTTTCTTCTCTTTCTGCTTAAGAATAATTACACACCACTAACACCAGTAAAATTTCATTTAATAATCCAACATTTATGAAAGGATCAATCTTAACTTAAGATTTCTTCTTTATGTTACATGTTGTGGAAGGATGACACAAAAATCAAACCATAGTTCAAATTTACAGTATGGACCATTGACTCGAAGAGTACTGAGATAGATACGATTATTTGACACGAATCAGGTGATACGTAAACAAAAATAGATAATAGATTTAAAAATTATCAAACCGAGTCAGATCGAGTCAGTCTGAGTTAGAAGTGATACCTATATTAAAAATTGTGGATATAATGTACTTGATCACTACCCATTTTAAGTTGCTAACTTCATGGAATCCAACTTCCTTTTTACCTATTGAGATATAGATTAGAGCCTAAAGTTAAGCCACAGATGGAGCTGGGTTATTGGCCAGAGATGGAGAAAGTAGAACTAAAATTTCATCTTTTTTTTTTCTCTGGGTTGAATACCCATTATCAATATGCATTACTCTCATAAAAGAAATATGCCAAAGACAAAAGAATAAACAAGAAAATTACTTTATTACATAGGATCAGATCCTTGAAACAAAGTCCACCAATTCAGAAAGTGCAGAGAATACCCATTACATTACAATATATACTCTCTTTTTTCCATCTCCTTCAAAGTGTCTCCATCATAAATCTTCCTTCAAACTCGTTTAAAAATATTTAAATACAATAACAAGACAATATAAAATGGCCGAAATTGAGATTTGGGAGCTTATTGAACACAGCTAAAGCTAAGGTTGTATGATTTAGAGTGGTGTTATTAGTTATTGATTCGGAGAATATTGAAACAAATTTGAATGTTTGAGTTAAACTGGTAT
This sequence comes from Gynostemma pentaphyllum, assembly GCA_028015215.1. Lineage (NCBI taxonomy): Eukaryota > Viridiplantae > Streptophyta > Magnoliopsida > Cucurbitales > Cucurbitaceae > Gynostemma > Gynostemma pentaphyllum. Next base: position 47,776,373 of record CM051346.1, on the reverse strand, counting down.
AGGACGATACATAAATAAAGAGTGATAATATGTTTAAAAAATTTCAAACTGAGTCAAGTCGAGTTACTCATTTTTAAACTATTTTCATATCGTGTCTTGTTTTAATCTCGTTACATAATTGAGATGGGTATCGGACTTTAAACCTAGCAAGAATGATATATAAATAAAAGAAAGAAGAAAGGAGGGAATGGAAAACCTTGACAAGAGAGAATGGAATCTAATCTCTCCCCCACCCCCACTGCTCTTACATTCTTATTCCCTTCTCCATTTGCATTTTTTTTTTTTTTTAAAAATCGAATCTCTGTAAATTTCAATAAATAAATATTTTTTTTATTTTGAAAAAGGAAGAAGAAAACATTTCCTTACAATCTCTTTTCTTTTCTTTTCTTCCATTTTCATAATTTCTCCACAAAGATGATACCATGACGACGCCGTCTCAGCCACCACCACCGCCGCCGTCACCGTCACCGGCACCGTCGAGAATTGTCAGAAAACTCGTCGTGGAAGTAGTCGATGCACGAAATCTTCTTCCCAAAGATGGACAAGGAAGCTCTAGTCCTTACGTCGTCGCCGATTTTGACGGCCAGAGAAAACGAACAGCTACTAAGTTTCGTGAACTTAACCCTACTTGGAATGAGCCTCTGGAATTCGTTGTTTCCGATCCTGATAATATGGATTATGAGGAGCTTGATATTGAGGTTTTCAATGATAAGAGATACGGTAATGGCAGTGGCCGGAAGAATCATTTTCTCGGTAGAGTGAAGCTTTATGGAAGTCAGTTTGCTAAACAAGGTGATGAAGGTCTTGTTTACTATCCATTGGAGAAGAAGAGTGTTTTCAGCTGGATTAGAGGTGAAATTGGCCTTAGAATTTGTTATTACGATGAGTTAGTTGAGGAACCTCCTCCCCCGCCTCCACCGGAGGAGAATACTGCTCCTCCTCAGGATCATCCGAAATCGCCGGAGGTTGTGGTTGAGGAGGCTAGGGTTTTTGAGGTTCCTCCGCCGGCGGATTTCAGTGGTGATGATTCGCATTCTCCTCCGGTTGTCGTTATCGAGGAATCTCCAAGACCAGAATTGCATGTTCATTCTGATCATCCACCGCAGCCGGCGATGACAGGTCCGCCGGCTGAGGCTCAATTTGCAACGGAAATGAGAAAGATGCAGCAGAGTAACAAAATTGGATCTGGTGAAGGAGTTAGGGTAATCAGAAGACCTAATGGAGACTATTCTCCAAGAGTGATCAATAAGAAATTTACAGGCGAGAGTGAGAGAATTCATCCATACGATCTCGTTGAGCCAATGCAGTATCTCTTCATCCGGATCGTGAAAGCGCGAAATCTCGCACCGAATGAAAGTCCTTATTTACAGATTCGATCATCCAGTCATTTCAAGAAATCGGAGCCACTAATTCACCGACCTGGCGATCCTTCCGATTCGCCGGAGTGGAATAAAGTTTTCGCGCTTCGTCACATCGGACCTGAGGCGGCGAATTCCACGCTAGAGATCACAGTTCGAGACGCTCCATCAGAGCAGTTTCTTGGTGGTGTTTGTTTTGATCTCTCCGACGTACCGGTACGAGATCCACCTGATAGTCCTCTTGCTCCTCAATGGTACCGTCTCGAAGGCGGCGCCGGAGATCATCAAACCTCCAAAATATCTGGCGATATTCAGCTCTCCGTTTGGATCGGAACTCAAGCCGACGATGCATTTCCAGAAGCTTGGTGCTCTGATGCACCGCATGTGGCTCACACACGTTCGAAGGTTTATCAATCACCGAAGCTATGGTACTTGAGAGTAACAGTAATTGAAGCACAAGATCTACAAATTGCTTCAAATTTACCGCCATTAACAGCACCGGAGATTCGAATCAAAGCACAGTTAAGTTTCCAATCTGCTAGAACCAGGCGAGGCTGTATGAACAACCATAGCGCCTCATTTCATTGGAACGAAGATCTCGTTTTCATCGCTGGTGAGCCTCTCGAAGACTCCTTGATTTTGCTAGTAGAGGATCGGACGAGTAAAGAAGCCGTACTCCTAGGGCACATTATGGTTCCGGTGGACACAATCGAACAGCGAATTGATGAGCGTTATGTGGCGGCAAAATGGTATCCCTTAGATGGCGGCAGCGGTGGCGGCGGAGAATCCTACTGTGGTAGAATCTATCTCCGTCTCTGTTTAGAAGGCGGATATCATGTGTTAGATGAGGCAGCACATGTGTGTAGTGATTTCCGACCAACGGCTAAGCAGCTTTGGAAACCAGCCGTCGGAATTTTAGAGCTTGGAATTCTCGGAGCCCGTGGGTTACTTCCAATGAAATCCAAAGGTCCGGGAAAGGGGTCCACTGACGCTTATTGTGTAGCAAAATACGGCAAAAAATGGGTCCGGACTCGAACCATAACCGATAGTTTTGATCCACGTTGGAATGAGCAATACACATGGCAAGTCTATGATCCTTGTACTGTTCTTACAATCGGCGTATTTGACAATTGGCGAATGTATTCTGATACGGCGGAGGATAAGCCTGATTACCGTATAGGAAAGGTTAGAATACGTGTTTCTACGCTCGAGAGTAACAAAATCTATACGAATTTGTATCCGTTGTTGGTGTTGCAGAGAACCGGGTTAAAGAAAATGGGTGAGATTGAATTAGCGGTCCGATTCGCTTGTCCATCGTTGTTGCCAGAGACATGTGCAATTTACGGGCAGCCATTGCTTCCACGAATGCACTATCTACGTCCATTGGGGGTGGCTCAACAGGAGGCATTACGTGTCGCCGCCACTAAGATGGTAGCGAGTTGGCTCGGGCGGTCTGAGCCGCCTTTGGGGTCGGAGGTGGTTAGGTATATGTTGGATGCAGATTCACACACTTGGAGTATGAGGAAAAGTAAGGCGAATTGGTTTAGAATCGTGGCAGTTTTGGCCTGGGCGGTTGGGTTGGCTAAATGGTTGGATGATATCAGGAGATGGAGGAATCCAATCACCACAATTCTTGTTCATATATTGTATTTAGTGCTTGTTTGGTATCCAGATTTGATTGTCCCAACTGGGTTTCTCTATGTGTTCTTAATTGGAGTATGGTACTATCGTTTTAGGCCAAAGATACCTGCTGGGATGGATACTAGATTATCTCACGCGGAAGCCTTGGATCCAGATGAACTAGATGAAGAATTTGACACGATCCCGAGTTCAAAACCACCGGATGTAATCCGAGTTAGGTACGACCGGTTAAGGATACTGGCAGCCAGGGTCCAAACAGTTTTGGGAGATTTTGCGACCCAAGGGGAGAGAGTACAAGCATTGGTTAGCTGGAGAGATCCACGGGCCACAAAGCTGTTCATTGGGGTATGTTTGGCCATTACAATTATACTCTATGCAGTACCACCAAAAATGGTGGCAGTGGCACTGGGATTCTACTACCTGCGCCACCCCATGTTTCGGGATCCAATGCCGTCGGCCAGTTTGAACTTTTTCCGACGACTTCCGAGTTTATCGGACCGGTTAATGTAGATTAGAATAGTATAAAGAAGCGTAATATTTTTTACTCCTTTTTTTTAGGGGGTTTTGATTTATCCCAATTCATAATTAGAACCCCAGATTGGTGGTGGTGGTGGGGAAAGGGAAGTGATTGAGTTGAAAAAAGATGTTCTAAATAACATAGTAAAGAGTGAAAAGGAAGCTGGGAAAAGCAGGGAGCTGTCATCATGTTCTTTTTTGATTTTTTTCATGGAGCCTTTTGAATTCGGCTGACTAACAAACTATTCAGTATTTGAAATATGAGACTTTGAGAGAGAGAATTGGAGGGAAAACAGAGTGGTTAATTGGCAACCAGATTTGATAGCTATGTCTTGAAAAGTTGGAACATCAAATTATTTCCTAACCAATTACTAGTATCAGATTTTCCTCTACTATTCTCAATTAATTCTCCACTTTCAAAATCAAATCTCTGTACTTAATTTCTTACATGTATGTTTTATATATACTAGATTTTTACCACGTGCGTTGCACGTAAAAATTTCAATTTTATTATATTTTGATGTGTTAAAAATTGTTTTAAATGAAATTAAGTAATTGTTTGGGTTTTTAAGATTAAAAATAATATCAAGTCAAATTTATAAGGTTGCATACGTCAAATATGTGTCATGGGTGAATTTCTTAATTAATTCTTTAAAAGTGAGTTAAATTATTTAGATTTAATCCTATTTAAATTAAAAAATATATATTATTTAACATGTTGAGTTTTTATTATATGTTTAAATAAATAAATTGATGCATTTATTATAAAATAATTTAATCCAATTAAAAGCATCATGTTGATTGCACTTTTTTTTAAACATTAGTAACATTTTTTACATATTTAAATTTTTAATTTAAGAACTCTTTTAAAAAATGTAAAAACTTAGTTCTTAAATATTTGTTTATTTTTCATATATTAACTAAGTACAGTAACATTTTTTAAATACTTTTTCAATGAAGTGTTAAAAGGATGACTTAATTTGTTCATTCTATTATTATCTAAAAGAACGTGTTCACTCTCAAGAATTGTAATTTAATTAATTAACATCAAACTAATACTATAGATGAACCACACAATGAGTAATTAAATTATTACATTTAAATGAGGATACTTTTTTTTATGAATTATTTTAAACTTAATTCATACATTATATTATTTTTTAAAACCTCATGAATTTATTTTTAAAAAACATCATAAATCATAATGAAGAAATTTGAAATTATCATTTCCTTTGCCTTTCTTTAGGGTGTTTGTTTGTTGTAGTGATATAACCCACATCAATCTCTAATCTTCCAATTGACCGGTGCCACAATAGATCCAACTGATTTGTTGATCATATCAAGGTTTGTAAAACCATATTTCAAGAAATTTGATGCGTTTAAATTATAATAATAAACAATTTTAAATTTAAAAATACCAATGGCAATATCATTCCTTGATTTTATATTTTTATTATTTCATTATTAATATTGTGATGGTTTATATTTGAAAGTTTAAAAAAAAAAAATCTCAAATTGAATTATTTATTGTGTCAATTTCATATTTTTATTGAATTAAGTATACTTATATTTCTTTTCATTGAAAATGTTAATTTGTATAATTTAACATGTTATAATTATCTTTCTATTTAAATGTATAATCTATATCGAAATTTAATAAAAAAATAAAGCTCTATTTCTTTCTATTTTTTCATTATATTCTGTAATATATTTGGAACAAATATAAATAACTTTACTTCTCTCCAAAACAATTGGTCAAGGCAACATAATTTATTTTAAAAATAAAATTTATGTTGTTTATTTACCAATTTTTCAAGCTAAAATTATTTTGCGTTGTCTTATAATGATTTAATCTATGACCACAACTGTTTCAATTAAAATTAAGTTTAATTTCATATAATTAAATGATTAATTGAAAACGTCTTAAAGTATAATAAAGAAAAAGCAAATCAAACACTCTTATTCCCTAATAAAATCTTAACATTTCCTTAAAAAAAAACAATTTTCATCTAATATGTTTCTATTCTATCAAAACGACATTGAATTTACCTTAGATTTTATTAAACAAAGCAACTCCAAATGTGAGAGATTAATGATCCAACTAAAGTAGTAAGAGGAGTTGGACAGAAAGAGCTTTCATGGGGTAAGAGCTAGAGTCGGCTCATTGAATATCATAGTCGTCATGTCTTGAATGTCGATGTGGTTTGACGATTTTGGGTCTTTATCGTAAAAGCTGCATTCAATAATTTAAAATCATCATTGAACAAATATGATTCTAAAAAAATCTATGAATTTTTTTAATTATATAAAACATTATAATTAAACAATTGTAATAGTTTGATTTGCAATAGAAAATAGATAAGAGGCATGATGCCATTTTTATACGTAGTATATAAAAATGTAAAGATTAAACCTAAGAAAAATCGAATGAGATATGAACACTGCAAAGCATAAAAAGAAACTGTGATCATGCACGACTAAATTACAAACTCAATTTCTCTTGCAGATGAAAAACTAAATCAAAATGTTATAGAAAAAGTCACTCCAATGCATAGAATAGAGAGTAATAGAAAAAATGTTTACCAAAAGAATTGTGTTTCATGCTTCTCACTCATGTGGAAAGATCTGTTTTGTTTTTTTTAATATGAAATTTTCCAAAAAGCAAGTTTATTTATAATGAAGGGAGAAATCAGAACGATACACGTTTTTTTTTCCAATACGAATAATTTGTTACAATTCATTCATTCTAAGTTAAAAAGGTTGTCATTGATGTTTTGACAAATGTAATTTAATGCTATATAATTAATGGTTTCAAGCCTTTATTGTGGGAAGAAATTAAGAAACGTCTTTCCAACTTTTTTTTCATCTTAAAAAACTAATGTTTATGAGAATCTAATGGGTCAAGGCAATTTTTTTAAAAAAAAAAAAAACTAATTAGTAATTGATAATTAATTGATGAAGACGTAACTTTGTAAATTTTAAAAAATGTAAGGAGAGTTTTTAGGTTATTTTAATTTCTTAAAAAAAATGAAGTTAATTAAAATATCAAGAATTATATTTTCCTATTTATAATTTATGTTTCAAATCCTTTGAAAATTTAAAACTAATTACTAACAAATGTAAAGACCTTTTAACATTCAAACTTTTCATATTCTAACTTTACATGTTCCGTTCTATTAAAAAAAAAATAAAAAAAAAAATAAACCCCTCTTCCATTTCCATCTATGAAAAATTAGAATTTATAGGCAACAAATTTAAATGGGGTTAAGAATACCAAAACCTAATTGATTATAAGAATTTCATGACAGGTGTATTGAAATTATAGTAAATGCACCTAATTTTATGTTAAAGAATATCAAAAGTTGTAAAAGAAAACAATTTCAGAAAAATGGTGAACAGTTATTCTTTAGGAAATAAATTTAATTAAGAGTTTAATGATGAATTGAATTATTGCAATTTGTCTTTAGACGTTAAAGAATATCAAAAGTAGCTTAAAAACAATTTAATATCCAGTGAACAATGATTCTCTAAGAATCACTTTTAATTTAATCTATTTAAGAATACATTGAGAGTTTTATTCAAAAAAAAAAAAAATTTAAAAATATTCTCTATGACCCCTTTTTTATATTAAAAATTAAAGATAAAAATTTAGAGTCCTATTTTAATTTTTATTATTGGGGTTCTTATTCTAATTCTAATTCTCATGTATAATATTTAAGATATTTAGTTTTTTAAGTTGGAATTTTTAATCTTTTTGTTTTGCAGGTTTTACTTTTATAATGGAGAGACTTAGAAAAATATATAATTTTTAAATTGAAATTATACGATTTAGATCAATATTGATAGAATATACAATTATCTTTTAAAATACAAATTAGATATGAGAAAAATTATTTCAATAACTGAAATATTTTAATATCAATAACACAATTGTAGTTTTCAATTTATCTTTCTTAAAATTATACTATTTTTACAATTTTAATCTCATTATCTATATTTTTATATTGAGAAAAAAATAAACATTGTGGATTTAATTTAATATCTTAATATGTTTATTAGCATAAGCCATATTAATATAATTTGATAAACTTTTTACAAACTTATTTGAATTTTTTTTACCTGTTTTAAGAGTTCTAAGAGTTCTATATCTCGACTGAAATATTTTTTTATAAAGCTATCATGAAATTCGAAAACTTATTGATCGTATTAAAAAGTAGTTTAATTACTCTTCAACTCAGGTATAATTTGTATATATAAAAAGAGGTCTAATTTCTCTAAAAGAATATGAATATAATTAATGTTAAAATTGATTAATATAATTAAAATAAACTATTCAAGTTTAAGATACTAAAACAATAAATTTAGCAAAAATTAACGTATAAAACATTTAGTAGTAATGTTATCAAATATGTTAAATACAAATATTATAATACCATATCATTTTTGTAATTGTAAGCCATAAATCAATTTTTTATTATTTAATAAAAAAAATATAAAAGGGCTTTGAAACTTAAAACATGAATACAAAGAAGGAGATGATTTGTCTTATAAAAAAGAAGATGAAAACGTGGTATTAATGTCTAAAAGGATATGATTGGTAATTTTTTTTTAAAAAAGGGATAAGATTGTCTAAAAAAGTTTCTTAGACATCCAGCCTTTTATATATTAGAGATATTAACTTCATTAATTTCTTACATCAAATCAAATTGAGGGGAGACTGGAATCTTTAACTTCATTAAAAAGACGGTGATATCTATAATCAGTTGAGTTATACTTGAATGTTTTGTTGCTTTTATTAAAAAACTTTATGCCTACTTCTAATATTTATCAATAAAACTAGCTCTAAATGATAAATCTCAATCTAGTCCGAAAATTCTTATAATTACTTTTAAATGTTATGTTTTGGTCCTAATAACTATAAAAATCATTTGATTTCGTAATGAGATCTAACATAAATGTCCTAGCCACCCATTTCAAAACTTATACCACATTTGACACATGGGGTGCGAGATTTATGTACAATGCTACACAAAATTTAACAAGTACAAAAGGAATTGAAATGCTATATATTTTGTCAAGAAATCAGGATCACCAGAAACGAAAAAAGGAAAATTTTGAAGAATTTACCAAGTCGTTGGGCATAATTGTAGGCAAACACATTAATTTCTAGCCATTGAATGTATCATATATTTATGAAGAAGCAGGTGAAGAATTGCAGAGTAATTTATTAAGTTTGCCAGCAATAATAATTTCTGACAAAAAAAAGGAGTAAATTTGTGAGTTGAAAAATATGGGAGAAACAGGAAATGAAGAAAAACACAAGGAAAAGGATGATCAAATTGAGAAGAAGAAGAAGAACAAGGATAAGAAAGAGAAAGGAGATGATGAAAAAGAAGAGAAAACAAAGGAAAAGAAAGGAAAGGATAAGGAAGAGAGTAAAGAAGGTGTTGATGAAAAGAAGGAGAAGAAGAATAAGAAGAATCCAGAGGATAAGAAAGACCCTTCCAAATTGAACCAAAAACTTGAAAAGCTTGAAACCAAGATTCAGGCTTTGGTGGTTAAGAAAGAAGAAATCTTGAAATTGCTTAAAGAAATTGAACAAAATGGTTCAAACCCAACACCAGAAGCAGCTGCCCCACCATCTTCCTCTTGAACTGAACCCTCTCTCTGTTTTTTTTTTTAATTTTAATTTTAATTATATATATATATATATAATAATAATAGAAAGCTTGAAATGGCTAGATGCTCTCTCCCTCTTGTTGAAGATGGATTGGATGTAGTGTCAAATAAATAAATAATTTTAAGGAAAAAACTTGTGTTTATTATGGTCTATATAATTTATTTTTTTTAAGAGCTGTGTTTAAGGTCAGGTTAGTGTACAATCAAGTTTTATCCTAATTTTAATCGTATAGATATGGTTTTTTTAAACAATATTACATTATTATTTTAATTCTTCCTTCTAGAAAATTTATTTTTACTAATTTCTTTTAGAAAGTAGATAAAAGGAAAGTCATGGATCTGAAAGTTGAGTGTTGTTGCGTAAAAATGGACAACTTCCACGTAGGCAACGAACTTAATTTATGGGATGAGTCGGAGGAAGTGCGCTGCTTCGACGGCGTGCTACGTAGGTACCTGCACAGGAAAGGAAAAAGAGCACAGGTGTGGTGCCGCTCTAACACCCTCCGATGCTAAAGTCGAGCAAGCAGAGCTAGTGTCCGCCAGAGTAGTAGTAGAGATTCGTTACCTAATGAATGAATTCCTTCTCCTATTTATAGGAGATTAGGTTGATGACATCATCGTGCCACGTGTCACTCCGGGATTGGGCTATGTGTTGCTTCTCAATTACGTGTCGCTTGTGGGTTGCGCCACGTGTCGTTTCCCAAGTGGATACTTGTATTCAATCTTAAGTATTAGGTCTATGTCGAAGACTGCGTAGCCAGGTCTTTTCAGGTGCATGGACTTTATGCCTAGGTACCACGGTCAGACGAGGTGCTTTGGACCAGGTGCTTTAGACCAGGTGCTTCGGACCAGGTGCTTTAGACCAGGTAGAGGTGCTTTGGACCAGGTGCTTTGGACCAGGTGCTTTAGACCAGGTGCTTCAGACCAGGTGCTTCGGACCAGGTGCTTCGGACCAGGTGCTTTAGACCAGGTGTTTCAGACCAGGTGCTTCGGACCAGGTGCTTTAGACCAGGTAGAGGTGCTTTGGACCAGGTGCTTTAGACCAGGTGCTTCGGACCAGGTGCTTTAGACCAGGTGCTTCGGACCAGGTGCTTCGGACCAGGTGCTTTAGACCAAGTGCTTTGGACCAGGTGCTTCGGACCAGGTGACCAGGTGCTTTGGACCAATTTTGTCAAGTTGTAAAATTCCACGTGTAATCCAATTTCACCCCACAACAGAGGCCCCCTACTCCCGAGTTGAGTTGAGATGCGAGTTCAATGCTACTTGGGAGTATTCTTTCAAAGCATAATTTTACCTTAGTCAATTTCTTGAAAATATCATAAGTGTTGAACTTTGTAGCTTGAATTTTCTACCATTGCAATCGTCAAAATTTTGAGAGTTTGTAGATCGAATTTTCTCCCATTGCAATCGTCAAAATTCTGAGAGTTTGTAGCTTGAATTTTCTCCCTTGGTAGCTTGAAATTTTTCCATTAAAAATTTGAGAAAATACTAAGTGTTGGAGCTTGGTAGGTTGATTTTTCCTTCCTTGGTCGTTTTGGAGTTGGGTTGTATGTCCAAGTCGTCACATTTAATTATCACATACTCGCCCCCTTTGATTTTAAGAGTAAAAATTCTCTTGAAATCGAAAAAATTAAATTCGAATTACAAAGCTTGAGAAGTAAGGGGATTGATAATAGTGTAAGGAGGAATAAAGTAGGGGTGAAAATTTAAACCGGAAAACCGAATCGAACCGAGCCGTAAAAAACCGAACCGTTCGGTTTTTTCTTATTAGAAACCGAGAACCGAACCGAACCGATCGGTTTAAAACCGGAAACCGGAAAAGGTTCATGTATTAAATAATGTATATAATGTTCCAAGATGAGAGTGCAGCTCAGTTGGTAAGCATGCAATATTCCCTCCTTGAATGTCCAGGTTCGATCCCCAGGTAAGGAGTTTTTCAATTCCAATTTAATTACTACTTAATAAAAAGGTAAGTGGGCCTGGCCCATCTCATTCAGTTCCAGCTTAATATATTCAAATCTAGCCCAGCCCAATATACTGACCAATTCTCAAAAAAACCGGAAACCGGAAAACCGAACCGGTATTAACCGGACCGAACCGGATCGGTTTGCCTCTATAACCGGTTCGGTTCGGTTTCTATTTCTTTAAAACCGAACCGGACCGAACCGGTTTCACCCCTAGAATAAAGAGGGTAGAATAAGAAAATGATTGATAGAGAAGAGGGAAGGGGAAAAAAAAAAAATAATAATAATTATAAATGAATAAAAAAAAAAAACTTTTTTTTTTTTTTTTTTGCTGCTGCTGTCAGACGCAGCAGCTTTATAGAACTGCTGCTGCGTCAGGCAGCAGCAACTTTATACATTAATTTTATTTTATTTTATTTATTTTATTTATTTTTTTTTTCAACTCCACCCATTGGTGGTTTTACCCATGGTCAAAAACCGACCTGGTGGGGGTCGTGGTCGGTTTTGACCCGCGCCCCTACTCACTTTTTTTTTTTGTTGCAGCAGGTCATTTACCCGCGGGTCAAGTTTTGACCCGCGGGTTTTTACTCCCCCAACTTGTCTTCTAATACTCCTTTTGTCTTCACCCCTTTTTTTTTTTTTTAAGTAGACATTCGGGTCAGTCTTTAACCCGTGGGTTTTTGACTGACCCGTTTCGTTGACCGGTCAACAGTCAACATGTTGACTTTTTTTTTTTTTTTTTTTTTTTTTCCAACCAAACTCAACTTTGTTTCTAAGAGTTAACTTCTCGTTGAGTTTTGATTGATTTAACTTCCAATTTTCTAAGTGTTCTTCGTAGGTGTAGCTTCTACAAGGTGTTGCTCTTAGTAGACTTAGAATTTTTTAGTCGTTTTAAATTCTTCTACCAGCTGCGGCTCGTGGGAGCCCTGCACTCCCTGATAGACTTAGAATTTTTTTATTTAGCTCTTCCACCGTGGCGGACTTAGAACTTTTTAGTCATTTTAAATTCTTCTACTAGGTGCGGCTCGTGCGAGCCCTGCACTCCCTGATAGACTTAGAATTTTTTTATTTTAGCTCTTCCACCGTGGCGGACTTAGAACTTTTTAGTCGTTTTAAATTCTTCTACCAGGTGCGACTCGTGCGAGCCCTGCACTCCCTAGTAGACTTAGAATTTTTTTTATTTAGCTTTTCCACCGTGGCGGACTTAGAACTTTTTAGTCGTTGTAAATTCTTCTACCAGGTGCGGCTCGTGCGAGCCCTGCACTCCCTGGTAGACTTAGAATTTTTTTATTTAGCTCTTCCACCGTGGCGGACTTAGAACTTTTTAGTCGTTTTAAATTCTTCTACCAGGTGCGGCTCGTGCGAGCCCTGCACTCCCTGGTAGACTTAGAATTTTTTTATTTTGTTGTAGTAGATTCACGGAGTTGGCCCCCACTCGAGTAGAGTTTTATGTCTTGAAGTCTAACTCGAGTCTAATTTTTCTTGAATGATTTAACTCTAATAGATGCAATAAGTAGAAAAAGTGCAATCTTATTAATTTTATTGTCGAACCCCTTACAATAAGAAAATGTAACGAAATTGAAAACTAAAATAAATAAAATTTAAGTTGCTTGACATCCTCATGGGTGTAGTAGAGCCTTTCTGATGAGATCAATTAATATGTTGATGCCTTGACCAATACCTCAATAACCTATCATGGTCTTTTTTAAGGCTTGGACTCTTTTTCAATAGTCGGACCTCCAAAGATTGTCTTTATTTCTCCATATGAAATTTTTTGATTATCACAGTCTTGGTCTTTCTCACCTCCTTTACTTCTCACGAATTCTTTCAAGTACCCTTTTTGAATAAGGGTCTCAATTTCTTCCTTGAGATCGAAGCAATCAGAGGTGGTATGTCCGTGGTCTTTGTGGAAGAGGCAATACTTGTTTTTGTTCCTCTTATTTGTGCCGCCATCATCCTAGCGGGCCATCTCACTATGTTTCTGTCTTGGATCTCCATGAGTAGTTGTTCAATTGGGACCGTGGTGGGAGTGTAGTTTTTAAATTTACTAGGAGGAAGACTCTGCTTATCAAGTTGGTCTCCCGACCTTTTTCTTTTTTCGTCATCATGACGTTCAGTACTCCGGGAAAGGTCTTCTGTTCTGTCTCTCTTTTTGTGCTCTGATTGTTTGATATTACCTCCCTCATCCGGAGCTTTTCTTGCACTAAGTAATTCTCCAGCACTCACGTACTTTTGTGCCCTAGCAAGAAGCTCGGTGTACGTAGCTGGTGTCTTCTTACCAAGTGACCATAAGAATTTTTCATCTTTTAAGCCGGCCATCATAGCAGTTAGAGCTATGTCATCACTGTAACCTTCCACCTTCAATGCCTCACTGTTAAATCTCACTACATAGTTTCGGAGGCTCTCCTCCGACTTCTGACGCACAGTCAAAAGGTGCGTGGCTGGTTTTTTATGATCTCTTCCACCGAGGAATTGAGTTACAAAAGACCGAGTAAGGTCTTTAAATGAAGAGATAGATCTTGGCTTGAGTCGCCTATACCACCCAGGCGGACCCCTAGTGTAAGAGGGAATGCCCTGCATTTGATAGCATCTTGGACTCCCTGGAGCTCCATCCAGGTCCGAAATGTATCAACATGCTCAATCGGGTCTTTTGAACCATCATAAGTCGTCATAGTTGGTATTTTAAACTTAGTAGGAAGTTTTACCTCCATGATGTCATCTGTGAATGGTGGTTCAGTTTGCTCAAGGAGATCTTCTAACACAAGAGGAGCTTTTCCACGGTACTCTTTCTTCATATGTCCAAGCTCGTCTTGGAGTTTCTTTAGCTCTGGTGCCCAAGGCTGTGAACTTTCAGCAGTAGACCTTGCTATACTAGTTTGTGCTTTTCTTTTTTCGTTGAGCATTTCTCTAAGATCAGACCTTCCTTTCAGGCTTGGATGCCTCTTGGGAGAAGACTTATTGGAAGAAGGAGAAGTGTCCCGAGTATGTAGCCTCGACTTCCCCTTCGAACCACCCTTCTCGTGATTCCGCGACTCTGCAACACCTTCTATAGGCTCTTTTTCTTTTTCTTTCTTCGATAGTAAATCATGGTTGTCAGTGGGGGCTTGGTGATCTGACCTTCGTGTGAGTATCTCTAGTACTTTTGCAAGATCTCGGTTCACACCTCGAACTTGCTCTTCTAAGACATCTACCCTTCATGCGGCACAGACGCAACCCTTACCACTTCTCGATTCTCTTCAGCTTGTTGTTGTCGTTCTCTATTGCTACGAGTTTGATATCTCGTATTACGAGGGTTACGGTTCTCACCGTCATCCACATCATCACCGTGTTGACTTCTTCGACTCATCCTAAATGGTAAAGCACTTAGTTATGTACTTCCCACAGACGACGCCAAATGTTGTTGCGTAAAAATGGACAACTTCCACGTAGGCAACGAACTTAATTTATGGGATGAGTCGGAGGTAGTGCGCTGCTTCGACGGCGTGCTACGTAGGTACCTGCACAGGAAAGGAAAAGAGCACCGGTGTGGTGCCGGCCTAACACCCTCCGATGCTAAAGTCGGAGCAAGCGAGCTAGTGTGCGAGAGTAGTAGTAGAGATTCGTTACCTAATGAATGAATTCCTTCTCCTATTTATAGGAGATTAGGTTGATGACATCATCGTGCCACGTGTCACTCCAGGGATTGGGCTATGTGTTGCTTTCCATTACGTGTCGCTGTGGGTTGCGCCACGTGTCGTTTCCCAAGTGGATACTTGTATTCAATCTTAAGTATTAGGTCTATGTCGAAGACTGCGTAGCCAGGTCTTTTCAGGTGCATGGACTTTATGCCTAGGTACCACGGTCAGACGAGGTGCTTTGGACCAGGTGCTTTAGACCAGGTGCTTCGGACCAGGTGCTTTAGACCAGGTGCTTCGGACCAGGTGCTTTAGACCAGGTAGAGGTGCTTTGGACCAGGTGCTTTAGACCAGGTGCTTCGGACCAGGTGCTTCGGACCAGGTGCTTCGGACCAGGTGCTTCGGACCAGGTGCTTCGGACCAGGTGCTTTAGACCAGGTAGAGGTGCTTTGGACCAGGTGCTTTAGACCAGGTGCTTCGGACCAGGTGCTTTAGACCAGGTGCTTCGGACCAGGTGCTTCGGACCAGGTGCTTTAGACCAAGTGCTTTGGACCAGGTGCTTCGGACCAGGTGACCAGGTGCTTTGGACCAATTTTGTCAAGTTGTAAAATTCCACGTGTAATCCAATTTCACCCCACAACATTGAGATTTAATATTATAAAACAATTGGTAAAAAAAAAAAAGTAATTTGTAAATGTGTCACAAAGTATAAATACATGTAAAAAAAATATTGTAAATCAATATTAAAGTCTTTCATTACCAAAATAAAATTTTATGATCATTATTGTGTGGGATATTTCTCGAATGGATTCTTCCACACACGGTTGAGCATGTTCTGTCACGTGCTAGCTTCTTGACGACGTAGCTACCTGAGACAAAATGAAATAATGATCAAAAGGGCACCAGTGTGATACCAGTCAAGGACTCTCCAACGATCAAGTTAGGTGGTGGTAGGTGAGAAGTAACTTACGCCGCAAGAGAGTATTAGAGTTTTGAAACGTGTCCACTTACTTGATTTGATAGGTTAAGTGAACCTTTATAATCTTTTGATCATGGGCCTCATGACTGAGCTAGTGCTGGACTAGGCTTAATGAATCTTTTAATGGCCCAATGAGGAGTAGCTCCTCCAGGAGGCGATCCGGATGGATTTGGATCCAAGTGGGCCGGTCTGATGTACACGACTTATATGAGGGCTATTTTTATCCTTTACAATTATGAAGTCAATAAACAAATACCTTTTACAATAATATATACCAATAGAAAGTTAAAATGGTCGAGAGTAGATGAAAACTCTGGAAAACTAATCTCAGAAAGTTTTATATCCATAACAAAAACCATGTTTCAAAAAAAAAAAAAAACACCATGTAATTTTGCTTTGATAGAAAAATTAGAATACTAAGGGAAATTTTCAAATGGATAGCATAATTCCACTTTATATGGGTAAATATGTTAAGTCAATAACTTATTTGTACATATAATTTAAAAAAAACAGTAAAACTCTCATCGTGAAATCAATGATTTCATACTTGAAACTATATGAGCAAGCACTACTATATTATATAATTTATTGGAAACGATAACATGCTATTTACATGTAAGTATCGGTTAAGTTTCATTTTTTCAATTTCAAACTGAATCGAACTATGTATAAATACTAATAGTATTAAATTAAATTTTTTATTATCATAAAACGAACTAAACCAAAAGTGAATCGAAGCTGACCAAAACTCATATATATTGAACACTTGAACCAGTCATATGTCAAAACCGAAACCGACTCGTTTTGGATTCGGTTTCGGTTTTTATTTTTTTAAATGTAATTAAACAAATTAGTAAAAAATGAATGATATCAAAATTTAAAAAAATAGAAAAAAGTTGATAATTCATTGAGATAAACCAATGGACTATATGATTGGTGGCAATTAGAGGACATGAGATAACATTGAGATACCTAATCCTACGTGGCAAAAAAACACTTGGTCTCCACTCATTTCTCCTTTGCAGTAACAGAAATCCTTCAACTTCTCAACAATGGCGGTTTCTTCACCTTCTGCTTCTTCTTCTTCTTCTTCTCTTCTTCCCAAACTCCGTCCCAGCAACTTCTTCATTTCCAAATTTCATCATTCTTTCAACCATGGCCGCCGCGTCTATCCTTCTCGATCTAATGCCCTAACAATCGTCGCCATGGCACCACAGAAGAAGGTAATCACTTCAAACTTCTCCATATTAAGAAATCAGTTTAGAAATTCCTCTTGATTTTCTTGAAATTGATGAATGAATCCAATCCAGGTGAACAAATACGACAATAATTGGAACAAAAAATGGTTCGGAGCTGGAATTTTCTACGAGAGCTCTGAAGATGTGGAAGTCGACGTATTCAAGAAGCTGGAGACGAAGAAAGTATTAAGCAACGTTGAGAAAGCAGGATTGTTGTCGAAGGCGGAGGAATTAGGGTTTACGCTTTCTTCGATAGAGAAATTGGGGGTTTTTTCGAAAGCGGAAGAATTAGGGCTTTTAAGCTTGTTGGAGAAGTTAGCGAGTTCTTCTCCGTCCGTATTGGCTTCTCTTGCTCTGCCGATATTGGTGGCGGCGGTGGTGGCGGTAGTTGTGATACCGGATGATTCGGCGGCGCTGGTGGTGTTACAGGCGGTGGTGGGCGGCGGACTTGCCGTTGGGGCAGTTGGTTTGTTAGTTGGGTCAGTTGTATTGGGTGGTTTACAAGAAGCTGATTGAATATTAAAAATTTCATCTTTAATTCTATCTATTTTAAGTGAATAGTGCTTTTTGAGAAGTTTGATTTTGTTGTATAATTTATGATGAATTGATTTCTTAGAGTTTTATTCATTTGTTTCATAGACTGTGAAGAGTGGTGAATTTCTTAATTTTAAATAGATGAAACAATCTTTGGTGTTTAAAAGGGTTAGTTGAGACTGAAAAATACTCATTGATTTAAGTGAGTTTTTACATAAAATAATTGAGATTTTTTAATTTGAAAAGAACAATCAATAGATTAAGAAGAGAGCATAAGAGATGATAATAACATTTAGGCAAGGGAATGAGTTATGAAATTGTATTGTATTCTCAAGAAATCGAGAAGAAACAAATCAAGAGAGGACATCTCTTTAGTGCTGTTTAGAATAATTTTTAGAAGTGTTTAAAAAAAATTGAATAAAAAAAATGTTTTGAACAAAAAAAATGTTTTTGATAATCACTGAAAAATACTTTTAAACACTTTAAAAAATCATTCCAAACTAGCCATTAATATCAATTAAAATAGCACCAAACTCAGAGGGATTAGAAGAAAAAAAACTCGCTTTAGAATAATTACATGCACTAAGAAAGTCAATTAAAATAATAATGTCTTTCCAATCTAGAACACGATCTAACAAATCGCCTTCTCGAACAACATGAGTTTGCTCATGACTGCAACATGAGCCTCCCCCACTTGAATGATCAGCAAAAATACCAATTTGAGTACTCTAGAATCCTTCTTTCACGCCAACAGGAACATAATTCAAGTAGTTAGACACCTACTCATTTCTCATGAGATCGTTTCTCATGAGATCAAAGGTTCGAGTCTCCTCTCCCCCGATTTTATGTAATATCTAAACAAAAACATAAAAATTCTTCTTCCACAAATTAAATATATATCTAATATTCTTTTAACAATATGATAGAAAAGTTTACCTTTTTATACATATACGTGGGCTAGCTTTGGATCCAATAAGACCAAGAGCTTGGGCCGAAAATTGTATCAACATCTGTGGAAGTCCAACTAAGAAATGCCACGTTAACAAGAGCCCAATGGATACTAGGATAATTTTTTTTTTTTTTTTTTTGGCAATTATAGTAATTTAATAATTAAATTGCATTAGTAAATGATTTTATAAAGCACAAATTTAGTCATTTAAAATAAAGAATGACTAAATTAGCACAAATGATTGAAACAGCCTTTTAAGTGTGATATCGAGAATTTAAATCTCAACCTCCTAGAACCTTTTACTTTCTAGTAAAGACTATTCATTATGATTTCCCCAATAAAATTTATAAAATTAGTTAAAAAAAACATAGTTGTATAAGTAAATCAGTTATTGATTATTTAAACCATTGATCATAGCCCAAAATTCAAATAATCAGTTATAAATTGTGGATAATCTATTTTTTATTATTTATAAATACTTCAAAATAATTGTTATTATTAATAAACAAGTATGACTAGTTATAATATAAAAACTGATTCATTCTAATATCAATTAAGGGTGTTTGGTTGGAGGTTTGTGAATGAGAATGAGAATTAGTTTCACAAACCCATCTGCATGTTTATTTCCTACTTTTCTATTGACATTAGCATCGACATCACTTTTTCATATTTACTATTCAATTTGACATCTTATTCCAACATACCTACGTTATTTTCAATATCCATTTTAATTATTGTATAATCTGAATACAAACTCATATTTCACTTTCTCAAACATTATAAATTCAGACATTATCAAATATTATAGAATCAGGCTTCATTTTCTCAAACCCCTAGCCAACAACCCTAATTATTTATCATATTGGTTAATCTTAGAATGGAAAATTGGATTTCAATTAAATTTAAGAAAAAAAAAAGATTCACATTTTCAGATCTACAACCATCCATTGGGTTTGTAAATGGGTGAATGAAAAGATAAGGCCCAATCATTACTTCAAAGTTTAATGGACTGTCACAAACCGCAAAATAAGCCACAATCTGTCAGATTTCCAGACATTGCCAGTTCACTCGTACGCCGGATCTTATCTTAAACAATCCTTCCTTTCTTCTTCAATTTTAAAATGGACCTAAACTCAAATTTAGGTAATAATAATATATAAGTTTGTTTTTTTTAATATATCTTCTTCAATTAAAAATTTACCCCTCTGAAATTTAGGTTATATATAGGGTTTTTGATAATAGTTATTGCTCAATATTTTTGATTTATGGAATAGATTATTATGAATATGAGTTATGTTTAGGTTGGTTGTTAAATTAATTTAATTAAATGTTGTTGATAAATTTAATGTGACTATTTATTTGGTTGACATGTGAATATCTATACCAAACCATATTAATCAAATAGAGATAATAATAAAAATAAAATTTAATAACATCATTCAAGCTATCAATTTGACAATGATTTTTAGTTTCTCTAAAATATCTAGGTTTTGTACATCTAATTATATTATATTTTATTATTTTAATATTGTATTTAAAGTATATCTACCAAGAGTGTATGGGAGGTGGGGTTTTGAAAAGAAAAAAAAAACAGAGTACATTTTTATCTTATTTGTGGTATCTACATTTCATGAAGTTTGCTCCTTGAGCAAGTAGAGGAAAAAGGAATAAATTCAATACAAATCCCACATCATCTTTACTTTATGCCATTCACTTTTAAAATGAAAAATAACTCAAAAGAGCCATAGTTTTCTTTTGTTAAGATTTCTTTGGGTGGAGAATTAGTGAATTTGATTTACTTTCTTTAAAATTTTATATGAGAAGGTTGGTCTATAAAAGGGAAGAAAGGGATGTCATACAATGAACCTCAACCAATGGCCAAATGGTGTAGGACTTTTAAATTCCAATAGGGTCACATTTCCATGAGTATAGTCCTCCCCCTCCCCCACCTTAATTTTGGATGGTTGTTTCTTAAGTTTTTCATTTTCTGTCTAAAGGAATTCCCTAATTTTAATTATTATTGTAGATACAAGAATACATTGTGTTTTATGAATTAGGTGATTTTTTTTAATATTATATTAAATTAAGAGAGGAGACTCAAACTTTCAATCTTAAGAAAGAGATTACAAATGTTTTATCACGTTGATCTATATTCAAGTTTGCATAAATTGAGTGGGCTAGGGTTATATAGATATATGAACCCAATTTAATTGTATAAATTGAGGGTTTTTGTTAAATTCAAATAACTTCAGTTAAGTGATTACAAATAGTTGTTTAATGTCATAATTTATTTCTATGGAAATGAATCGATAGAAGAGTAAATGCGATCTAAAAAATGAAAAAAAATCTTTTTTTTTATAGGTATTATATTAAGTTAGAGGAAGAGGAGATTCAAATATTCAAGTTTACAAATGAAAATACTAATACCTAATCAATTAAGTTACATTGATATAAAAAAAATTAATTTATATCTTTATTGAGCATGTATTCTATTTTGGGAGCAAGATGAGGATGATCATGGTGTGAATTCTTTAGTAGATCAAACCTTAGAAAGTGGTTAGGTAACTTCCCTAAATGGTTAAGTGAGGTGTTGTCTCTTGTCTTGACAGCTCTATTGTGTACTTCTACTATTGTTATTATCTTTTGTTGATTAATTAATGAAGTCTTATTTCAAAAATAAAGAAAGAGATAGATATTTTTTATATTTAAAGGGCGAAAAAAGTAACTTTTATATATTAATAAACTTAAATTGATTTAATTTAATTTAATTTAATTAGATTTTTTAACCAAGTCACTTATTATAAATTCAATTTAATTTGAACCCAAATCAATAAGTCAAATTTATGACTCAGTTAATCAGTTTTTTTTTAAAAAACATACATAATGAAAATTCAAGAGTAACGGTTTGTCCATTTTTACCAACAATTGACTTTCATTACATAACACAATATAAATTTAAAGGTAAATGGTAAATAACACCGTTGTGGTTTCAGTCAAAATCATGAATATAGAGCTTGTAGTTTTAAAATGACTTATATTAATAAAACATCTACCCTCTAACATTGTAAACTTTCTTTTAGCCATAATTTCTTCGCTTGAACTCTGATTTGAATGATTCAAAATGTTTTGAAATCCTCATTTCAAACTCTACGTTATGGTCACTTCAAAACTTCGAAATCGTTAATAAATTAAATAGTTTATTGTCATCAAAATATTAGGTATAATTGGAGTCATCAACCCGTTTGTTTACTTATGTTTTATAAGTTTTCAAGTGACCATAACGTAGAGCCCGAAATGAGAATGCCAAAACATCTTGAATCTTCCAAATCGGAATTCAAATGAGAAAGTTATGGCTAAAAGAAAGTTTACAACGTTGGAGAGAATGAGTCTTATTGACATAATTTGAAACTACAGGGGTGTGATTTATCATTTTTAAATTACAAGGGTTGTTCATGATTTTAACCGAAACCATAGGGGTGTTATTTGCAATTTACCCTAAATTTAAATACCGAAGTGAAGAAAAATTAAGTAGGTTAATAGATCTTATTAACTTTATAATAATGATGAATTATTTCGGGAATAATTTTTATCCCTGAATTTCAGAAGAACTATCAACCTAAATCTTAAATGTAATCCATTTGACTTTAAATTATATAACTAATACACATAAATTAGATGTGAGATATGTTAAGTTTGAAGAAGTATTTCTCTTATTGATTCTCATGGCATGTAGCCCATATTTATACAAAGATTTCAAGGTTAAGATAAGATAAACATATATGCCAAAAGATTAATTAGAAAATAAATAAAAATATCAAAAAATCGTACTGTGGCCGCAGCTGTGGGAACTAGTGGCTGCTGCCACGAGAACGAAACTTCAAATCTTCTGCTTCGTGGGTGCCGCGGCGACAGAAACCACAACTGCGGCGCCCACTCTCGGGTTTTTGGCCCAAGAAGTGGTAAAAACGTTGCAGGCCGCGGCCCAGGGAGGAAAAACATCAATTTTCTTAGTTTTTCCTCCTCCTAACTCTAATAAGATACCATATCACACATTTATTTTAAGGGCAATATTTTTTCACAAAATCTCACACCACATACTTTAATTATAATTTATTCTCTTCAAAACATTTAACTATGTTGTTACTCTATATACAATACAAACGATCCATATTTTACATTTGACATATAAAATCGTTATCAATTAGTTTATAAAACATTAAACTTACCACGATTTATATAGTTTAAGATTAAAATTGATAATATTTAAAGTTTCGAACTCGAAAATGATATATATATTTTATTAATCGGGATCGGATGATGCAAATAAAGAGTGAGAGAGAAAGCGACAGAAGGCTCACCCACTGAGCCAATGTGGAGAGTGAGAGATGCTTTTGGTTTCAATTTAAAAAATCTCATTGAAGGGACATTGGGACCCACTGTCACATGACGTGGCCCAATTATGGGCCCCAGATGATGGAGGTTCAGCCAGTATAAAAGCTGGGAACCGATGGGAGAATGACATCTGTCAGAGACTCGGTCCAATTGAACCGAACCGAACCGAGTTGAGTGGGCCGAATGGAAAAGTGAGTCCCTACCAGATAATAGAAAACGACTGATTGGACAGGATTCGTTTGTCTTCTGCCTCTCCTTTCCCTCCTTTGCCTCGTTGTCATCTACATCTTCTTTTTCTCTCTCTTCCTATTTTCTTCTTCCCTTTTTACCCCCCTCAACTCTTTTCTTTTCTCATATTAAAAATCTTGGTTTTCTTTTGAAAAAAGTAAAGGCCCGTTTAAATTATATATTTAGTCTCTATGATTTTAATTTATTTCAATTTAATATTTATGATTTTAATTTTTTTAAATTTTATCTCTATAATTTTAAATGATCAATTTAATCTGTGTGATTTGATAAAAAATTATGAAACGTCTATTAACTACAATTATTAAAAAAATCACATGATAAATCTCATCTAAATCAAAATTTGAAAGCAAAAACACATGTTTGTGAACTACCATTCTTGTTTTTTAAAATCTATCTTGAATTTCTTTTGAAAAATTACATCTAATAATTCCTTTTTCCACTTTTCTACTTCCACCACCAACAAATTAAGTTTTAATTTTGAAAATTCTAATTAATTCATTATAATAATTTTCAAATCTTAAGACAATAACATATAATTTAAATAAGATGATGGTTTGACAGTCACTTTTTCTATTCAATAAAAATTTGTATTTTCAAAATCCACGCTTCAATGAGAAAACACTGTTCGGCCTTTAATATATATATCATAAAAAGAAAAACCAAATGATATATGAAGATGGAGGACTCGAATTAACAATCATATAAGAAAGTATCAAATCAGTTGAATTATGCTTAGATGTAAACGTGTTTTAAAAAAGGGGCAATTACTGAGATAGCATATTTTTTCATACTGAAATGTTTGAAGTTTAAAAAAATTACTCAAATAGCATAATTATAGTTCAATAATTTATTGAACTAAAAAAATAATTTTTTTAACAAATTCGAAAATAATAATAAAAAATGATTAAATAGTTCAATAAATTATTGACCTTGAACTTAAAAAACCAAAAAACAAACAAATTCGTTAAAAATACCTATAAAAAATAGTTCAATAATTTATTGAACTATAATTATGCTAATTGAGTAATTTTTAAAAAGTTTAAACATTTTAGTAATTAGTAGGTAGATTTATGTTATTTGAGACAAATTCTTTTTAAAAAAAACTCTTTAATATATATATATATAAATAAAGGTTTTAATGGAAAAATATTGGGGAAAAAAACATTTTCATAGGAAATTCTAAAACCTGGGAAAGGGGCATAGTAGTAACTCTGGGCTTATGAGAAGGTCTCAGCAGCTGACATTATAAACCCACAAAGGTTCTTCTTCTTCAAAGAGAAGAGTAAAGGAAAGAAAAAGATTATCTTTCAATTACCCAGAAACCCATTTCTTCTTAATCTCCAAATCCCAAAAACAGAAATCGTAAAAATCAAATCTTTAATCTTCTTCTTCTGAGTGATGGGTGTGAGCTGCCGTTGTTCCCACACTTCTCATATCACTGAAATCATAATCACCAGTTTCTTCCGCCATAAGCCATAATCATCGATCAATTCTCATAATTTAGCTTCACTGGATAATCTTTTTCTTTCAATCTATGGCGGGTCGGAGGATTTACGGCGGCGAAAGTGGTGTTATTGGTGGCGGTGGTTCAAATCATAGTGTTTTGTTTCAGAATCGTAGGAATTCTTTTGCTTCTGAGCCTTCTAATGCTCTATTCCTTTCTGGGTCTTCTTCTTCTTCTTCTTCTACTTCTCCTTCTTTGCTCGGTAATCCTCTTCTCTTTGATAACTCTTGATTTTCTTTTTCTTTTTTTTTTTTTGGAAAATTTAGTATCTTGCTGAATGTTTTATGCTTAATTGTTATACTTATCTGCCGAATTGCTCTTGCTCTATGATTTTAGTTTGTTTTTCTGTTTGTGAGATGATTGAGAATCTGATGCACCTGGTGAATTTTAGTTTATATAAATGACATTAATAATTCTTTAGTGTTTGATTGTCAATGAATGAAGATTATTAAGAGTTAGTATTGATATAAATGGTGAGACCGTGTGATTGTATACATGGGAAATTTGATCTTGAAAAGAGTCTTTTATGGTATAGGTTCAAGATCTATGATGAGTTTCGAAGACATCCATGGAGGGAATGGGTCGAATAGATCGTTTTTTTGCGCATTTGACAGTGAAGATAATGGGGATGAAGACTTGGATGATTATTTCCATCACCCAGAAAAGAAACGGCGTCTATCGGTTGATCAGGTTCGGTTTCTCGAGAAAAGTTTCGAGGTCGAAAACAAGCTTGAACCTGAAAGGAAAATCCAATTGGCTAAGGATCTTGGCCTGCAGCCGCGTCAGGTGGCGATATGGTTTCAGAATCGTCGGGCAAGGTGGAAAACCAAACAACTAGAGAAGGATTATGACTCTCTACAAGCCAGCTATGGGAGCCTGAAGGTTGACTATGAAAATCTACTTAAGGAGAAGGATTCATTAAAAGCTGAGGTAAAGGTTTCTTTGAATTCAATATCAGTAATTGTTATACTCTGTCGAGTTTTTTTCATAATTACTAAGAAAAAATGTATGGATGTTTCAGATTCTTCTCCTAACAGACAAATTGCTACACAATGAAAAAGAAAGGGGAAATTCAGTGGTGTCTGAAGCTGACCAAGTTCTTGAACAATCACCACATGATCTGGTGGCTGATTTACACTTGGAGGACGAAGTCTCCAAAATCTCGAATTTGGCATGTAAGCAAGAAGATATGTGTTCAGTCAAAAGTGACATTTTTGATTCAGATAGCCCTCACTATACTGATGGGGTTCACTCTTCACTCCTAGAGCCAGGGGACTCTTCATATATTTTTGATCCCGACCAATCTGATCTATCGCAAGACGAAGAAGACAACCTCGGAAGAAATCTGTTGCCATCATACATCTTCCCAAAGCTTGAAGATGTCGATTACTCTGACCCGCCCACTAGTAGCTGTAATTTTGCATTCCCCATTGAAGATAATGCTCTTTGGTCCTGGTCTTAGTTGAGTCTGTTTTCTTTTCTTTTCTCTTTGGTATTGAAATTTCCTGTGTCTTCTTCCTACATGTAAAAGCATGTTTTTGTGGTAATAAATTCTAGCAATGGCAACCCAATCTACATGTGGTGATGGGTTGGTTTAGTTTCTGTCAGCTTTGACATTTCCTGTAATCCTTCTTGCTTTTGTTGTAGAATAATCCTTGTTCCCTTTCAATGTGATTAAATAACATCTTTTTTTATTCACCCTTATAGATTTTGATGCTTTTGAAGAGATTAAGATTTCACTGTCTGAATTTCTTGAACTTACACCACTTGCTGCAAAGCTTTTTGATTTGTCTCATAAATCAGAGCAAACCAAATGCTTGAGGAGGCAAGATGATGAAAAAATTTCTTCTTTCTTTGTGCACTGCCTCCACAAACAATGAGATTGTGCCTTTGCATTTGATTTGTTTTTGAAGCAATGTGATTGAAAGGCAAGTTGACTTTGCTATTTGCCATTAATGGGTAACTTGCAGAATCATATCACTAATAAAGTTCCTTGTTCTGGTGGGTCCTTTTTTTTTAAAGTGCTGGGGGTCAACTTCAAGATCCTAGTTTTTTTTCTTTCTTCCCACTTTTGAATATTGCATTTTCTTGAAGTCTAATGCTACAGTGACAACCAATACACCTGAAAATTTAAAACCGACCATAGGTTCGTGAGTTCAAATGCGTGTGTGTCCACCTACCTGAGATATTATCCTATAAATTTCCTAATGTCAATTGTTATAGAGTCGTGTGGGTTGCCTGTGTGATGAGTTGGGGTGCACACAAGCTAACCAAATACTCATACATCTGAAAATTTTATATTATCCTATCAATTTCCTGACATCAATTGTTATAGGATCGTGTGGTTGCCCGTGCAAGTCGAGGTATACATATCTGAAAAAATTTATATTTTCTAAATGATTATTGGACAGAGAATAGGTAAAAAAGACAGGAAAATAAAGAGAAACATAGCAGACAGAGCACATGCTGATCTGGTAAGAGTTCATGAACATGGCAGTGGCAGAATCTCTTTCTAGAGCATTATTTTGCAGTGGGGGAGGCTGTGTACGAAAGACTTTCCATGGAAGACAAAGTTTCATTAAGAAAATGACTTGTAAATTAATGGATCAAGATGTAATCAAAGTGAATTCGATAATTTTGTATTGATTATTATATAAACATTTAATTTGAAAAAGAAAACCCACAGCAACCCCCAATAAATTAATGGTCCATCCTTATGCTGATTTCACACACACCATCCACAGAAAAAAAAACAATATGATTCTCTAGTCAAATTACCCAAAAGCAACACTTTTGTTTTAAAAATACAACCGTATCATTTTAAAGAATACTCACCTCCTCACCGATTCACGTGTTATATCTTAATTTGATTAAATATTATAGAGGAATTCACATATTTAATTATAACATACACGAAACCGATAAAAAATTAACACGTATGAAAGTGAGAGGAACCTTCCCCTCATTGATATGGAGGTAAATATTATTCAATACGTTTCCCCCTTACATATTCTATCTCTTTCTCCCAAACATGTCATTATTTGATCATTAAAATGAGGTTGAAAAGATAATGAGACTCAAAGAACCGAGTTAAACTTAGACCATTCATATCAAATCAGAGACATACTTAAAACGAATTTGAAAAATATATAAATCAAATCCATAGAAGTATAAAAGTATAATTTTTTTTTTGTATAATATATAAACCTGTGGTGCAGAAGATTAAAACATCTAATTTAATAAAGATGATAAACTATAAACATCTTACCATTAAAACTAAATCCTAATGGTAGGGGGTTAAACTTAAAAGTATATGAATTAAATACCTTTAATTCAACTTAAAAATAATAAAACAATAGCCACGTGGTGATCATCTATTAGTTGGCAAAAAATATGGGTCCTGAAATGCTCATCCCTTATCCGTTGACTGTAGGCAGCATGAAGAATAGAAATAGTAACCAATGAGAGAATGACACGAGTAAAATAATTACAGCCCTCTTCCATCCGTTAATTACAGACCATCCATCAAAAACCAATAAATTTAGGGCTTCGACGGATTAAGGCCACGTGTAAATAAATGTAATGATGGCACAATCTTAAGACTTAAGGAGAAGAAGGGAAGTGAGACAGAACCGTCACCATCAAAGTAGGGATAGTCAGTCACTAAATATAAAATAAAAGATAAAGGAAAAACACAAAGCCTCGTCTTGGAATCTCCCTATTTGTTGGGTCCCACTTAGACGTGTCTGGCTACCTGGCAAACGATCCGTGACTCTTCCTGATCCGATCATCACAAATTTCAGCCTCCTCGGACCCACCACTTCCACCCAGTGTTTTTTTTAAGAGGGTGACTCGAATCTTCGATTTTTGAGTTACGTCATTTTAGGAATAGATTGTAAAACTAGGGTGACCCTAAAAAATCTTCTTTAAAATTACTTTTCAATATGCTATATTAAATAAATAGATGGAAAATATAATTTCACTAGATGTGACCCCATATTTAAAGTAGAAGGAAGAGAAAAAAAGAGTATATTTATGTCTGTTTGACTAGAAGAAGAAAGAAAAATGGAAGGGTATTATGACTTTTGCAAGCTAAATATGATGAGGTGAAAATGTTTTGAACTTTTAATTTGTTTATAATTTAATGAAAAATAGTATAATGAGTGTTTTTTTTTTTTGGAATAATAATGAGTGTTTTCTTTTAAAAATAGATGAAGAAAAAAATGATATAAATTAACTCAAATATCACATAAAGTTTGAGAATTTAAACAATTCTTATAAAAAAATGTAGGGGAAAGATAGCTTATTACTATTTTTTTTTCTTTTAAATATATAATTTATAAACATTTAGATTGAAAAAGAAGAATTATTATATAGTCAAGTGTATTTATCAAAGGGATGGGATAGATAAGAACGGGATCTTAACGGGAGGAAGTGGGACCGACTTAAGCTAAGCGGCATCTGTCTGTGACGGTGACGGCAGGACAGGACGCAAGGCATCCATCCATTCGTGTTTCGTTTCATTTAGGATGTCACACGTGTGTGCCCAGTTTTTGTTGGGGGAATCCACTCCACGTCATCTCCCACAGCTTTTTCCATCACTCCCTCTGATTTCCCAATCACAACCTCACAGGGTTTCTTTAATTTTGAGAGGAAAAAATTTACCTCCTTAAGAAAAAATAATGAATCAAAAAGAATGGCAATTTTAATTTATGGGACTAAAATTTTAATCATATAATACTCTCTCTTTTGAGAGTAGTTATGTTTTATTCATTTTGACCGTTTTGATAAAAATTATCAGTTTCCAAATAAATTGTAATTTCAAGTCATTGAACTCATAAATTATTCAATAAAATTCTTAATATAATTTACTCATTCTTAATTAATTTTAAAAAAGTAATTATATGCATACATAATAACAAATAGATGAGTTATATATCTATAGTAACTTAATTTATACTGAATTGATAATCTGAATATTTATAATAAATAGTAGGTAACTTCAACATAAATTTAACTTTTGTCAAAAAAAAAAAACCATAAAATTTAATAGTGCATTTTTTTTTTTTGAAAAAGTAATTCGATTGAATGACAAAATGAATCAGAATAGAAAAACTGAAGAAACCAATCTTAAATTGAAATATAAATTCTAATTGTCTTTTGCATAAAAAAAATATTTTAAAATTTTTCTTAAAAGAATTTTATTATAAATTATAGTTTTAGAAATAATTCAAATGACTCAAGATTATTATAAGTCAAATTTTAAAATAAAATACTACTATATTGGTAAAAATCTACTCATTATAACGGTGAGGATGAAGGCTCGAATTCCACCCTCCTCCAAAATCCTCCCATTTTATTGATTGATTAAAGTAAAAAATTAATTCAAAATTGTTATTTTCAATGCATATTAAAATAAAATTAGAGAAGAGCATCCACATCAAGTTTGATTAACCTACTCCATTTCTTTCATTCTCTATGCACCGCATATGCCTTGGAGATTAGAGAATATACTTATTGAAATACATAACATAATTAATGCAGTAATAAACTAATGGTCCTGCCAATCTAATTAACATAATCTAAATTTTAAAACCCTAATTTAAAATCAAATCTTCAATTTTGCACATGGGTTACAGATGTTTGTCAAGTCACAATTAGCTACAAGACATACACATCATTTTAAATATATAATTTTGATTTTCAAACTATAAATATTTAATCATCTAGATCCCGTTTCAAAACAATTTTATTGCTTTATAATCTAACATATATTCAAATTTGTTATTGAAATCGAAATAAGACATTGACTTTTTCTTTTCTTTTTCTTAAAATTTGGGTAAGAATTTAAAAGTAATTTTAAGTAGTATAAACTATAAAGTCATAAAATCATAAAAATTAAAAATACCATTATCAAACTAGACTAAGCCTACAATTTGATTAGGGTTTTATAACTTAATTTAAAAGGTTGATTACATAATTAATGATTGTTATTAAACAAGGATATTTAAAAAAAAAAAAATTAAAACCAAAATTGTTATGAACGCCCTAGGTTCAAGTTTATTTAATTTATTAATTTTTTTTTTCTATCTACACCCGATTTCATAGCCTGATTAATTTTAAAAGGAATAGAAAATGATGGAAATTTTGAATTTAGAAAATCACAAATTGACAGATATGATTGCTAAGTTGACACCAATAATAATAATTTTAAAAAAAGAATGATGAGAGAGATACAAGAAACATACACATTATATTTATAAAACCAAAGAATGAAAACCCTATTTGGGCATTTTTTTTCTTTTTTTTAGTGAATGATTTCCTTCAGATCATGACAAGGCTTTCTTCAATAATGAATTGAAGTTTGGAGTGATCTTCTCTCAATCTATGATTTACATTCTGTTCAAACTTCAAAATTTGAAGTTTTTCTTCAAGTATCCCACTATCTCTTGCTGAAAAAAAAAACCCATACAAATATTAATAAAACCGAGTATCATTTACATGAGAGGCAACATCCTTTTTATAGATTAAGTGGTGAACCATATTGTGACGGTCATGATATTTTCTTATTAAATAGTCATTTTGAGAAAACTCGAATGAGTAAATGTTAATTTGAGTTGGCATACGTATAAATTAACAAAAATAATAAAAGAGAAAGTACTTACGATCAAACAAAGGATAATACATCCAGTTGCACCCGGAAACAAAGCGTACCAAAAATTCAAATTATGTAACTTAGCTCCATCAATGAATAGTATAGGCAAACTCGCAGCTGCATTTCATAATACATATAAAATAAAGGCGGGTTACATAAATGACTTTTTTTAATGCCTAAAATTAAAATGTAAAAAATTATAAAAATTCATTTAATATTAAAATGAAAATTTTTATATAAAATAATAAAATATATTTAAGGGTTTAAAAATAGAAAAGAATGGGTGATGAAATAGACCTGGTGGGTGAGTGGAACCAGTTAAAATCATAAAGGCAATGGAAGCAGAAAGGGCAGTGCTCCTGGCAAGCCAACCAGGCCCAAATATAGTAAATGCCAATACTCCAATTGCTGCACACCCTATCTGGGCCATGAACACGTTGTACTTCTACAGTAAGAAACAAACAAATTAGGTTTTTTCTTTTAGGAGTCGTTTAGGTTGTTGTTAAACACTGAGTTGTTAACCAGATGGTTGTTAAACAAGGGGCTTTAAACAATGTGTTTAGTTTGTACAAAAATATTGAGGTTGTTAAGTGTAAAATGTGTTGAAATTATGAAAATAGATAGGTTTGTTAAGAGGGAGGGTTAACAAATCTATCATATTGGGTTTCAAAACTGGGAGACAAACACTGATTAAGATTATGTAACCCTCAACTAGCTACCAAAACCTGACAATCAAACAGACTTTTAAGGTAGGGTATTTTTTATATAGTAGGAGAATAACAATTTTCTCAACTACTTAAACGTGGGCTATTTTTTTTTTTATATTCTTAACACCATCCTAATACAAAGAAAATGCAGTGTATATGTTTGAATTTAGAATCGTTGCAAATAGAAACTGAATTAAAAAATTTATAAATTAATAATGATCAACGTCAATTGTCTCAAGTGATTAACCTTGAGTGTTTTTTTTTAATATACATATAATATTGAGATGGGGGATTGAACCAGTCTCTTAAGGACGAAACTACACACCTTAATCAATGAATAATGCCTTAGTTCACATATTGATCTCTGTTAATCACTGATTCGCACGGAAAAAAAAATCTATTATATTTACAAATACTAGGACGAAGATAAATTCAATTTATTATACTTTTTTTTAATATATATTCTCCACAAATTCTATCATAAGTCAACTATATTCAATACAAATAACATGAGTGAGAAGACTATTTCAGGTATTCTTATAATTTAATGAATAACAAATTTTTAATTTTAATAAAAACCCTTTCCTTGAAAAAAAAAATTGTAAAAAAAGTGAGAAGAGAAAGTACTCTAGCAGCAGGGGAGGAAGGAGTAGTAAAGAGAACAGCACAAACAGCACCCAATGGAGCAATTGTCAAAGAAACACCCTTTGGTGCTAAAATCTGATCCATCTTTCCCAATATTGCCATTGCTGCAAATGCCCCTGTTTCATTCATTTTACCACTTCTTCAATTTCAAAAAACAGAAAACCAAAAACCAAAAACCAAAAAACCAAAACAAACCTGCAGAAGGCCAAAGGATATCACTAAGAGAAGGAGAAGCAAAACCCTTTTCTGGTTTCCAATTATCTAAAATCGAAGCACCAACACTGCTTGAGGCAACAATAATATTGCTTCTTCCTCTATTCTTCTTCCTTTCATTGAATAAACTAAGAGAGCTTTGAATTGAAATTCCACCATTACTATGTATCAATGAAATTAATGGAAATGGATTGTTTAGATGGTGGAAATGGCAGTGAATTGGGTTCAATTGTAGACTCATTTTGGATTTTCTTTTACTCTTCAATTTTTTTCCACCGCAACTTCTTTTGGATATTCATTGACAGAATATGAAAAGATTGAGAGAGAAAAACTGTTTGGCACAACCGAGTTGGGATATATATATATATATATATTTAAAAGTTTTAAAGATAGAATGCCTATTAAATTCAGCCAGATATTTAGGCCGTACTTTATTTATTAGCTAGGTTATGTGGTTTTCGTTAAATTCATGAACATCCGTTGTAGTTGAGGTTTAGAAAATCAATTTTAAATTATGGTAATCAGATATCTCTCTTCTAACGTTATTAACTGTGTTTCAATCATAACTTCATCATTTGAATTTCGATTTAAATGATTTTAAATGTTTTGAAATTCTCATTTTGAGCTCTACGTTACGTTCACTTCAAATTCATCAAAAAAAATAAAAGAGTTTATTATCATCAACATATTAGTTATGATTAAAGCTATTAACTCTTTTATTTACTGATGATTTAGAAGTTTTAAAATCACCATAACGTAAAGCACGAAATAAAGATTCTAAAACATATTAAATCATCTAAATAGGAGTTCAAAGAAAGTTTATAACGTTGGAGGGTGAGGGTCTCAATGGCATAATTTAGAACTACCGGGTGTGATTTGCATGTTTAAACTAAAGAGGTTGTTCATGGATTTGACAAAAATCATAGCAACAGCTTACGTATTATCTATCTATTACTATATTTCACCAATTTCAGACTGAGATTGACAGATCTGAGATATGAAAAATATTTCGAAATATTTACTAGTTTTAGAATTACTTTAAAAAAATGTGTAATGTAATGGAATTTCCATTAACGAAAATTAGAAAAAACTCTTTTTATTCATAATTTTTAAATATTTTTCTAAAAGTTATGGCATGCAATTGTGTATATTAAAAGAGGAAGTTGACAAAAAAGCTGCAATTCTGAAATGGAAGTGACGACGGAAACCATCAGCATAAGTTGAGGTTTTGGGTTTGGTTGGCTTTTGAAGAATTCCAAAGGTCACTAAAAAAACAGAAGGACAAACCGTCATTACTCAATTCTTATTATTAATCCCCCAAAAGTTGAATTATTTTATAATATAATATTATAATGTTAAAAAAAAAAAAAAAAGGAAGAGAAATGCTCTTTTAAGACTTCGATTTAACAAGGGTTGAGAAAAGTTTCATTTTTGTTCAAATTGGTTTGTAAAATTTCGTTGATTGATTAGGTAAATTAAATAGTAAACTTTACTTTTACCACGTGTGTTATTTTTGACATTTTGTTCTTTTCCCTCTACACTTATCTCTTACTCTAAGAAAAGTCAATTTAGTTATTATAGTGCAAATTGAAATGGAATACAATACAATATTTTATGTAAAAGTGTATACTTTAAGTTTATTCAATTGTTTCAACGGTTAACTAAGAACTTTTGATTGATAAATATTTGACTTCAGAATGAGTGTGCTTTTTTTTTTATTTATTTATTTATTTTTATGTTTTACGGATAGAGATAATATCAATAAATTAAATATAGTTATCAATAAATGAATATAGTTAAGTGAATATTTTTGAAGGTGATTTAAAAAAAAAAAAATTTATACAAACCATAGAGGGTGAAAATCCTTCATTAAAAAGGCTTAACAAAATGGATCGATTTTGAAATTGTCAAAAACATCCTATGAGGGCAACATTGTTAAGAGAGGCCCATCTAAAGCCCACAAAACAAACCTAATGCAGACTAGCACGGTCAAAGAGCCCATGTTCAAATACCCACACGGCTATATAAGGCAAGAAAACTCACTCAATGAGATATGCAAACCTAAATTTTTTGTTGCGCCGTTTCCAATTCTGAATATTCTCACAGAGGATTAATTTGATTGTCAGAGGTTCTTTGGCCGGTACCTCACTGGTGCCTCTTGACTCATTTTCTCTTCTCATTTCATACACTCGAAGCTGCAAGGAAGAAAGCACGTGTCGTCATACTCAATTGTGAAATCTACCCTTCACTCAAGCCATCGTTGAATTGTAAAAGTTTAATAATACCACACTTTAAACTTTTAAATTGAATAATTGCCCCTTAAACTTTTTAAATGTTAAAATTAGATTCATAAAAAAATAATTTGACTAATTACCTCCTTAAATAATTGTGGGGATAAGAAATGCATCATTATCATCAAGTCTATACTCTCGCAAGGGTTTTAGGGCCAGGTCAAGGACATAGTTGAGGCGATATGCAGGCCATTGGAGACTAATTTGTCTAATTAGTATTTTGTGTATCTAATTTTATTACTTTACAAAATTTTAAGGGTTAATTGTTTATATTAAAAGATTGAGGGGTTATCGTTACAATCTTTATAGTCTAAAGATGGTTTATATAATACTCTCTTTTTTAATTGTAAAAGTGTTGTTAAGATGATAACTAGAGTGTTTTGAGAAAACTTGAGCATAAATCATCTAGTCAGATATCTGCTCTCTTTCTATGAGATCGAACATTCGATTTTCTCCCCTTAATTTAATATAATACCTAAAAAGAATTGGGAAATTTATCAAGATGAACCTCAACTTAAGTAGTTATGCAATTAATACTATACATTAGTCAAATTACAATATTTTTTTATTAGAAGATTTATAGTAGAGTAGGTGTAGATTTTTTTTTTAGTTTGTTAAAACTATTTTTTAGATATTGATTATTAGTGTCTATATTGAATATTTTATTGTTAAATTGGAGTACGGGTGTCTACGTTTTTTTTTTTTTACTATTTCTTATTGTGACTAAGATATGGTATGTTTTATGGTTGGTATTCAATGTTTTTATTACTAGATTATGGATTTTTTTTGGTGTGGTTGATATTATGTAATGACCTATTTCTAGATAAGAGTATTTTGGTAGTTATCACAAACTTTTATTTTTTTCGTGGTAACTAGATTTTGAATAATCCAGTGAATACTTCTCGTCGTTATGATTCTAACACTAGTAACAGATTTAAATTTCGAGTTCTAGTTAAAAAAAAAGTTATAAATAGATAAATTAATACTAATTTTTTATTTAGAGATAGTGTATGTAGAAAATAATCTCTATAATCAGAACCCTAACCTCTCACAATTAAAGATAAAAAAACAAACATCAAGAACCATGAAACAAACACAAGCAGTAAATAAGATAAATCTCAAAGTCGATAGATACCCAATGTCGATGTCGATGTCGATACCGATACCAAATTCCCCTTAAAGCTTAAACCCGCCATCGACAAGCAAGTTAGATCCAGTAACAAACTGAGCCTCATCAGAAGCCAAAAACACGACAACATCAGCCACATTCCCTCCTTGAATCACTCCTTCCATTGTCGGAATCTCATATCCAACAACTCCTGCATAGAACATCGGAGTCTCGACAGCCCCCGGCGATACACAATTAACCCTTATCCCATAACGCCCCAATTGCAAAGCAGCACATTTTACAAGCCCCAACACGGCATGTTTCGACATCGTATAATCGCTAAACAATTCAGTCCCGACCGTACTCACAACACTCCCCGTACACACGATACTCCCCTTCACATTCCCTTCCACCATCACACGTGCGGCGTGTTTCACGCAAGCCGCCATCCCACGTGCGTTCACGGCAAACACCTTGTCGTACGATGACAAGTCCAATTCCAACACGGTCTGTCCCGACGAGTTGGTGAGGATGCCGGCGTTACTGAACATGATGTCGACGCGGCCGAAGAGACCGATTGTCGTATCGACGAGTGATTTCACTTCGTCTTCTTCGATCACGTTGCAATGGATATATATGCACCGGTTTTGGTCGGAGTTTAATGAGGTGGCGAGTTTTTGGCCACCTTCGTCTTGGATATCGGCGATCACGACGGCGCGTGCTCCGTGTTTGATGAAATGTCGAGCTGTGGCCTCGCCGATCCCGCTGGCGCCACCGGTGATGATGGCGATCTTTCCCTGTAATCTGTTATTGGAATTATTGAGGTCAGTCATGGTTTTTTTAGTTGAGAAAGGAAGAGGCGTGAGAGATTATCAAAACATGAATTGGGTTTTGGGTTTTAAGATGATTATGGAGAAATTATGAGGAAAGTTCATTACAAATATTATCTACTAAAGATTCCGTCTTGTATATGAAAAGTAGTAATTGATGTGATGTATACGACGATATGGGATTTGAGGACCCACACAAGGTGACTTTGATTATACCAAATTTCTTCTTTGAACATGTGATGATGATATCAGTTTTGGTTTTCGGGTGATTAAGAAAGTAATGGTGAGCAGATTGTGAATTTATGGACAAATTATGAATGATTAATTTTTTTTCCACTAATTTAAATTGGTATTAGAGTAAGATATTTTTCTACTTATTAATAATTCATAGAAATTGTCAATCAGCTCAACTAATCAGACTCTTTCTCCCTTCTCTTAAGAATCGAATATTCGAGATATATATATATATATATATATATATATATATATATATATATATATATATATATATGTATATGTGATTGAAACAATTTGTTTTAGCCTAGTTTAAGCTTTTGAGTCCCCTTCCTCTATTTATGATTAAGATCCTCCAACTACCTACTAAAAAAATTTGTCTATAAATTAGTTGATGGCTTCCTCCCTCTTTTGATAAAGAGAAATTATTGGAACAAGTTGTTAAAATGTAACTCATCTTTCATATCATTGGATTAGTGTTAATATTAATGTAGCAGTATAGGTATTGAGGTAGATTTTAAAAATGTTTCTCTTTTTTATAAGGGTATTTTCGTCAAAATAATTTGTCTTTCTCCTCCCTAAATTTATGCATGGTCTAAATAGTATTATTTATTTTTTAGAATAGTGTTATTTTATTAAAAAAATGGGTAGATCTCTTCTTTAGTTGGTGGAAGAATTCGCAAGTTGAGAACAAAGAAATTAAATGGTTCAATTAAGTTGCCAAACTCTTGAGAAAAATCATTATTGATAGTTTATTTGCATCAAGCTTTCGAGGGGCTCATTCAAGACTTACTCGAACTATTACTCAACAGAAAATAAGAGCTTTGGCTTCAGCTTATCGGGATAGAGGTAAGCTAAAAAGAAAATTTCTATCCCAATTCAAAAAATATTCACGACTTTCAGTATCTTATTGATGGCTTCCCTTGCATTGTCGGGCATGAGCGGTTTTGTTGCAGAATTAATGCTCACTTTAAATTGAGTATCTATTTCCCTCCCTTTCTTGTTAAGATGCCCCTCCTCAAGCTTTATTTGTAAAGTTTCTATTCCTTGGTAATCGAAACCCAAAGAGTCCTCCGAATATTCCGGTCTTGGATTAATGATCAATTTTTTTATTTTTCTTTTGGAATATGAATAGAGAAAAGGGAATTTCCTTTTCGTTTGTTTCGAGAAATATATTCATCAATTCCGATTCTTTTTTTTTCCTATTGAAGTGACATTTGGCGATAAGCTTGTGCTTGTTTGGAGGGATCATCATAAATGATTGAAGTGTGTCGTTTTCTGTACATAAAATATTCAGCCAAAGCTGCTCGTGTATAAGAAGCAAGGTATAATAATGTAGCCTGCGAATTTCCACAAATTTTTATGACCGTTGAACATTCTATTACTAGATTGAGATATTTTGATGTTGGGTATGAAATTATTTTCCTATTAAAACTTGAATTGTGCCGCAATCAAGTATAGATCATGCTTTGTATCATGCTTTGGATCATGCTTCGTCAAAAAAAAAAAAGTACAGATCATGCTTATAATCTCAAATAGATCAAAAGAAATTTTTATTCCCCCATCAAACTCTCCTCAATCAGATTCAGTTCGGTTTTGTTGATCAATTTTCAAAGTTTTCCCCCATCTTTAATCTTTAATTAAAGACAAACAAACAATAAGAACCATGAAACCAACAAAACACACATGACCAACAATGAGATAGATCTCGAAATCGACATCTATGTCAATGTCGATACGGATACCAATTCCCCTAGAACTTAAACCCGCCATCGACAACCAAATTAGACCCAGTAACAAATTCAGCCTCATCAGAAGCCAAAAACACTACGACATCCGCGACATTCCGTCCTTGAATCACACCATCAAATGACGAGATCTCGAGCCCGGCAACAGTAGCGAGAAACAAAGGCGTCTCGACAGCCCCGGGCGAGACACAGTTAACCCTTATTCCATAACGCCCCAATTGCAAAGCAGCACATTTGACAAGCCCCAACACAGCATGTTTCGACATCGTATAATCACTAAACGCTTCACTCCCGACCGTACCCACAACACTCCCCGTACACACGATACTCCCCTTCACATTCCCTTCC
Source organism: Gynostemma pentaphyllum (assembly GCA_028015215.1). Taxonomy (NCBI): domain Eukaryota; kingdom Viridiplantae; phylum Streptophyta; class Magnoliopsida; order Cucurbitales; family Cucurbitaceae; genus Gynostemma; species Gynostemma pentaphyllum. The sequence continues at coordinate 47,736,977 of CM051346.1, read as the reverse complement.
ACCATCACACGTGCGGCGTGTTTCACGCAAGCCGCCATCCCACGTGCGTTCACGGCGAACACCTTGTCGTACGATGAAAAGTCCAATTCCAAAACGGTCTGTCCTGTCAAGCTGCTGATGGTGCCGGCGTTACTGAACATGATGTCGAGGCGGCCGAAGAGACTGATTGTCGTGTCGACGAGTGATTTCACTTCGTCTTCTTCGATCACGTTGCAGTGGATAAACATGCATTCATTTCGATTATGATCGGAGTTTAGTGAGGTGGCGAGTTTTTGGCCGGTTTCGTCTTGGATGTCGGCGATGATGACGGCGCGTGCTCCGTGTTTGATGAAATGTCTAGCTGTCGCCTCGCCGATCCCACTTGCGCCGCCGGTGATTATGGCAACTTTGCCTTCTAATCTCTTCTTTGAAGATGTAACGTTGCCGTCGGTCATGGTTTTTGGTCGGAAAAGCAACTGTGGGAAGAGAAAGGGACGAAGCTGCAGACACCAAAACAGAAAAAGGAGAAAATGATTTTTTAAGGGTTAATTTTATATTAAACCATAATAAATAGGTATAATAGCATTAATACTTATATGTTTTATAAATTAGCAAACTTACACACTTTAGCTCCACGCACCTTTTAAGGGAACAATGAAAAGACGTTTTCTGCCCTCTATTTATTAGTTATGGTATACAACATTTAAGGAAAGAGCATGATGGTAATTGTTCAAAACGGAAAACATGGGATCACTGCCATTTATGGTGTTTTTTGGGCAAAATTGATATTAAAAAAAAAGAATCGGTATTAGTGAATAAATGTGGATATTCTTGATAATATTTCATTTTTTAATATCAAATGAAAGGAGGAGCAGCTTTACACGTGGCTTATCTTTAGTGGATAAACAATAAAAGAATACGTTGTCAACTTTTTTATTAGTCATGATTTTTTTGTTTGAACTTTGATTTGAATGATTCAAGATGTTACGTTTCGATCTCTACATTATGATCACTTTAAAACTTCTAAATCAATAACAAATGAAAGAGTTATCATCATCAAAATATTATGTATGATTGAACTCATAAACCCTTGACAATGTTAGTGGAGAGGGGTCAAATTACATAATTTTGAAACTATAAAATTATAAAAGTATATATATATATATTTATTATTATTATTTTAACTACAGGGGTTGAGATGTGTTTATATTTGATTGAAATCACACGAGTCTTATTTACAATTTAACCCGGTGGGAGAATGCCCTTGAGAACTTTTTTTAAAACATTGACACAAATGTCAATAGAAACCAAAACGTGTATTATAATCCACACCTGTACAACTTAATATTACATTGGAAAATGGGAGGAGACGGCATCAAATCACAACGATAAATTTATTTATTTTATTTTTATGAGTTGGCCAAATCCAAATTAAATATTTTTCTGCTGATTGTCAGAGCAATATGTGGGTGTTTGGTACATGAACAGAAAATGGAAACCGGAGAATTAGTATTATTCGGATTCTCATAACTAATCTTATCATAAATAATTAATATAAAAATTAATTAGTTTATTTATTTCAATTACTTGTTTTCTAAAATTTGAAATAATTGATTTTTAATTTATTATGAAGTAATTTGGTAAACAAAATTATAGTTGATAAATTAAATATAATTAATTAAAATATTATTGAATTTTAGATAATAAAAAAAATGAAATTATATTATACAAATATTATTTCTACCTATCAAACACATTTATCCTATTCTTAGGGATCTAAATCTATTCCTGTATACTGAATAGTATTAAACTTTAATAAAAGAAAAAGAATAATACTTGACTGCTTATAAGAATAAAAAAAAATCACACGGGTAAAAAATTGCTAACTCCACTTTTTTCTTTTCAACTCCCTTCGTCGTAAGCATTCTTGGCTGCTTAAAGTTGCAGTTACCAAAGAAAAAAAGAACAAAAGACAGCAATGTAGAATTTAAGTTATGTACCATGCTCACATTGGCAGATAATGTTTTCTTCTTTTGCAAAACAATACATTATCTGTAATAACTAATCACAGAAAACAATGAATCTGCATATTCCATTGAGAAATGAAATATTCAAAGAACTACACTGCAAATGAGTTGTAGACATTCATTAGACTTGTGAATTCACAAAAGTTATGGAATATGGATTGGATATGTGGTCATTGAGCATTCCTTCAAAATGTTTTCAAGAATAATCTGATTGAGACTCGTAGAAATCACTCGGACATGGTGACATAACTTCTTGCTCAAGAAGCTGCAGAACTTGACTCATTGTAGGCCGATTGTCTGGGTCGGCATCTGTGCACTTGGCAGCTATTTCAAGAATCGCTTCTACGGAATCTGCATCGACATCTTTGCACCTGTTGTCAACTATATCTTCCATTTTATTTTCCCCCAATATCGTGTTCATCTACAATTTTCAAAGGATCGTGTCATATACGAGAGTCTTTACAAGCAGAAAGAAAAAAAATATACTATTCACTTGGTCGAAGACTGATGCGTATCTACTGAGTGCATATATGTACTTATGTATGCCTTCCTTCAAGGATTCAAGAATCAATTTTCTCAAACAAAATTAAAAACAGACTACTGTCAAACAAATGCGACCTAAAGTTTTTGAAGTACACAGCCTAACAGATTCGGCACAAGGCAAGAGATTTTGAAGGCTTACCCAACCAACAACATTTAAGCCTCTCTGGACAAATGAAGGATCAGTAGGTCGCTTCCCGGTCACAAGCTCAAGTAGTAAAACTCCAAAGCTATAGACATCTGATTTTTCAGTTGCCCTCCCACTTTGTAGGTATTCTGCTTATAAATAGCAGAGTTAGCAAGTAGTTTATGTACCAGATAAATAAGACCAAAACATTTTTGAATCATTCTTGAATTATCATATCAAATGTTTCTTGATTTTAGAATCTCAGACAAGGAATAAAGCATAAATGAGCACCTGGTGCCAAATAACCAAATGTTCCAGCAACAACAGTTGTCACATGGGCGTCCTCATCAACTAAAAGCTTGGCAAGTCCAAAATCCGATACATGTGGTTCCAAGTTTTCATCAAGTAAAATGTTACTGGATTTAATATCACGATGCACGATCTTTGGAGAGCAATCATGATGCAAGTATGCAATCCCTCTTGCAGAACCCAAGGCTATCTTTAGACGAGCATTCCAATCCAAAGATTGTTTTTCTCGTCCCTGATCTGCATGAATTGGTAAAGGCAATAATAATATTTTGTTCACATTTTTAATACCTATGGGCGGAAAATTTAATTATGCATCCACATGTAATGTCAAAATGTTTAGAGAACTAGACCAGTGGAAAAAATCTTAATGAATGATAACAAGATTAGCAAGGCACAAAATCTTCAAGGACCAACCACTAAAGAAATTCTTACCATGCAAGAAATCATCTAAGCTGCCCATTGCTAGAAAGTCATAGATAAGAAGTTTTGAAGTAGGGAGGCTACAATATCCCCGCAAGTTTACTAAATTAATGTGTTTGACACAACCCAAGATCTCCAACTCTCTCTCGAACACTTGGTCTGAACCTTTTCTGCTTCTATCAATCCTTTTAACAGCAAACGTTCCGCAATCATTCATAACCATACGGTATACAGTACCAAATCCTCCCGAACCAACAATATCCTCTTCATCTAACGACTCCAACTTCTCAATGATCTCACATGATGGATATGGTAGGTCACCGTGAAAAGTAATAAGTTTTGTGCCTGTTGTGTATAGTGAGCTTTAGAACCCCGCTAAAGAAGAAGAAACAAAATTTGTGAAAGAACTATAAAAACCAAGAGGATTGATTACTTGTTTCATGAACCACTTGCTTTTTAACTTCTGAGTATTTCTTGGAAGCTCTTTCCTTCTTTGACAGCCAACGGATCCACAAGAATGGAACAAGCACTACAAGTGCAGCACCCATTGTGGACATTGCACCAATTACAACCCCTTTGATGTAATGGGAAGATCTTTTCACAGGAACTACAGAAAATCAAGCAGTGAGTAGTTTTGGGCAAAAAATATATATCGGTTTTATTGGGAAAAGCTAAAGGCGGTTCAATGATTAAAATAAATGCAAAACATGTAAATAATAATCATAGTAAAAGTATGAAGTCAGAAAACCAACCTCTAGCTTCATCACTAGCAGCATGAGGCAACACAGCTGGGAATCCCAATGAGGTTCGACAGGGCTTGTTGACTTGCTGGCCACAGAGATCAAGATTACCAAGGAACCTACAATCAACCATCAATATAAGGAGCTCAAAAAGACTAATCTTGAATCCAACGATATTGTGGCAGGATCCTCCGATCAAAGAGAAAGACAGTGAATAAAAAAGAAAAAAATATCATGATCTTAAAAGAAAAGGCACGCATTAAATAATGAGGGAAATTGGGAAGTAGAAAGTGCAGAGCTGGTCCTCAATTCAGTTCTTTACAGATGACAACCAGAAGTCCCTCCATAATGTTTGAGAGATGCCCATCGTCCATCGGACTGTCTCAGATTCCTACTTCAAATTCTTTATGGTATCCCAAATGGAGATAGTCCTCTGATGGAATGTTAGCAAGTTTCCATACAAATATTTGGATCAAAAGAATAGGAGATTTTTTTGGAGGATTATTTAGTAATATCCCTTCACCCTGATTTGGAGGATCCCCTACCCGCATACCACTGCCATCTTTCTCTCTATTTTTACAATTGTCTGTTTTCTACTAAAAAATGACTAACACAGGTAAATAGTGTGAACCACTTGTAGTTACTAAAAATATATTTCGAACTGGAAGTTCTTTAACGGTAGTTTCTTTCTTCTTTTAAAGCAGAGTTCAGAAAACTGAGGCTTCAGAAACAAATATTATAGCTATATGTTATTTGACCAGGGTCACGTCAGATAAGTCAGCTGAAGTTATCCATACTGACCTGCAAGCTTCAAGACACGATTAGCCTAAGACAACAGCAAATTCCCCTCCAAACGACTTGAAAACATATATAGAAGATTTAACAACATACAACTAATATATACAAGCATAACACATTCACAATTTAAAGATTTAACCCTTTAGGGGGGTTCTAATTTCTGGATATAGGACAATCACATATTGGTACATGATTGCACAAATTAAACAGCACATAAAATTTGGAAAATGAATTTGATTAGAGTGCTTACGAATTGCTTCCAAAAGTGCTAAGTATTCCAATATCTGGTATTTCCCCAGAAAAAAAGTTGGTGGACAAATTCCTAAGAAAGATACAATTAATGAGATGTAACATAAAAAATATGATTGATGACATAAGTGAACTTTTATTGTAAAATGCTTTTCAACTTACAGATGGCGCAAAAGTGTGAGACGGCCAATAGATGATGGAATAGCGCCCTTCAAGGAATTGGTTGATAAATCCCTAAATTTGAAACTCAAAATTAAGAAAATAAACAGAAAAGTTGGAGCATGCTTTTATGAACTTACTATGAACTATGAAGTAACAGTGCCACTGCCAAAAGAAGATCATGTTACAATTTTCAAAGAATTTCAACACTAATAAAATGACCGAGTCATTACATGTTATTATATCAACTATATCACAATCTCAAATAAGTAACAAAATGCCAAGTCATTCAGGAAAATGTATACTTACAGTATATTAAGAAAGGAAAGGTTTCCAATATCAGATGGTATGCCACCTTGGAGATAATTGGACCTCAAATACCTAATTAGATGGCAAAAAAAGTTGCATCTGAATGAATATTTGTGAATTACATGGAAATAATGCTTTCAACACTCCACTTACATGGCTCTGAGCTGAGTGCATTCAGTGATTTCATTAGGAATGTAACCATGCAAGCTATTTTGATGAAGTGCCCTGGTTCACATTCAAAAGATAGAGGAAAATGTAAAAATCAAAGTTCAATAAAAACAGAAAATTTCTAATGTTCATTCTCTTGCCTATCATATATTGGATAGGATGGGGAATGTGGAGGAAGAAATGGGTAAAGTTCTTACAGTCTCTGTAATCTACTAAGTTTACCAATGCTGGGAGAAATAATCCCTCCAAGTTGCATGTAAGGTAAGTTACTGAAACACCCCAAATCAAAAATCAATGAATCAAATTACATTAAAAAAATAATAATTTACATTCGTGAATGTACCGGCCAGCTTGGGTGCATCTCAACGAATCTCACGAAACAAAGGAAGAAAGCAAGTATGAAAGATTACATACATTGAGCTGACTCTTTGGTCTTCTGGATGACAAGAAATACCAGTCCATTTGCAAGGAGATTCATCAGAAGCTTCCCAATTACTGAGAAGATTTCTACTATCATTAAAACTGCTTCTGATTTCCAGCAATATTAGGCCTATGAACATAAACAATATGAAAAATCAGACCCTGAAATTGAAAAATGCTTCATCAAAACATCAAGCCATCGCTTTTAGTACTTAATTTATACAAGTAATTCACACAAACCAATGCCTTATTCATGTTTAACTGAAAAATGTTGAGGAACACGGAGGAAAAAAAAACGAAAGATAGGATTTTTACCATCTGGGTTGAGAGCAAAAGAACAATGGCACAAAAGGGTAGCTAAGAAAATCAAAACCCAGATGCCCATTTGAATTTTAGCTTCGGAATAAGCTGCTTTGGGTTTCAAATTCAATCAGTGAAAAACGAAGTAGCCCAGCTCAGCTAGAGAAGATAGAAGAAAAGGGTTTGTTTGTGATGATGAAAAAGAGGATAGAGTGCAAAGGAAGCTTAAACTGAATAATCATTTGAGGAGAGAGAGGGGGTCCTTTTTTTCTGTTTTCCTGCAATTTATGAGAAGAGAGCAGAATGGACAGGCTTTTTTTCAAAGTGGGCATTGAGAGTTGTGCAAATGAAACGCAACAACCAAAAAATTCAAAAGTTGATTTTGAGACTTTTTCCCTCGATCATGATCATTGAGTTTGTTTTCGTACATGGGACACGTGTTTCATGGAGATTGCTTAAATCAGATGCATGCAATGAAAACATCCCCACCATATCATAGCTCTTCCCATTTTTTGGTCGTTTTTTTTTTTTAAAGAAATAATTTGGTCGGACTTGCTGTTGCTTATATATGTAGTAAACTATACTATAAAGATCAGATCACACTCTAGTGTTAACAAATGTTTTTTTTAAGGGTAATGTGATATTTATAAACATCTCAATATTTAAAATTATTGATTAGTATTTATAATATTGTGAATCAGTGATTAATTTCTTGTAAAAATATGTCATTTAATGTTAATCACTTATTTACCCGATCAAAATTGAATAGTTGATAATTTTATAAATATTTAAATTTTTTTTGATAGATTTGCAATTGGCCCCTCTTAAAATATATATTACATTTAAAATTTAGTCTACGTTATTTTTAAATTTTTATTTAATAACATTCTTAAGAATCTATAATGTATTTGTGTCGTATTATTTTAAAAAAATATATATTTTTGAAACATGTGTGTATTAGTTACTTTAATTAAGATAAATATACGATTTTTTTAACTAACTCAAAATATGTAAAATAATGTTATTAATAATAAGAAATGTTAACCTAAATTGAGATACTGATACGGTGATGATTGTTAAATTTAAAGTGCAAAATACGAAAAATGAAAAAAAAATAGTGTAGGAATATGTAAGAAAAAAATTAGTGTATGAATATAGATAGTGATACTAATGTTATATTCTCTAGAATATATAGATGTTTTTTTTTTTTTAGATTATATCAAATTGAGGGAAGGGAGACTCCAACCTTCGACTTTATGGAAATGAAATAGGTGTCTTGAGCAGTTGAGTTATGCTTCAGTTGGGCTCGTATATAGTTGTAACAAGTTCGAACATCCACAAGTAATATTTCAAAGAGGGAAAAATAAATAAACCTTATACATCAACACAACAACCAAAGGAATCAAGGGGTGTAATACGTGAGAGTGAGAATAGGAACTAACTTGTAACAAACCAAAATTGTCATAAAAATCTCATGAATCTCATCCTAACCTAAGACCATTTCCCACTCTTAGTAGAGAAAAAGTAGCCATGGAATTGGAAATTGAAACTGTGGTTCACTCTTCTTCTTCTTCATTGAAACATGACACTCCCACAAAACGAGGAGGATGGCGTTCCATCAAATACATTCTTGGTAATTCCATTAACAACCAGCAATTCTTAAACAATCATCTAATTTTTTTTTAATTACCATTCTTAATTTTGCTTGTTTTTCTATTGAAGGGAACGAGTCTTTTGAGAAGCTGGCTTCTATGAGTCTTTTAGCCAATATAATAGTGTATCTCACCTCCAACTACAATTTGAGTGGCATTTTTGTTGTTAATATTGTTAACATTTGGAGTGGTTCCTGCAATGTCGCTTCTCTCGCCGGTGCTTTCGTCGCCGATACTTACCTCGGCCGGTTTCGCACCCTCCTCTTCGGCTCCATTTCATCTTTCTTGGTAAAATCCTCATTCTTTGTTGAACAATATTTGTCTTCTCAACCAGTTCATCCTCACTTTTTTATCTTACATATATATAGATCTAACCAAGCTTTAGATCTCATTCAAGAAAATAACATTTCTCTCCTAACTAGTTAGTCTTTTTTTTTAAATATCACATCAAATCGAGGAAACAAATGCTTGAATCTAGAGCATTAAAATGAATAATATAAAGGAAATCTAATTTTGATTCCATACAATTTTAAATAAACAACCTCATATATTTCTTATTCTGATTTTTTACCATTCTCTTATAATTTAATTTGATAAAAACAAGAGAACGCAAAAGAGTAACACAAAATATTTTTAAGTCATCCTAAATGTTATTTCAAATGAACCAATCATTATTTTTTACATTAAAAATTGAGAAATTTCCAATCGTCTTAAATGAAAAGACATTCTTTTTATTTAAATCAATCTCAAGTCTCCAATTTTCTTAAAAGGGAATGGGAATCATTGCTCTAACAGCATCTCTACACCAACTAAGGCCTTCATCATGTGAAGCTAACAAAACCAACCATTGCCAACAGCCTCACCCATGGCAACTTGGAGTGTTATTCGCCGGTCTGACCTTACTCTCGATTGGCGCCGGTGGCATTCGTCCCTGCAACATCGCCTTCGGGGCAGACCAATTCGATACCCGAACCGAAAAGGGAAGAACTCAACTTGAAAGCTTCTTCAATTGGTGGTACTTCTCTTTCACCATTGCTCTCCTCATAGCCCTCACAGCTGTTGTTTATATTCAAACAAACATAAGTTGGGCATTAGGCTTCACCATTCCCACTCTCTGTCTATTGTTTTCCATTTCCATTTTCTTATTTGGCCGCCATACTTATATCCTTGTTGAACCTAAAGGAAGCATTTTTTCCGACATGACGAAAGTCATAATTGCTTCTTGTCGGAAACAGAGCTTCTCTGTTTCTGATTACTCATTTTATGACCCTCCTGATGAAGAGAAGCTTGTTCATACAAATAGATTCAAATGTTTGGATAAAGCCGCGATAATCATCGACCCGATTGAAGAATTTGATGAACAAGGAAAACCCAAGAATCAATGGAGATTATGCACTTTACAGAAAGTTGAAGAATTGAAATGTTTGATTTTGATTCTTCCTGTTTGGGTATCTGGGGTTGGAAGTATAATAGCTCATGATCAAAACAACACATTCGGGATTCTTCAAGCAATGCAAATGAATCGATCAATCGGAACTCGTTTCAAATTCCCACCTGGATGGATGAATTTAGCTTCCATGATTTCTTTAACCATATGGATTTTCATTTACGAGAGAGCTTTCATCAAATGGGCAAATAAAAGATTGACAATGAAACAAAGAATCGGTATCGGTATTGCAATGTCGATTCTATGTATGGTTGTCGCAGGCCTTACGGAGAAACAACGACGAGACGCCGCATTACGAAACAGGCTGTCATCGCCGTCTTTTATTTCACCGAAAAGTTTCGTTTTTTTGTTGCCACAATATTGCCTTTCGGGTTTGACCGAGGCTTTTGCAGCAGTGGCAATAATGGAGTTTTTCACAATGCAAATGCCAGAGAGAATGAGAACTGTTGCTGGGGCTGTTTTTTTCCTAACTCTTTCTGCAGCAAGTTATTTGGGATCTCTCATTGTTAATCTCACACATTTCATCACTAAGAAATATGCAAAATCTCCATGGTTAGGGGGCCATGATCTAAACAAAAATAGGCTTGATTATTACTATTTCTTGATTGCCATTCTTGGAGCTTTCAATCTTTTATACTTTGTTCTTTTCGCGAGCCGTTATTTATCGAGTAATGGTGATTGTTCTATGAGATTGAAAAGGGAATATCAACGGGAGAAGAAGTCTAAAGATGAAGAATGTTGATCAAAGCTGCATAAAATGGTTGCTGAGATTTCTCTCAAATAGAATAGTTTTGTATAGTTTGGTTATAAGGGTTTTTTTTTTTTTTTTTAATATTGATGATCTATCTCAAGCAATTAGGAGTGGGGAGACTCGAATATGTAAGAGAGTAAGTATCTAACTAGTTAAGTTATATCCAAATTGGCTATCTCAGGCACTAAATTGAAATATAATAATGGATAGTTGATTTTGCTATCTCTTCACAAATGTGATTAATAGTTTGTAAATGAGATTATCATATTTGTAATTACTTCTATAAATTTATAGATATTTTAATATAAAATTATACTTACTAATTAAGTAGAGATTCCAATATTTTTTTTATGTAATTAATTTCTATAAATATGTTTTGTTTTTATTTTATTTTAAAAATGTATGTATTCAATATTATCCTTTAGGAGTTTTTACAAATATAACACCGTTTAGAGAATACTCGTAGATATAGTAGGATATTAGTTATATTTTATGAGTAATGGTGATGACATGAAATGAATGACAAGAAAATCTGTTGTTTTTACAAATATAAAATCTATTATATTTATAAATATTTTTATAAAATAAAAATTGTGTTGGGGATTTATGAAGTCAAATCAAATGTAAAATGAAGTCAAAGCCCATTTGTTTAAAGCCCAATTCTATATTGCTTCAGCCATGGGTTTTTAATTGACCAAATTGTCTTTGATGGACTTATTGCACGGAGAAGCATGATGATTAAAGAAAATTAGGTCAGAAGCTTTTATTTGGCATACATATATAGAATTGGTGGTGGCAGCTTTTGTTGACTTAATTTTTGTATCTGAGAGCAATAAAACGAGAGAGAGAAAAAAGGGGGCGTTTTTTTTGGGCTTTCGTGGTTCTCGGCAACAAAGGATTTGTGAGTAAGCTTGTGGTGAGAGTTTGAGAGAAATATTGTAAAAGAAAGGGTTTTCTTTCTTGAGGGCTTTCGAGCGGTTAATACACGGTGTTGTGTATTGGATATTTCTCTATTGTAACTCTGATTCATCATAGTGAATTCCGCAGCGGTAGCAACTGGACGTAGCCAATTTGGGTGAACCAGTATAAATCTTTGTGTCTTCTCTGATTGTGTTTTATTCTTTAATTTCTCGATTACTTTTTTTATTCCTAACGGTGAACGTGGGAAGGTGATTTTTCCCAACAACTGGTATCAGAGCTTTAGGTTATAATTGTCCGTAGATTCAAGTTAGGAGTGAAAAGTATGTCAAACTTTATGAGTCCGGTAAAGTTTGATGTGGAGAAATTTGATGGGATGATCAATTTTGGCTTGTGGCAAGTGCAAGTCAAGAATGCATTGATACAATCTGGGTTACACAAGGCTTTGAAAGGAAGACCGAGCGGTGGTACTCTCAATCAGTCAAGCGGTGATGGTGATTCAACGAAATCATATGGCAGTGGTTCCAGTGGAGGTGCTAAGAAGTCTAGTTCGAATGATGAAGATTGGGAGGAGATGGATTTGAGGGCGGCGAGCGCGATAAGACTATGTTTGGCTAAAAATGTTCTTGCAAATGTGCATGGAATTTTGACAGCTAAAGAACTTTGGGAGAAACTTGAAGCTTTGTATCAAGCTAAGGGTATCTCAAATCGGTTGTACCTGAAGGAGCGGTTTCATACACTGCGAATGGATGAAGGTGTTGGCTTTTTGGGCCTATTAATCTGGCTTAATTATGTTTTGATGATAACAAACACTTAGTACTAATCAATTTTAGTATTTTAGTGTTGTATTTTGTAGAGTGGAAAATAACGAGCGCGATGCAATTTGAATCGTCCAATTCCGAGCTAAATCAGAGAAGTTATGGATTAAAGAAAATTGGATTTTAAATATATATAATTTCGGATTTAAAAGGAAAAAGAAATTCAGAAATTTCTCTAGCCGTACGATCGCGTCTTGTCCTCGATCTGACGATCCACGTTCGTCATTTATTTATATATATAAATTCGGAAATAAAAATAAATTGAAAAAGAAAAAGAAATTGCAGCATCGCTCTCAGCCGTTCGATCAAGCTCCTGGTCTTCATCCTACGCTGATAAATGAGCCACGTCGCCGCGTGTCCCACTCACGCCCTGACGCGCCCTGCACCGGCTGACGCGCGCGGGACCCACGCCAGCTGCTTCCGCCTTCCAGCGATTGACACGCGGCCTCTCCTTTTCCAATGCCATCAGCTCCTCTTCCCAGACGCAGCGAAATGACTCTCTTATCCCTGGATTTTATTTTTAATTCCCTCCATGTCCTGACCCTTGTTTAATGAACAGCTTGACCGATTTTGAAGCATCTCTCACAACGTCTGCCCTGCCCGGATTGCCCCTGCTGCCCATGAAAGTTTAATACTATATTATTTAATTTGAATTTCAGTTTGCTTCAGCCAATCATAGAACGACACGTGGCCCAACGGATTTATTTGCCTTCTTCCTCCTTATTAGTCCGAAATCAGTGAAGAAAAATGTAAGAAAATTTTCAGATTTTGGCCTTCATTTCTAAGTGCTCTAAAGCTTATTTTCTATATTTTTGGGGATTTATCTTGAGTGATTTTATTAGGCTATTTTGAGAGCCATTCTTGTAAAGAGCTTCGATTTTCATATTTAATCTTTTGAGAGATTTGTAATTGTGTGAAATTTATAATTCACACTTGGGTCGGTTTCCTAGCCCGTGAAAATAGGAACGTGAGGGTTTGTTCTTGAGCCCGGAAAAAGAACGGATTGGGTTTGACTTTGATCCCGTGTAAAAGAGTCGGATTTGATCTTGAGCCCGCAAAATGATTGGGTTGTACTTCCTCCCGGAAAAGGTATACAATTCCCGAGAGGCGCTCGGGGAGTGGACTAGGCCGGATTTTGGCCGAACCATTATACATCTTGGTGTCAATCTCTAACCCTATCCTCTTTAATTTATTGCACTATTATTAATTGCTAAATACTTATTGTGCATATTAATTGGGATCATTAATTATTAATCATTGAGAATTAAATTGATCATTGCTTCTCATAATTGTTGCTAGAATTTATTGAAGCATAATTGGTTGTTAGAATTTGTCATGATTAAATATTTCCTAATATTTATTGAAATTTAGTTTACTTTATTTAAGGGAATTTTAGGATAAAATTCATTTCAATTGTTTGAGCTTAAAAAGTCTAATTAACTTGTTAATTAGAAGTCATTAAAAGAAAAAGTTTTAAATTAACCTAAACCCTATTCACCCCCCCTCTAGGGTTGCCATACCGGTCCTACAGAAGGTACAAAAATCTCAGATCACTTGAGTGTTCTCAATGGTATCGTTTCAGAACTAGAGACAATTGAAGTGGATGTAGATGAAGAGGATAAGGCTCTTAGGCTTATCTTGTCTCTTCCAAAATCTTATGAGCACATGAAGACGGTTCTAATGTATGGAAAGGATTCTTTAGATTTTGCAGAAACTACAAGTAAACTTTTATCAGAGGAGAGGAGGTTGAAGAGTGAAGGGCGTGATTCACATAACAACTCTATGTTGGTAGTTAGCAATGGGAAGAAGAAGAATTTCATACAAAAGAAAGGCTGCTGGGAATGTGGATTATCTGGTCACCTGAAAAGAGATTGTCCAAACAGAGCAAGTTCGGCAAAGGGTTCTGAGTTGGAAGCTAACATTGTCTCTCTTGTAAAGGGAGACAACGACTTTGTTTGAAGAAAGAGGAAATTCATCCTCATGGTATGACCGCTTTACCATGATAGAGGATGTGTTGTTAGCGGATGCACGCGGGCATTTACTTGACGGTTATGCAAGGCGTGTGGAATGATGTCGATGGTTGAAGAACTTCCGGGGAAGTCAAGTAGGTGGAAGTTGCACCATAATTTCAACAAGATTTATCGACATGTGCCGAAAAAGGAGAAATCTTGAAAGGTGATATTTCAAGTGGGTCTACTTATATGGTGGAGTAGGATAGCTCTCAAATTTGAGAACTATGATTGTCGGTGAAGACAATGATTGTAGCAGATGTTATGGTATATTCTATCTTGCTAAGGTGGAATTGGAGGAGTTGCTACCGCTGCAGTGAAGACATTGTGTTTTGATGTTGTCTTCAAGGTGGAATTTGTTGGGGATTTATGAAGTCAAATCAAATGTAAAATGAAGTCAAAGCCCATTTGTTTAAAGCCCAATTCTATATTGCTTCAGCCATGGGTTTTTAATTGACCAAATTGTCTTTGATGGACTTATTGCACGAAGAAGCGTGATGATTAAAGAAAATTAGATCAGAAGCTTTTATTTGGCATACATATATAGAATTGGTGGTGGCAGCTTTTGTTGACTTAATTTTTGTATCTGAGAGCAATAAAACGAGAGAGAAAAAAAGGGGGGCGTTTTTTTTGGGTTTTCGTGGTTCTCGGCAACAAGGGATTTGTGAGTGAGCTTGTGGTGAGAGTTTGAGAGAAATATTGTAAAAGAAAGGGTTTTCTTTCTTGAGGGCTTTCGAGCGGTTAATACACGGTGTTGTGTATTGGATATTTCTCTATTGTAACTCTGATTCATCATAGTGAATTCCGCAGCGGTAGCAACTGGACGTAGTCAATTTGGGTGAACCAGTATAAATCTTTGTGTCTTCTCTGATTGTGTTTTATTCTTTAATTTCTCGATTACTTTTTTTATTCATAACGGTGAACGTGGGAAGGTGATTTTTCCCAACAAATTGCTACCCACTAAAAATTTTCTATTTTTTATTCAATGAAATAGATTTCTTTTTTTTTTCCATCAACAATAAGAATGAATGAAAATGAGAGAAAAAAAATTATCACCATCCCTTTTTCAACAACAATCAACTTCACACAATGAAATGGAGGTAGATAGGTCATAGGGAAAAATTAATGAGTAAATCCATAAATAATATGAATAGAATCTTGGTGTAGCTAAATATGTATCCAACCAATAAAATGGCATCACATGGGTAAAAAAATGGGGCATTTTCAAATATGTTCGAAATTTTTATAATATTTACAAATTTGTTAGGAAAAAAAAAATTACAAAAGTGTTAGAATTTTAAAAATTCTGAGTATATCAATCAATCACTATTAGTATATCAGTGAACTATTAGTATATCAATGATAGTTTATCAGTCGATCATTAATAGTCTATCACTGATATACTATTATATATCACTGATATATTATTAATTATTGACTGATATACTCGACTTTTGAAATTATAACATTTTTGTAAAAAAAAATTCCAACATTTTTGTAAATATTTCACTCAATTATAACATTCGTGTAAATTTCCCTAAAAAAATTCTCTCTCACATTTTTTTTCCTGATTTTCTTTGAAGTTTCTCTCCTCTCTTAAAAACTTGGGGTGTAGCCTAATATGATCAAAAACAATATATACAAAGCCACAAAATATCCAAAATATATTAAGCTATAACTTTGAATTAAGAGTCTTAATGAAGTGTTTGGTAGGAGAGGGTGGGTTGTTTGGGACATAGAGTAGCCTGATCTATTACGGTTAATTACTGAAAATCATGATTCGATTGACTTTTAGAATATAAATACGTATCAAAATAATTTAATTAAAGAGTACTTCGAAAATTATTTTATTTATTAAAAATCAAATTACCAAGATTGAAAAAAATCATCTTTCTTTTTTTAGTTCTTGGGATATCAGCTATTTATTTATTAAATTAATTAAAATGAATAATTGAACCAATTAATTATTTCAAAATCCAAATTCAAACTCACGAACTCATGCTTTAAAAGCTCACTCTATACACATTTAAATATAGACTACACAAATCAAACTTCACAATCTCAAACTATCTAAAGAATGTTAAACAGTATCTCCTACTAAACGTCCCTACAACATCTCATACTAAACGTCCCTTTAAAAGCTTTGAGGTTGCTTTCACATTTGAAAACTAAAACAAGGAGACCATAGAGAAGAAGAAGAAGAAGAAAAGGATAGAGCCTTTAAAAACAACATACCTCCCTCTTCAAAAACCTTTCACATTTTGGTATTTTGTTTTGCAGTTAAGAGTTTGAAGGTTTGATGCAAAACTGAATTTCATGTCATCACGTGATTCACATGATTCAAAGTTTTCCTTAACAAAAGGTTGTCAAAACATAAGGCTTTATTTTTTATTTCCCAATTGATTTTCTAACCTTTATTTTTACTTTCTATTTGATTTCATGGCTTTTTGGCTGACATCATACTGTCCGTTCCCCCCACTCACCACTTGTTGCCAGTGTGAAAGGCCATTTACAAAGCAATTAGAGATATATTGTAATATTGATTTGGTGATTCTGAATCTGATCCATCTTCTCTCACAAAAGCAGATTTTTTTTGTTATGGAGAACACAGAGAATAGTGCTGCTGTTTCTGAGGAGCAGCCAAACCTCAACTACCGAGGAATCAAGGCCATGCCCTTCATTATTGGTATGCTCCCCCCTCTGATCTCTCTCTCTCCCGGTGTGTGTCGAGGTGAAAAAAACTAAATTTACCTTAACACAACGATGCAAATGTTTAGATCTAGTCGTGATTTAATTGTTAACATAATAACATAACGGAGGGTCCTTAGTTCAAACCCCTCAAATCTTTTAACGCGACATGTTAAATTTTTTGGTCTAGTGATGATTGAACAGGTATTCTTCATGTGTTAGAGTTGGTGATCGATGATGGTATATATGCAGGTAATGAAATATTTGAGAAACTAGGGACAACGGGGACAGCTTCGAACTTGTTGGTTTATTTCGTTCTCGT
The DNA here is from genome assembly GCA_028015215.1 of Gynostemma pentaphyllum. NCBI lineage: Eukaryota > Viridiplantae > Streptophyta > Magnoliopsida > Cucurbitales > Cucurbitaceae > Gynostemma > Gynostemma pentaphyllum. Next base: position 47,719,827 of record CM051346.1, on the reverse strand, counting down.
GTTTCATATGAAAGCCATAACTGCAACAAATGTTGTCAACATCTTCAATGGAACCTGCAACTTTGCAACCTTCATAGGAGCATTCCTCTCTGATACTTACTTTGGTCGATACAACACTTTAGGATTTGCCTGTCTTGCTTCCCTTCTTGTACTCTCTATCTCTCTTTATCTCAAACTTTACACAACAAAATAGTTAGTTAAATAGAATTCATTACTTACTGTCACAATAATCAGTTACAAAGACAACAAAATAGTTCGTTAATTTATGGACAGAACTTGACTGCATCCGAGGCAGCATCCCATCAACGGGGTGCTGTCATGTCACATTGACATAGCCCAACCACTCGAGAGTGCAGCCGAGTTATGTCCATTTTTTTAATGTAATGTTTGGTTTCATGTCATATATCATTTCATTTGACTTCTTGTAGGGAATGATAGCACTAGCACTCACTGCTGCAATCACAAAACTGCATCCTCCATCATGTGGGCCATTGGAGGCTAGTGTAGGCAATTGCCTTGGGCCAACACCATGGCAAATGGCTTTTCTAATATGTGGGCTTGGGCTCTTGGTCATTGGAGCTGGTGGCATTAGGCCTTGTAACCTTGCTTTTGGAGCTGACCAATTCAATCCCAACACACAATCTGGGAAGAGAGGAGTTAACAGCTTCTTCAATTGGTACTATTTCACCTACACTTTTGCAGTGATGATATCTTTAACAGTTATAGTTTATGTGCAATCTGAAATTAGCTGGGCTTGGGGTTTGGCAATACCTGCATTTTGTATGTTGTTTTCGTGTTTATTCTTCTTCACCGGATCGAGAATTTACGTCAAAGTGAAACCGTATGGCAATCCTTTGACTAATACAATGAGGGTCATCATAGTTTCACTTAAGAAGCAAAAGTTGAAGTTACCAGAACAACCAATGACTTCCCTTTTTAACCATATTCCTACCAGTTCTACCAATACTAAGCTTTATCACAGCAAGCAATTCAAGTAATTAAAGCCTTGAGACCCTATTTCGATTTCAAAACGACATAATTTTTTTTTTTTGGCATTCTTCAAAATGCACATTATTGACTTGGCAGGTTCCTTGACAAGGCTGCAATTATAACCCCAGGAGAGCAAATAAATCCTGATGGATCAGCAGTGAATCCATGGAGGCTTTGTAGCATTCAGCAAGTTGAGGAAGTTAAATGCATATTTAGGATAATCCCCATATGGACTACATGCATCATTTACTATATTCCCATAGTCCATCAAACATATGGAGTGTTTCAAGCTCTTCAATCCAATCGTCATCTCGGCCAATCAAGTTTCAAGATCCCAGCAGCTACCTTCTACATATTTACAATGATCGGTGTCACTATCTGGGTACCGATCTACGATCGAATCCTAGTACCAGCTCTTCGCAAATTAACGGGAAAAGAAAGTGGCATAACTCTTCTTCAAAAGATGAGTGTCGGCATTATACTCAACATAGTTACTATGCTTCTTTCTGGCTTTGTTGAAGATAGGAGAAGACATTTGGCTCTTCAACGACCACTCGGGATAGAAATAGGGAGAGGTGCTATTTCTTCAATGTCTGGTCTGTGGTTGATACCTCAGTTCACTCTAATGGGTATTTCTGAGGCATTCACATCTATTGCTCAAATTGAATTCTTTTATAAGCAATTCCCAGAGAATATGAGAAGTATTGGAGGTTCTTTCTTGTTTGTTGGATATGCAATATCTAGCTACCTTGGCAGTTTCTTGATTACAGTAGTTCATAACAAGACGGTCGGTGCTGCCACGGGAGATTGGTTGCCCGAAGATCTAAACAAAGGAAGATTGGATTATTTCTACTACCTAGATGCTGGATTACAAACCTTAAATTTGGTCTACTTTTTAGTTTGTGCAAAGTGGTACAGGTACAAAGAAATTGGCAGCAAAGATCAAGATGTAGTTATTGTTTGATTTTTTTTTTTAAAAAAAAAAACTTCTCTTATTTTCATTTTCTTGTTGTACTATACCTATCATTTCCAACAGTTCTGGCTGCCAATATAGGGAAAGAAAAATTGTACTTGATGCAAAATATTTTGGACTATTTAGTTTCCATTCTCTCTAAGACGATGAACCATTTCAATTAGTTTTGTTTTTGCTCTGCATACGAAATTTAAGTAATAAAATAACTACTATAATAGAATCAGAAACGTCTACAGTAGCTAAAATAGAAGTATTGAGATCATTCCTATAAGTTCCTTCAAACAAAGTAACCAAAATGATAAAAGAAGCAATCTATTATTTTTCTTTTTCATATCCGTGAGTGTTAGCTGAGTAATCTCACCGGACATCTACCATCAATTGCAACCAAAATCAAAATCAACATTATTTTCACAATGATTTACATTAATAATGTAATATTAAAAATATATCAGTGAAAGTGAACTTTGGATGCTTATCAGAAATGTATAAACAAATCAAACACATATAATATTATATTTGGTTCAGTTTCCTTTACAGTTGCAAGTGATAAGACAACATGAAAATAAAAATCCAGCAAAAAGAAGAGGTTTTGGCCCTTTGGAATGTACTTTATATATGTTATTAATTCATAAAAACTTCCTCTTTGAGAGTCATCACAGAAAATGTCAGACCCAGCAATAGGAAGACTAACACAAGCACTGAAAGGGATATAGTCCTCTAATGTGCTATAAAACTAGAGCCAAACAAAAGTGTAAAATGTTTTTGTTTTATCCATCCATCTTTAACTTCTAAATAGTGCAGTCAGCATACAATTACAGCAGGTATTTTACAGTATTAGGCATCCTCACACAGTGTAGGCTTGTTGAATTGTTTCAATGTCGAGACCCTTCAATCTCACCACTGATTCTACATGACCTTTTAGTGTATGGAGTTCCCTCAATCTGCAAGATGCCATCAAATAAAACCCATTTGACGGTTGCAAAATAATAAATTACAGTAGTTCACATATTCAAATACAGAAAAAATGCCGAGCCATCATTTATTGCAGAAGAATTCAATGAGAGTAAAAAATTAAGTTGCAAGTAACGATTGATTAACAAACTAATGACACAGCAGCATACCTAGCAATTTCAGCTCTCCTTTTCGCTTCCTCAGCCATATGATTGAGTTCTGTGAAATGAGTTCGTTCGGGGAACATCTTAGTATCAGGCACTTGCAACCCGTGCAATGTTCTTTGTGCATGAGCCCATTGCAACTCACGTTGTTCCTTACCGAAATCTTTTTGTCTTGTGAAAGCGATCTGTAAAATAATAAAAATAAATAAACTAATGGAAACATCACAACAATTATATATTTTGACAAGTTAAGCACAGAAAACATTGCAATCAATACCCTTTGCTCAAGCATCAGATCCCAAGCCTTCCCACTCAAAGCATATCGAATTGCAAACTTTATGAGATCAAGGGGAAAATAAAAGATGATGTTATATAGCCAAATTACACCAGCCCAACCCCAACCAATTCCTTCAATGGCAGCGAAACTCCAACTAGCATAGACAGCAATCAAAGTAGCAACCTGTTCATGCAGATCGACATTCAGTGTGTTCCTTCAAAATATAATTTAAAATGTATGTGAAATGATTTCAACACAATATGGCATTGCCTCACCAGTTGAGCAAGCACAAAAGCCACTACAAGAAGTAACCCAGGACGTTCAACAAAGGACCAACTTCGAGATCGTGTAACGAAAATGAGAGCCTGACTAATAATGCTCACTTGCAGATATATAGCTGAGGCTAACTTACGAAAGTCATCATGAGCTGTCTTTTCAAGTGTTGGAACTCCAAATAATCGCTGAAAAATTCATAAAATGAGACAAGTTACACAAAATACTCGGCAGAAATCAAGCATAATATAAAAGAATCTAAAAATGGATAAGGAAAAAAGTCAAATTATCAAACACAACCAAAACAACATTAGTGGCCCCAATAGTTTGGCAAACTACTTTGAGGCGAACCCACAATCAATATGAATTTTATATATAAACAAAAAATCTTACTTATGGTCTACACAAGTTCAAAAGCCAATGAATTATATAAAGTAAAAAATTTAATGACGAGTAAAACTATCAAATGCCCAGAAATGGTATCAGGCTATCAGCATGTTGCTGAGAAAGAAGTCCCAAAGTTCTGTTACCAAAAAATAAAAAAAATCTCAGGCTACATCAAATCCCCTTATCAACAAATTTAAACATCTAATACTCTTAGAAGTCAACCCATTTGCAAGTGATATATATGAGAGGGTTAAGGAAGTTGGATTATCTTACAGGGAAAAAGTTAGTTTTGTACGCTGCCCAAAAAAATATGACCGTCATCATTGCCAAGTAACTACCAAGTACAATGCCAGTAGTAAAAATTTCAGCCAGCTTCCAGCTATCTGGCAGGGGCGATGGTTTCACCCTATCCTTGGATATTGTCATGATAGTACCTACACATAACAATGCTAGTAAACCTCCATGAGTAATAAAGAGTTTTAAGAGTGGCATAAATGAACTTCAAACAATCAGTAGATCAAAAGAAGAATTTTAGGTCAATTTTGAATTGAAACAAAGCACACCCAACTTTTCTCACGAGTCACAGAAGCGTCATGATGAGAACCAGATACAGATTTTATAGATTTCTAATAATATCACATCTTAACCGGGAAAACCCATTGATTGCTTAATGGACATTTTGTATTACAATGTGGGAGGGAGGAAGATCAAGGAAGAACGGACCATCATTGAGGATGGCAATGATAAGCACCATAAAAGGTGGAAAATCAAATTTCCAAATGAGAGCTAGCAACATGAAACCAAGCTGCAACAAACAAAATCAGCAGCGTATGTTAGAATATATTATACAAACTTCTGATAATAAAAATAATATAATTTGTCATTCAATACATGGCATGACAGAATAGCAGACCAGAGATATATTCAATGCACATCCTAAACAGGGATTGCCGACTTACCACAATACGGATTGTGATGGAAACTGCATAAATCTGACATGTAGAAAAGTTAAAAATTAGTAAATTTAATAACAAATGCACTCGTACTCATAATAAGATCTCATAGCCTACACAAATCAGAACAAAATTCTAAAACATAGTTGTATAATTCAACCTGCAAATCCAACATAATCAATCAATGAAAACCCCATTCATGTCAAACCACAAGTTACCGTGTAATTCTTCATCCTTTGAAATATGGCTCGACTGGTCAAAACAGCACTGATTATAACACTGAGGCCAGGTTCAGTAAGAACAATATCAGAGGCACTTCTTGCAGCATCAGTTGCATCTGCAACAGCTATACCTATGTCTGCTTTTTTAAGTGCAGGAGCATCATTCACTCCATCACCAGTCATGCCACATATATGTTTCATAGCTTGCAAGCGTTTTACAATTTCATATTTGTGCTCTGAATCAATAAAAATCACAGAAAAGCAGTTAATGATAGTTGCCCGATATGTCATGTATACAAAGGAGAGGATCAAGGGAACAGGGGAATTTGTAGAGCTGATGTTCATGCGGGAAAAAAATAGTTATACTTGTAACTGAGCAAGTTAATGTAGTAGGAAGGTATACAGTACAGTAGGGAGGATATTGGATTGTGTTATTCCAAGTGTGGGGAGAGCTTAGAAAACTCTGGATACTTCCCTTCCCTTGTACTTCTTTCCTTTAATGTAACAAACTCTAAGCTCTATCATACACCAAGGACAAATAAACAAAAAATTGTTCCCCAAACTAACCATCTGAGGAGTTCACATCTATGACAATACTTCTACAAATTTAAAAAGGAGTATGAAGCTAAATTATAAATATGGTAAAAAATACCAGGGAATACACCGGCAAAACCATCTGCTTTTTCTATCAGATCATCAACTGGTAAAGTAGCAATGGACTCGTCCTTGTCCTGTCCTAGCAAAGCAGATGATGGATACATGTTGGTTCCCATCCCCAATCTACGTCCAGTTTCCTTTCCTATAGCAAGTTGATCTCCTAATAAAAGAAGCAACGTAAAGGAACCAAAAAAATATAAATACCTTCAGTGAGTTTTATAGTAAAAAGTAAGCATGGGGAAAAGTTTAACAATCCTCAGCAAAAGAGATGATCTGCGACTTTATATACATGCTGTGCAGCGCATATCTACCAGGAAAAATGTGCTTTAAATGCAGGATAGAACATACCAGTAATCATTTTCACGTTTACTCCAAGATTTAAAGCCCTCCTTATCGTCTCAGCGCTATCATGCCTTGGTGGATCAAACAAAGGCAAGAGGCCCAGGAACTGCCAAGGACCTCCAGCACTCTCTTTCCTTCCATCTGAAACTTCCTGGTAGAAATAAAGTAGAGGATATAAGCACCAATAATGTAACTTTTGGGCTAAAAGCATGGGAGCTCATAACCAATGGATCAACAAATCTGAAAGCAGCTGTTCAATGACCTGGTATGCTACAGCAAGCGAACGTAAGCCACGTTCAGCAAATTTATCGATAACAGCATGAACTCTTCTCTCAATCTCTGATTTGTTGTACGCAAGATTAAGAATCTAAAAGTCATGGTGGAAACAAGAATTTATATTCAGCAATCTGTTCTATGGTTGAAGCAGAGAAAAATTACAAAAGCAAAAGTAAGGCAGCCATTTAACCTGTTCTGGGGCACCTTTGCTGACTCTGTGCATCTTGCCCTCATGGTCAATGTAAGTCAATGCTGTTCGCTTATCAGTAGGATTGAAAGGAAGGAAATGTACTTCCTGAATGCCTGCACGTGCCTTTGGGAGCAAGAAATTTGGATATACCAGATAAACAAATTAGAGATACTGAACATTTAAATGTCCATTTTGGAAGAGAGGAGAATTAAGATAATAATGGCATGCCTCTTTTGGATCAGCAAGCATCCCAACAATAGCAGTATCTATTGCATCTTGATTTTCAATTCTTGATGCTCGGGCAGCCATTAGAACCACAGTATCTGCATCAATTCCTTTACCAAAAACCTAGAAAATATATTTAGACACATGATTAAGATCATCAGAAAAAGAAAATAAATACCCATGGGAGGAAGAAAACTCCCCATTAACAAGCAAGCAACAACTCCCTGCCAACCTCAACAAGATTTTTATCAACGGTTAACTTGTTCAATGTCAGGGTTCCTGTCTTATCACTGCAAAGCACATCCATGCCTGCCATTTCTTCTATAGCAGTCATCCTCTTTGTAATAGCACCCTGAAATCAAACATCAGAAGATCCTGTTGTTTATTCCCATTCTGTTATACCATATAACATTCAAAAGAAATCTTTCGAAAGAACCGAGCTGACCTGTTGTGCTAGCCTATGAGAGCCAATAGCCATTGTCACAGAGAGAACTGTAGGCATGGCAATGGGAATTCCTCCTATCAGTAGCACAAGGAGGTTATCAATTCCAGGACGATACTCACGGTCCTGAATTGGGTACATGACAATAATCTCTATTACCATTCCCACAGCAATTGAACAAATGCAGAAATTTCCAATGGCAGTCAAGACCTACAAGCAAGATTCACAAAAAAATGAAAGTGAGCTGAAAGAAAGAAAGAAAATACAGAAACCAAAGATCAGTTGTTACAAATTCTCATCTTCTTGCCTTTTGGAAGTGGCCCACTTGATTGGTGGTGTCAACAAGATGAGCAGCTTTTCCAAAAAAGGTGTGAACACCAGTAGCAATGACCACAGCTTCAAGCTCTCCTTGCTTGCAAGTAGAACCAGAGTACACACCATCACCAGGACTTTTCGTTACAGGAAGTGATTCACCTGTAAGTGCAGACTGCAAAGCCCGAAGCATAACTTAAGATCAAGAGAATTGGCCTGTGGGGCTTACAAGAAATAAAGGTACAATCTCCAGATATCACTGTTTACCAACCTGATCAATTTTTAGGGGATCCCCATCCAGAAGACGTGCATCAGCTGGAATAATGTCTCCAAGTTTAATACTAATTATGTCACCAGGAACTAAAATGGAAGCATCTTGCTCACTCCACCTTCCGTCTCGAAGAACCTTTCACAGATAAATGAAAACAAACAAGGACATTCAGGCATATTTAGTTGAAGCTTAAGTATCTCAGAAAACAAAGATGAATTAAGAGCAAACCAGATACAGTTTCCAGCTAACATGAATAACATGCATGTATCCTAATACCTTGGCTTTGGGAGCAAGACTAGCCATGAGAGCAGCGGCGGCATTTCCGGCATTGTTTTCCTCAATAAAACTGATTGTTGAGTTGATGAAGAGCAGCATAATGATACCCACAAAATCTTGCCAGTCAGGGGGCTTTCCCTACATGTAAGCAAATAACATTCAACAATTACACAAACAGAGATGGGGAAACAAAAAAATTCATATAGCTGGGCATTTACTCCTCCATTTGCAAGAGCAATAGCCATAATTGCAGCAGCCTCCATAACCCATGATAGAGGATTCCACATGAACCCCAAAAACTTCAACACTTTACTCTCCTGAAAGCATAAAATAAGTAAAATTAAGAGAAAAGGAAATGACTTTGCCCCTGAATTACCCAAAAACATAATGTCTCATTTCAGGAAAATCATTACCTTCTTCTCCTCAAGCTTGTTATGTCCAAAAATCCTCAGCCTTTCCTCAGCAGCTTCACTAGTAAGACCCTCTTTGCTACATCTCAGATTTTCAAAAACCTCATCAATGGGAATATTTTCCTGCACTCAAGAAGTTAAACAAAATGAGAACAAGACAGCTTAAGTAAAGATCAAAACAGACTTCAAAATGCTCAGATCTGTTACCAAATCCACAGCTTCCTTCAACACAGCCTCCAATACTTCAGGCTTGTCCTCCATATCTGCCATTTACTTGTTACCTCCTCACTTTCTAACTCTCACTTAATCTCTGTTTAAGAACATTCAAAAATTTCAAATCATAAGCTGACAGAAAAATTCCAGCAATGGGCAATACGAATATGAACAAAACAGTAAACCCAAATGAAAAAGACTTGATTTTGGATCAGAAAATGTGAGTTTGAAGAGAAAATGAGAACAACCCACCAAATTGAAGTTGGCAGAAAGCACAGAAAGCGAACAAAGAAGAGCGTTTTTGGAGCAGTGAGAGAGTCAGTTACAGTCCCAACCTTTTCATTCTGTCTCAAGAAAGAAAGAAGGATATGAAAATGAAACCAAAAAGAAAAGCTTGTAAAGTTTCAATATTTTATTTTTTTTGGCGCAGTAATATTAATACACATGCTTGTCGTTTTGTCTTAAAGCACGGTAGGTTACGGCTGGTTAGAGATAACGAGCTATATATATATATATATATATATATATATGTTATTTTAAAAGATATTCCTTTTATAATTTTCTTGAGATATTACATTGAGACCAAAACTTTAGAGCACTCATATTTATATTTAAGTGGGTTATGATATACTTTTATTAAGGTTAAATTATAAAACAATCTCTAAACCTCTTCAATTTTACGAGAGATTATTCGAAGGGGCGGCCATAATGTGGCTGCCCCTCCAAATCGTGACATATGTCCATGCATACTAATGGAATCAGAGGGGAACGGAGCTTCTGTGTTTTTTTTTCTCTCTTTAAATAAATGTGCAATGGCAGAAAGAGTACTCTCCTTTACCATTTTCTTTTAGAGAAAAAAATCACCATTTGAATTTATAATACTATAAAAAGTTTTATTGTTAGAAAGTTAAATATATCGAGAAAAAACTTCAATTTAGACTAAAAAATAACAATTTTATGTATTTTTATTATTTGAATAGAAATATTGTATTATTAATTTTAATTTACGTATTCTATACATTAATTTAAAAAATACATGAAAGTAATAATTTTTGTTCTAAAAACTTGGTAAAAATATTATCTATCCAAACAACAAGTTTTCTTATTTTTAGAAGAATTTTTTTTTCCAACAACCCTAAAATATTAAAAGTAATTATTTATATTTTAAAATAAATTTAATTAAAAAAAATAGTTTAAACAATTGATCTTCTAAACTTTATAAAATATTAAAAGTAGACTCATAAAAAATAAATTTGATGAATTATCTCTTAAAAAATTTTAATCCCTAAAAAATATTGTAAAAACAAAAAACTTATCTTTAAATCAATCGGACGGGACTGATGAGACCGAAGAAGAACTTTTTCGCCACAACTATACAATGGTTTTGGGGTCCGGGTCAAGACTGAAGATCCGACCCATAGAGATTTTATAAAATAATTAGTAAATTAATAATTTAAATGTAGTAAGTTATTTGTTTTAAAACTTTATGGATCTAATTTTAATGCTTTATAATATTTAGAGGATCGATTGTTTAGATTGAAAATTTGGAGATATAATTGTTACACCTAGTATAGTTTATATAATTTTAATATAATATTTTTATATCTATTTCAAATTATTAAGTCAGTGATATTAATTTCATTATTGAAATACCTTATTTTTAGTCCAAATTAAAGTTTTTTTTCGACATATTTAACTTTCTAAACATAGTATTATAAATGCAAATGGTGATTTTTTTTTTCTCAAAAGAAAATGGTAAAAAGGACACTCACATTTATTGTAAAAAAAAAAAAACCGGAAGCTCCGTTCCCTTTGATTCCGTTAGTATGCATGGACAGATGTCACGATTTGAAGGGGCAGCCACATTATGGCCGCCCTTCGAATAATCTCTCCAATTTTACCTCTAACATTTTAATCTTTTAATTTATTTCAACAAAAACCTTTAATTAGAAATTTTCCATAATTTTTCAAAAAATATAATAGTTAGAAGCAAAATATGTTGTTACAATATGTTTTAATTTTGTCCCTAAATATTTTAAAATTTTCATTTTTTTTCCGTACCGTTTTAATTTATGTAAAACTTAATAGAAATTTCTAACAAGATTTTTATTTTTTATGTGACGGGCATTATATAATTTGTCAGTAAGGTTAAATGACGTGGAAAAATGAATATACAATGTGGTTAATCTCATCCTTTAATCACACATAATAAAACTCTCACTCATATGAATCAGCAAAATAAGTGATTACGTATAAGGTAAATTAGTAATTATATGCCTGAAATTAGTGGTGATTTTGTAATATTACATACATGAGTATGGACTTTATATTATATTTGTAAATAATTTTTTAAGCTATTATTTTTATTATTAGGACAATACTGAAATAAAATATTTTTACATACATGTTAAAATGTTAGAAGTTTTTAGATATTGCTCCTATAGTAGTTAAATAAAGGGTAAAATGCAAATGAGACCCTTGTAGTTTGTTTCAAATGCATGAACATCTCCTGTGGTTTGAAAATGGCAAATCGCATCCCTGTGATTCTAAATTTTTTCAATCAGACTCTCTCTTTCAAGGTCATTAATTTTATTTTAATCATAACTTCTTCGTTTGAACTTCGATTTGGATGATTCAAGATATTTTGGAATCTTCATTTCAGTCTCTACGCTATGGTTATTTAAAAACTTCTAAATCATCAATAACCAAAAGAGTTAACGGTGTCAATCATACCTAGTATTTTGATGTTAATAAACTATTTTATTTATTAATCATTTCAAAGTTTTAAAGTGACTATTATGTAGAGCCTTAAATGAGGATTCTAAAACATCTTGAATCATCCAAATCGAAGTTCAAACGAAAAAGATATGGTTAAAAGAAAATTATTGACATTGAAAGGAAGGGTTTGATTAAAAAATTTCGGAACCACAAGGGGTAACAAACCACAGGGGTCTCATTTTCATTTTACCTTTAAATAAATTATTGAAAAACAACAATAAAAAAATAATATATTTCAATAAAATATTTATAAGAGTTTATCGAATTAAAAAGGGAAAAAATACAAAAAAAATGAAGATAATAATAAAAAATAATAAAATAGATCAATAATATACTAAACTGTTATTTGAGTAGTTTTATAAAATTATAACATTTCAATAATTGATATACAGAAATATATTATTTGATACGATTTCTTTTATTATTATTACATCTAATTCTACTATATAGGCGAGAGCTCTCCAACATTAACCCTTACATTTGGATATTACTTTAAATCTTGATATTTTTCTTTATATATAAATTGGTAATCTAAATAAAAAAATATTATCATTCTAATTTATATGCAAGATAGAATAGGATGGTGAAGGTATTTAAATTAATTAATATGCTACATGTAAACAGCATTCTTACAGAAGTAAAAAAGTTGAAAATGACATAAAGATATGACTTTTTGATGGTTTGGTGCTTGAAAAACATGAAAGAGAGGTCAGAGACTTTACACAATCATCCTTTCATAGATGAAGAGACCACAGTCGATGGTCTTGTCCAATTTTTGGCATCCATGAGGACTTGTGGTTACATAATTTCTGTCCTGTGTTGGTGTTGGTAGTCCATAGAGGCTCGTTATTAGAAGGCGGCATTTGGTATGCGGTAATGAGAATGAAATGTCGGGAATTATAAATTTATACTACTATTGAAAATCGACCGCTTAAATCCATCATAAATTACTAATCTATAAATTAAAGATGATTACAAGTCTAACAAATTGAATATAACACATCATCAAAAACAATACTTAAGACATTGTAAATATAGTAAATCATAGAGTTAGTCAATTGGTGATTACTATGATTATTGCTAATCAATATCTAGAAAGATCCGTGAATTATATAAATTCATGATTATCACATAAAATATTTATCCCTTCATCATTTTTTTTTTTAAAATATATCACATTTGTTATAAAAAAATATTAAATTATTATATTTATAAATATTTTACAAAATTATGCCATCCCACTAAAATTTCCTTTATTTTAAACATATTCTTTGAAATTAATATTTTCAATATATGTTTCTAATATGACTAGATTTGCTGATAAAATAGTAGATTGTGTCATTTGGATTGAGGTGCCTCCAATTTGGAACCCTCTCACATATCCCAAAGGATGTAGGCCATTTTGATTGTATTATCGTCAAATTGACTTTTTTCTTATGAAAATTTTCTTAATTAAACAAAAAAAATTGTATCAAATACAGAACATAAGTTCATAAAATACTACCTTTGTCGTTATGATTTGAATCACTTTTCCCAAAGTATGTTAAAATTGCATTAAAAAAAGATTTTCTTGGATTCTCAAATTTTTCCCTTGAAAATAATTAATATGAGATTGGCAATTTCTTGGAAAAGTGCATAATATATTGTTTATATGTAGGCACTCATTGAGAATACTAAATTCCTCGAATACTTTTTCTAATAGCAAAATATAAGATTGAAGCCAACATGATATGTTTGGTTGATGGGAAATTTTTTGATTAGTGGTGACCCATGATGCTATGCTTTGCTCAATTGTCTTAACTCCTTATTCATGATTTCATAATTACAAGATTAGATATTTATGAAAGTGATAGGTTGTATTTAAATATGGGAGAGATAATTAAGATTAAACTATGGAAGAAAACTTAAGTAACTTTGTTATTATAAGTTATAACGGATCTCATAATTAGGACAGTTTAAATGGTTAAAGACCAATAAATTTAAATATGAATATTATTTGAAAATAAATTAAAATAAATATTCATGATTGATCATGATATTGAATAAGCATTAATAATTTGATATTAAACATGAAAAATGAAATTCACAGGGTAACAATTGCTTAAGACTATTTATAAATATAATATTTTTTATTAGTTAATGAGTAATTAACAATTATTAATATGTGAATCAGTAATTCATTTATTTTAAAAATATAATTTACAATCATCTCAATTAAAAAGATGGGGAAATCTTAGAAAAGTACAAAAGAAGAGTACACATAATAGATTTAACTTCACGTTTTTTATACCCTTCTTTTGTCTTTCATGTAAATTGCAAATATAAATTTTGTATTAGGTGAATGACGTCTAAATAATCATTAATTTTAAGGAAAAGAGAAGTTTTAATTGATTATCTTTCATAGGGTTTTTGTTTTATTTGAAAAAAATCATGAATGTTTGTCTTCCAAAAAAAATCAAATTGAATTTGCAAGTGCAATACGGATTTGCTCATTCATCCTTACGTAATCGGATGGCAATTGCCTTTTGATCAAAACATGCAAAACAAGAAGAAGAAGAAAAATGATTACCTTTTAAAACTAAAACAAAGGTCAATAAATAAAAACAATTTTTTTAATAAAAATTTCATCACCCTTGATTAAAGTAAGGAAAATTTATAATTTTCTTTCCAATTAACATTTAAAATAAAATAACCTTCGCTTAATTTAATTACACCAACACTCGGCTATATAATAAGTTAAATTCTCTCTATTATAAATAACACATTTCCTACGTTTGAGCTAACGACACTATTTTTCTCTCATTTCATCTTTGCTTCTTCATTAAAAATTAGATTGAACCTGATAAAGTTGATCTAATTCAGCTTGTAATTTTGATATTTTTCGTGTATATATATATATATCATGAGTGAACCAACCTTCAAGTTGAATTTATAGTTGTAATTTTTAATGAAATCAATCTCTTAAAGTTATAGATGATGTTTGATTGGAGATTTGTTAAATCAGAATTTATGTACGTAGTTGAGATTGTGAAGTCTAGATTTATGTTTAAATGTTACATATGAGTTTTAAAAACTTGACTTTAAATAACTCATGTTTGATGAATATGTTTCAGTGTAGATTTTGTGTTAAAACCAAATACGAAATAATTAAACCTACTTAATAAATATATAGATTAGATCGATAAAGCCCGATCCAACTCATCTCACTCTTTCAACCAAACATCTCAAAAGGGATCAAATTACAAATATAGATAAAAACATTAATGATAAAAAGAATTTAGAAAATGGGATAATAGGTGTAAAGAAGGATGGGGACAAAAGGATGAATATAAAGGCCATGTGGGATGCAGAGAAAAACTCTCATTGAGAGAGAACGTGATAATGTTGGTTTGGTCTCTGAATGAATCTGTGAGCTGCAAATAGAAAAATAAAGGCATTGATTAATTTTGACAAAACCAAAAAACAGCATTTTTAATTTTAATTTTAATTTTCATAAATAAATATCACATGCAAATTTGACTCTTTAGCCAAACAAGGTACAATCCGTACGATTCCGTAGCACTGAATTAACCCACTATATTTTCTTTACTTTACAGAGAGAGATAGATAGAATCACTTATTTAGCAAATTTGATGGGACTTGTTTTCTTTCACCTTTATTTTGCCTTTCTGTTATTGCCATATGTCATTAATTTCACGACTTAACGCGTTTTTTGTGTTTCTGAAATTTGAAATTTATAAATTGAAAATTCTGTTTTTGTGTTTTTTTAATTGTTGTTTCGTAAAAATGGAGAGCTTCCACGTAGGCAACGAACTTTATTTATGGGACGAGTCGAAGGTAGTGCGCTGCTTCAACGGCGTGCTACGTAGGTACTTACACAAGAAAAGAAAAGAGCACCGGTGTGGTGTCAGCCTAATACCATCCGATGCTAAAGTCAGAGCAAGCAGAGCTAGTGTGCCAGAGAGAATAGTAGTAGAAATTAGTTATCTAATGAATGAGAAGTTTGATGACATCATCGTGCCACGTGTTGCGTCGGGATTGGGCCACGTGTTGCTTCCCAACGACGTGTCGCTTGTTGGTCATGCCACGTGTCATTGTTTGATTGGATATCAATATAATGTAGTTTCTTGGTCTTTGATACGTAGTCTTATTAGATGACGTAGACGTAGAATCTCTGGACTATGTAGATGTACCTTCGCAGGTGACATAGACATGGCCTCCCAGACGACGTAGACGTAGCCTCATAGGTGACGTAGCTTTATTTGTCCAGGTGACATAGACATGTAGATTGTACATTCTTTGAACAAGTTTAGAAATTCCACGTGTACTGATATAATTTCACCCACCACATTAATGTTTGAGTTGGGGTTTGGTTTTCTCATGTTCATTTAATACTTCTTTATCATTCACAATGACATAACTTTCTTATTAACATTGACATCAATTTGAGGGATAGTGGAATCGAACCTTGCCCTCCCATATACAAGGGCGGGGCTTCGACCCCATCGAAAAATCATTGAACCCTAATTTTTCAAATTCAAGGAATGAGACATGAATGGAGATAACATTCTTATATTGTCGTGCCCTTAGTTCCCCTCCCCTCTCTCCCACTCCATATGACGCTTTGTTTACTTTTTTTTCTTCATCAAACAATAAGTTGAGGTTAGTGGATTTGAACTCATTTCCTCTTTGAGGATCTAGATCTATTTACGTTAACACTAGCGACTATTGGGTAGGAATTTTAACCTATGACTAATAGATCAACTAAATCTCTATTCATTGAACCAACACAACTCTCTACTCTTTATTTATTTATTTTTTAGAAAGAAAAATACTTCGATACTGACGAACTTACCTCTATTTTATATTTATCTTCTCATAAAATTTATCTTCTACCCATTTAGTTTTAATGGTCTAATAAAATATAAGTGAATTTAAACTCTATATAGAGTTACATATGGAGTATATATAACTTGTGATGTGAAACCAAAGTGTTGGAAGAGAAGTTTATTGCGTGTTACATAGGATGATAGGATTGAGTAAGACAATTTGAACGAGCCTAGAATAGTTTGATTCATATAATATAACCTTCAGGTAAATTCTTTATCTGAATAAACAGACTTACTCAAATATGTATGAATAGACACACCAGGTCGTCTCAGTTAAAACTATGAGTCTTTAGCTTAAATTGTCGCATTTTTGGATGATAGGTGTTGATCTAGTTGAATATCGCCATGTCAAGTCGATGAGCCGAACAATTCGTACATTAATTATTTCATATGAATTTTAGCTGAACAATGAGGATAAAAATGATAGCAAAGGAAATGGTTCCCTTGATAAATTTTCACCCAACCAAAGCCAAACAAAACATCAACATGAATTCAACACACATGAGAATAAGGAATAGTACTCCAGAATCCCCCACCCCATGCACATGATTAATCACATTATCCAAATCAATTAATGTAGTTTGCAACATTTAATATTTGAACATATATAAGTAAATGAATTTAGCTCTATTGCCTTCAAGATGATGAACATTAAAAAATCAGGTGAGTTAATTGAAAAAAATTCAATAAAATGAAAGAAAAGAAAGAAAAAAGTTGTCATGATAAATAAAATACATAAAAGGAAAGGTTCATTATGCATATGGGAATTTTGAATCCATAATCACTCGGGGTGTCAAACTCATTCCATGTTTGTTACACGTTCCTTTTTCATTGATATTGACATCATATTCACAGGTTTGCTCATAGATTTGACATTTCATTCCAACACACTCATGTTACTTTACTATTCATTTTCATTCTCATACAATCTAAACACATATATAAAAAATCCATACTTCACTTTCCTAAGTAACACAAATCTAGGCTTTAGTTTCCAAACTCCCAACCAAACATCCCTAGATTTGACTTGAGAAAAAGCTGCAGAATTTAATCCTGTGGGGGCTTGTCTTGTTTAACATGTGGATGAAATTACTCTTATCCCATTATTGAAAGGTATCTTTCAAAGTTTAAGAGAGAGAGGACTAAAAGGAAATCAAATTCATGGATCTTGGCTAGGAAATAGGCAGCTCACATGTCCTGTTTTCATAGTATGCCTTCTTCGGTAACAATATTTATGAACAATATTGAAACCCATGTCCCTGCCCTACTCCAACCCATAGGGTAGAAAGTGACCGAATTTAAAAGGTAACTAAAAGATATTTGTCTACCCATCGATAAGTTGGGAGCACTTCTTGACTTAACGTGTTTAATTTCTATTGGATCAAACATACAGGAATGTAATAAATATATGGATCCCACTAATGAATATACGAGTTCTATTAGTGTAGTTAAACTATAAAAAATTATATACCTATAGAATTGAGAGCATGCCCCTCTCAATTTCTTATATTGCAGCAAAAATAGATGCACATTAACTGACCAGGATGAACATCTCAATCAAGAAGAAAGATGATTTTTGCAAACAATCCCAATTTGGAAATATGAAGCTTCTAGCTAGCTACAAAATGGTAAATCAAAGTTGAGCTTTGTCTATTATACTTTAACTAGCTAGCTAGAATGAAATTTTATGGGTTAATTTCAGTAATAACCATTTAATAAATGGAAATTTCAAGAAAACCGTATCTTTTATATATATATCAAAACTACCCAAAAACTGCCGCCGGCCAAAGTAAATTACATGTGAAAAGACAAAACATACCCCCAATTTAATTTCTCCTTAATTCGTGCAAAATTTAAGGAAATTTTTAAAATCCCTTAAATTTTACAAAATTAATGGAAAACTCAAATCTAAACAGAAATAAAACTATAACAATAGGTAAAAGAAAAATTAAATCTAAAAAAATCTAAAAATACAAGAAAACAAAATCTTCAAGCTTCTGACTTTCTTCCACGAAATATCGAATTGCTTTCTTCTTCGATCATCCTCTAACCGTCATGGAAACTGTATATATTTAATAAACAGTTTATTATTGATAAATAAACTTGTAGGCAACTATTAACATTTGAAACATAGTAGCAACCATGTAAAAAAATGTTTATATTAAATAAACAGTGAATTATAGATAAACAAACGTGTAGTGGAAGCCCAAAAAAATCAAGATTCAACGTTGTTTTTCTTCTTCGGAAAACAGTCGATAAAGCAGCAACCATGTATAAAAATGTTTATATTAAATAAACGGTGTATTATAAATAAACAAACCTGTAGTAGAAGCCAAAAAAATCAAGAATCGACATTGCTTTTCTTCTCCGAAAAACAGTCGATAAAGCTGATCAAGTTGTTTATACTCATGAACTCAAGTCGCCAAAAAAACTAGACAGAAAGATAAAACGGAGAAGATGAGAGTAGACGAACAAATCAGAGAGGATACTTTGAAAGTTAAATGTAGCAGCAGCCATATAAATAAAATGTTTATATTTAATAAACAGTGTATTGTATATCAACAAACCTGTAGCAGCAACCATCTTCGTAGAATCTCGCGACGGCGATGTTTTTCTCTCCTCCATCTCAAAGCTTCCTTCTTTCTCCTGATCTACATCTTCTCTCTCCTTTCCACCATTGTCACCGTTGAGTATGACCTTCATTTATTCTAGCGAATTCACTACGGAAAAGGATATCAGGGCCGTCGTCTATATCGCGGCAAATGTCTAGGTTGTCGGAAAATTACATTTCGACGACTCCTATGCAATGATACCGGATCCGACGATCGTTGATAATCCTGATGTTCCTAGATATCAGCCATACGTTCATGGCTTTCTTGTACCGTCGGTGTTGATTCCGCTTCATATGAACGAAATCTCCATGGAAATTGATTGTTGTTTCAATACTGCATTCATTTATGTGTGAGGAACGTGACGCGGCAACGAGATCGTCAGACGGGGGAGATAGTGAGAAAATTCAGGGAAGTAAAATTTGGACAATATCTGGGCAATGAAGAAAACGAAAACGGCAAATGAAGGAGGAAGAAGAAGAGTACGTTGAATTAGGTTAGAGTTTCTTATCATTAAATAGTGATTCCCAAAATCAAGGAGATTGATTTTTTGAATTCAAAATAAAATAAAATAAAAATTATAAATTAAATATATGTAATTAATATGATATGGTTATCAGGAGAGATAAAAGGGTAAGATGGTAAATCATTAAAACATAAACCACCAGATCACCACCATAAATGGTGTTTCTTGGGTATTTTTGATAATAAACATAAACCATCGTCAAAAATGGATTTAGGTGAATTAAACAGGATATAGGTGCAATTATTTCAAATTTTATTTTAATTTCCTCCTTAATGTAAAATTTTATAGCAATTTAATTATTACATCACAATAACAATTTTCTAAAATCTAGTCTTAATGAAAATAGAAATAGGAATATAAATATATTATCTATCTAACATGTATAATAGATTTATAAAATCTGAATTTCTGTAAATAAAAAATGAGTTTATATATAACAAAATAGTAAAAGTTAACAAACAATACAAACCCATAAATTAGAAAAATGTAATATAATTATATAAAGTTTAAACTCTTTGACACAAGAAAATTTGGGATAGCTTTCTGAAGTTTTTAAAACTATTTTTTTATAACCATTAAATTTTTTTAAAAAAAACTATCTTAAACGGGCCTTAACAATGGAGCGTCAGTGCATTTGGACCATTAGTCATTTTTGGACCACAACTTGGGGAATTAAATGGATCATAAAAAGACTTTATTATTAAAATTACAAATTAAAGGAAAAAAACAGCAAAAATAATCGCCCTGAATCCTGAGGCTGACACAACAGTTTAATACCCATTGAGGAATGGAGGTGGGATTAAAAACATTTGGACTCTATCAATTTAATTATTAATAATGGACCTTTGGCTTCTACATGCATAGCCATCACACAACATTACAAATAATATCTATGGGTCTCGAAAAATAAATGCATTTAGAAACTCTAGTAATGTTTCTTGTTTATTATTTTTCTTTTCTTTTTTCTAAAATTTTACTTAGATGTTTACGTTTAAATCACATGTATAATAATAATATTAAAAAAAATTGCCTAAAATTATAAATATTTTATTTTCAAAAGTTAATTTTCAAGTGAAACTTTTTTAAAAAAATAAAAAATATTCATAACATTCCTATTTATATCTTTTTAACTTTAAAAAAAGAATAATAAATTGTTATCTAACACATTTTTTTTAGATAAATAATCTTAAAAAAAATAATCACTTTTTTTTTTAAGATTATAAGTATTTACAAATAATCTATGAATTTAAGTTTTTCTTCAGTTGGATGAATTTCTGCCCAAAGAGGGGAAGGGGGTGGATGGACTACAACCAGTCAATCAATCCTCCCACCTTTTGGTTTGGTGATCTTAATAAGATAAAAAATGAGTAGAATTTGAAATGAATCATATAAAAATATAACTTCTACTGTAAAGTCTGTCCATAAAAATAATATACTGCGTAACGAGATCATGAAGATTATACAGATAATCCCAAATACTCGTTACTCTGCTAAAAGCGTAAGAACTGTGAATCGATAACTCAAAAAACCCGAGCAACCAACCCAACTCGTTCGAATCAGGCTGATTTGGAGTTGGTTAATGGTTCATTAAAATCTAACCTGAATTCATTAATTGAAAAAAATATATACTTCTTTACATATGATAAAATTAATTTGAATTTATTCTTGACCACCTAAGAATGTAAGGCAAAATACTACTCGAGGCAAAAATAACAGTAGCTGAGGTTGCATAAATAATATATACTGATTTCATTCCTTATTCCTCCTATGCCTGCCAGTTACCAAAATCTTCATTCACAAGCAAATCTTGATTCATTTTTTCCCAAGCCTAGGACACCCAATGATTCACATTCTTTTGCAAAGATTATATTCACAGGGAATAATTTGCTAATATCTATGTGTTAATAACTTAATATGGCCAGCCCTTATTTCCAAGTGAGTATATTATGCTATGAAACTACTCCAAGAACTCTTTTCAGATCGGACTTCTGTCCTTCCGTAAGCGTCGAAGGATACTCGACATCAAACTTGATTACCAAATTCCCCTTCCTACCAGGTTCCTTTGAAATTGGCATCCCTTCGTTTGCGACAATTAACTCAGTACCAGGTTTGACAATATCTGTTAGAGTAATCACAAGATTCCTTCCATCAAGAGTAGTCAGGTCGAGGGTTTTACCTGTGAGTGCTTCCAGTAGCGTTATTTCTTGGTTCACCGCTAGATCATTACCATCCCTCCTATACAAAGCATGTGGTTTCTCATCTACTACAAAAATAAGATCTGCTGGAACAATGCCAGGCTCCTGATTTCCCTTCTGAGGAAAAGTGATCTTTGTCCCCTTCTTCCAACCCGGTTTTATATCAATCGTCAATATCTCTTCAACCGTTCGAAACTTGCTGCAAGAGAGACCGACATCAGATCAGACATATACGACAAGGTAATTTCTTTACAATAGGATGAATATCAAATTTGAAAATCAAATGTAAACACGTCTAACAAAAGTTATCACTATACTGCTGCTAATGAGGTATTACCAGCAATCACAAATATGGACCTGAAGATAGGAATAATACCATTATGGACTATGGAGGAGTAAGAAGGTTAACGAATATTGAGTTTGTTAGAATCCTTAGATGAGGTACTCCATTTGGTGTGAGATTCTATGATTTTTCTAGATTAAAGGAGAGAGGGCAGTAAGTGAGGATATCTTTTCCTTTTTCCGAGCGATTGATCCAACTTGATTGGAATTGACCTATTCCCTCTAGAGTTTAATACCAATAGCAAGTTTTGTTTTCTCTCTATTGCCTCTGTATACTATTTGGTTCCTATCAACAACAAAATTTTGACATTTGTCTCTAAAGAAAATAATAGTCAACTGTCTTTCCTGAAGCATGTAGAACAAATATGAAATCTTTTGAGGCACAAGGTATACATTAAGACTCTGCCTGTATCTAACAATAATAAGTATATAAAATTTTGAAAACCGAATAAGTTCAGTGAAAGGTTTTTCGATGAATACTCATACTCTGCTGGTGTGTATTGGGTTCGAGAGTTATACAGTGATGTATACATCAAAAAAAGCACAGTTGGAACGTAATAGAACTTCTTGATGAAGGTAAAAAGGTACATGTAATGAAAATCAGCAATCTTTGTATAACGAAAAAACACGAATGAGATTGCTTGAATCATGTAATTCTAACAGAACAAGAAATGAGGTCAAAAGACAATCAGAAATAGTCATTCATGATGTGACATACAGCAAGCCAGAATTATTAACTTAAGATTCTATCTCATTAGCATACAAATTCTTCAATCTTTCTTAAAAAGGAAAAAAATAAGTCACTTACCAAACTCAAACTCAAACTTCTATATATTTTTTTTTTTTAAAAAACACCATTTTTATGATGAAAATGCAAAACAGCAAGCTTGAATTTGTTCTATACACATTAATAAATTCCCTAAAACAGACATTAGTTTCTGAAAACCAAGTATTTAAGGAAAACCCAACAAAAACAATACATCATCCAATTGAAAATTCAAAAAAGGAAAAAAAAAACAAAAAACAAGAAACAAGAAAAACCACATACCCAGAAACATCATAAACATTCCTCGAAATCCTCATTTTCTTTTTAGCACCTTTATAAAGCTCCTCCAAACTACAAGGCAATACATTTTCCACAGCCGTAGCCTTCCTCGCCTGAGCTCCACTTCCATAATCCATCCCATTCGAAAACCTAAAAAACGAATCCCTACCCCCTCTATTCCTCCCTCCCCCGTCACTACTTCCACCGCCGTCGCCGTTATCCGATCCGAAAAACTCCGCGTATATATCATCAGCGTCCCTAGGTTTAAACTTGAACGACGAAGAATCAGGATTCTGTCGATGAAAATGCTGATAAGCATGTGAATAAGACGAAGTCGACGTCGAAGGAGGTGTAGGGGGCGGAAATTTGCCGGATTTTAGGGTTTCTTCGCCGAAAAGATCATAGATCTGACGTTTTTGAGGATCGCTAAGAACATCATAAGCTTCAGAGATTTGAATGAATTTGGATTCAGCTTCTTGTTTTTTATGAGGGTTCTTGTCTGGATGCCAAAACAAAGCTAATCTTTTGTAAGCTCGCTTCAAATCTTCATCGCTAGCGCTTCTGCTTACTTTAAGAATGTTATAGTAATCTTTCCCCATTTTTTTTTCTTTCTCTGTAAAAATCGTTTCTTTTTCTTTCTATTTCTATGGGTTTTGCTTTTCTCGCCGGAAAATGAGAAGAAGGAAAAGTGGCCGTCGGATGAGTAACGGAAAAGAGAATCCATTCGCGAATCTGACGGTTATTTGGAGAGATTCATCAATCAAAGGAATGTGGTGTCGTGGCTGTGTGGTGGGTCCTATTCATTTGTAGGGTCGGGTTGTAACCCGGATTGGATCCGGGTGAAGTTTGTCTGATCTTTCCTTTTTCAATCAATTTTTGTGTCAAATCAAACCATAAATGGAATGGAAAACGATTTTATTATATTTAATAAGAATTTATTTTTAGAAAGGATAACTGATAAAATATGCAATTGAAGTTGGTATTAATTTTATGTCAAGATAATCATCTATAATGATCTAGTAATAGAATCAAGGCCGATCTAAGAAGGAAAGAGAGAGCAATTGTCATTTAGTTATCTAATTTTTATTATAAAAAAATTACAATTTTTCCCCTAAAATCAAATTTCTAACTCCGAATTATAAAAGAGTTGGTTTTTTTCTAATATAAAATTGTGAAATAAAATTTAAGAATTGTGTGGATTTTTCTTCCTCTCAATATGGCATATTTTTCTTAAGTAGGAGAGAGAACAAATAAAAATAAACTTTTTGTAATAATAATTATTCATTGATTTTACTCTACATTTTGAAACGCATGCATGCATATCAATCAATTCCATTAATTTAATGGAAAAATAAGCATATGAGGTGGCCATAAAGGACAGACAAATGACTCTCATCCACTAACATCAGAAAGAAACGTTGAATTCACAAAAAATAATTGATTTTGAATGTCTTGAGAAAAATACATGAATCTCGAGCTTTCTCCAATCATGAATCATGAACATGATCAAGCTTGTAGTGATTTGTAAGTGTAATACCATATAAAGAAAGAAAAGCAGAATTTTGGATTCTTGCCAAATTTGTACAAATCAAAACCATTAAATTTCCTCAAATATCAAATCCCAACAAGCACTTTCATCTTGTGTTTCCTTTTCTTTTCTGGTTCCAAGCCCTTCACAAACAAATAATGTAAAGAAAATATACAAGTGAGAGAAATTCATGAATAACATGCCTATGTACTTTACTAACTCCATGGTATCCAGGAGAAGAAGCAAACTCTTGTAAATTTGGTGATGCTTTTTGCAACTCTTAGGCAGCTAATGTCAGACAGCACACCTAGGAAGCTCATCCCGTTATCCGCATCAAGATTCGAAACCTCTCATGCTATTGCAGGTGCATTTGGGATAAATGGAATGGAAAACTACATTCAGCAGATAAACAAACAACACATCTGGAAAAAAATTCATTTCACACAACCACAGCATGTCCAGTGATTCCATCATGCAGTTGCAATGATCCGTCTTTCATCAGGTTAAGGCTCAAACTCTTGAACCTCTCTCTAGAGTACTGCCTCGATGCCTTCCGCCAATCAGTTCCAGTTTTCATCATAGCCACAAACTCCTCGTAACTTATTTGTCCATCCTGAAAATTAATTTTTTCCAAAAGAATGGATTAACTCAATGAAGAAAAATAAAATAAAAAACTACAGCAGACCCACAAGAAAGAAAGAGAGCTAGTAGACCACACTTGAAATGTTGAAAATAATAAAACATTTCATCAACTCTTTAGTGCTTGAACTAATAACCACTCTGGAGTTTTTTTTTTTAGAAGAAACCACTCTTGAGTATTTTAACTAATCACAATCCTAACTAATCCAATATCATGTTATGCAGTTTTACTAAACACAATCCTAACCAATCCAATATCAAATTATGCAGTTTTTTTTTAACATTCGCGAGTGTCATGAACAGCTAACGCAAACCTCAAGTAATCTCACGAGACAACCACACGATCCTACAACACTTGGCTTCGGGAAACTAGTATGATAATATCCTATGTAAAGATCATGTTATGCAGTTAGTTTAATGGAGTAGGAGAATAAATACAGAATGAATGTAATTCTTGCATGTCAATTTCATGCTGATAACAATAAACTGATATTGCTAAAGCAGAACTAACAGAATCTGTGCATCTTTTGGGCACAAAGGAGCGCAGTCATTGAAGGATAGAAAGTCTAACCTTGTCTGTGTCAACCTCTCGCATGATCTCATTCAACACATCATTATCTGTTTCACCTGCCTCATCCGTTAAGGCTTCTTGTAGTTCGTGTAATTCAATGAATCCACTTCCATTTTTATCGAAAAACATAAATGCTTTGCGAAAATGCTCATCATTTTCCATCCTCTGCAAGTGTATTGTAACTGCTACAAACTCTCCATAATCCAGTACACCATTACCATCAACATCAGCCTACAACAAACACAAGACCGAAACAATTAATGAAAACAGAATACAACAGTGATAAGGGTATTGAATGCAGTGTATTTAGTTTAAAAATAAGATCTAGTTCAATTCATAGGACAAGTAACATTAAACTTAGTGAATAGAAATTCTTCAACTTTCTTTCCAGTAGACGAGTGATTATGCATCTCTAATCATCAGTCACAATGCCACAGATATGAGAATGTAAATGGACAGAGAATTGCAAGTCATATTCCAACTGTTTGTTGGGAAATAACATGCGGAAGGACATTGCAATTTGCAAATAAAAGATCAGGAAAGAATGATTATAATGCTCACAAATGATTCGAGCAAAAAGAGTAATCAAAGGTAAACTCGAAAGCATCAACTTAAAGTATTCATTTAGTAGTGAATCGAGAACTTGGAAATTTACCACTTCCATGAGCATTTTCATCTCAGGCTCAGCCAATTGTGAGCCAACTTTTCTCAAACCCGTCTTCAGTTCCTCAAATGATACTTTCCCATCATTGTCAGTGTCCATCAGAGCAAACATATCTCTGATTACTTCAACTTCCTCAAGGGTTAAGTGCTCCGCTATTACCTACACATTAGAGAAGATCAGATATCTCCTAGTTATCAGGAATTTACATCATTATAATAGCATCCGAGTTTTCAGATGACAATGATAGATCACTATACAGCCTTACCCTTAGGGCTCTCTTTTTGAACCTATTCATACAAGAGAACTGCTTGAGTCTCATCCTCACAATATCTCCAAGTGGAACATTTGGAGCTTTCTTTGCATTTTGTAACCAAGGATGATCTGCAATTATGATGAGAGAGCAATAAGAAGACAAAAAATCAAAGGCAAAGATTCATGTCAATCATCATCATTCAAATAAAAAAAAGAAAAAAAACAAAGGAAAATGTCAATAGAATTTAAATTCTACATCTCCAATGAAAATTAAACATCAATTCTACCTCCAAGATGTACCCTCCAACCCTAAAGTGCAGTTTGAAAAGAGGAACAAAAACAACATTATTTGGCTAATCACTATGTTTATGTTCATGTGGTTGGATAACAGGCAATTTTTTAGGCAAATGTGAAACTTCAGGGAAAAACAAAAACAAAGGTACTATCATTTTTTAAATGAGGGATGTTTAACATGAGGACAAAGAAAGAGAAAAGTTGACAAGACGCAATCCTAGGCAAATATTTATCTTTAGAAAAACACATAGAAAAAAGGTTCTATTGTTTCCTTCATGAGAGAGATGTTTGACATGACACCACAAGAAGACAAAAGTATCATGTTAAAAATATTCAGACAGCTAAGACAGTTTCCATAAGGGCTCATAGCTCCAACTCCGATGTCAATATTAATTTCTGCTAATGTGAATTTGATCTAGGCACAAACCAACTTTATCTCCTAAATATTCTAACGATATCTTAATTCAACAAGTGAGCCCTCAACAATACTCTCTAACAACTAACGGAAATGAAATGAGATTCATGTCTGTAATCAAGATTAACCTGAGACAGGAACTAATCATTGAAAAGTGAAGCAGCAGAAGCGAGAATACTATTTCGGTCCCTATATCAGCTTGCAGTTTATCTTTTGACTGTTAAATATGCAACAATTTTATTTCCAAACTGTAACCACTAAAGGCTCGATTAGTACAAGCACTAAATTGAATTGAATTACGGCCTAAATAACAATGTAGAAACTGACTAGTTTAGCCAAAAAGAGACGGTAAATGTAGGATTCGACTATTTTCCTATCAATCAATGGAAATCAGCTCAGTATTCTGTGGTCGCTTAAGTTGATTACTTCAGATGCCAATGCAATGTGCCATGCTTCAAAATTAACCTATGGACTAATCCTGGGAAATGCTAAGAAACATGATGGAGTACGTTCGAAATCATGTTTTACTGGGAAAAAAAATAAGAAAGATCATAAAATCACCAATTGATCTAGGCATCAAGTTGGTTACAGATATCCCAGTTTTTTATTAAAAAACAGAATCAGATGTAAAAATGGTCACTAACTTCTCAGTTTCTCGAACTCAATAGAATTGTAAAATATTCAAGATGAAATAATACACCAGATCCTAATTCAAGATACAGTTGGAGAGAGAGAGATGCAACTTCGTACATATATTGTAGCTCATCAGTAGTCAGTACCTAGCTAAAATTCAGAACAGAAACAAACGAGCAACTTACCAAGCACCTGCTGAGCAGTCAAGCGCTTTTTAGGATCTGGCTCCAACATCTGCCGGACAAGGCTTTTAGCACTATCTGAAATCTGTGGCCATGGTTCCCTCTTAAAATCAAGTACACTCCTCAAAATTGCAAGGGCCACTCCCTGTTCAGTCTCTATTAACAGATTCCCAAACAAAAAAAAAAAAAACTAATTCACCATCAATCTACCAATTAAATCAAAATTCGAGAAGTCTAAAAATAGCCGAGAACCATATTACCTGCCCAGAATGGAGGAACCCCACATAACAGAATATACAAAATCACACCAGCACTCCAAATATCAACCTCTGGTCCATAATTCCTTTTCAATACTTCTGGTGCCATATAATATGGACTCCCCACTATCTCAGTAAACTTCTCCCCTAAAATTTCGTTAAAAAATCAACTTTTTAAAATTCAACCACAAAATTAATCAATACCCATAAAACTAATCCCCATAATTTCCACAACCCACAAAATAAAAATGAAAAAGAATCAAACCCCAGAAGAGCAAACTCACCAGGCTTGAAGAACACAGAAAGACCAAAATCAATGGCTTTGAGCGCAGAATTCTCCTTCTTATTCGCAAACAAGAAATTCTCAGGCTTCAAATCTCTATGCATAACCCCATTAGCATGACACATCCTAACAACTTCACCAATCGTTCTCGCAACATTCGCCGCCGCTCGCTCAGTATAATGTCCCCTCGCAACAATCCGATCAAAAAGCTCACCTCCTTCACACAGCTCCATTACTAAATGAACATTCTCATTATCTTCATAAGTTGCCCTGAGCTTCACAATATTCGGATGTTCAGGCAAATTCGACATTATCGCAACTTCTCGCCTCACATCATCAATATCCACAGCTGTTCTAAGCTTCCTCTTCGATATCGATTTACAAGCCAAAGCTTCCTTAGTTTCTCTGTCCGTACAAAGATACGTGATTCCGAATTCGCCGCGTCCTAATTCGAGACCAAGTATATATTTATCACTGATTCTCGTCCGATGACTAAGAGGCATCACATCTTTCAAAACCCTAAGTGGAGCCGGAGATCGAGAAGTGGAATCCCGTGAATAAGGGTTTGATTTTCTCTCTTCGTTTTTCTTCTTCCGATTGACTGATTTTTCCTCTGTAACTTCCGGTCTAACACATGCGTTACAGTTTCCCATACTTTAGAACTGATTTCTCCCCGGAAAAGCTCTCTGAGGCTTCCGGCAGCGTGGAGATTCGGTCAGTAACCGGCGGCGAGGAGGTAGTTACCGGCGAGTAGAGAAATCGCGGGGTCGGTTGAGAAAAGGGATGGTGTTTTTTGAAAAAATAAAATAAAAATATAAACTTGGAAATGAAATGATGTCTGGTTATTATAATATTTTGTTGACAAGGGTAAATTAGGAAGACGACGATATGTTATTTGGAGTTAATTATGTAATGTAATTGATATTTTTCCAATCATAAGAAGTTTGATTAAAATAATTTTGATTTGTGGGGCTAAAAAGTGTTTTTTAATTTTGATGTGGTCTTTATCCATTTGTAATTTTGTATTCGGAGGTAGGGTTTTGTTTTGTTTCAGCTGTATGGATGATAGTGTAATTTGATATTAGCCTAATAAATCTATACCGCATTATTAAAATAATGTAATTAACTTTAAATCGTTTACAATCTTTTTTTTTTATCAGTATTTAGCTTATGGATTTTGACAGATTTATTAAGCAAGAGTTTGATAAATTTAGTCCTTGGAGTTATACGTGAGTGCATTTTTAGCATGTTTTGTTTTGTGCAGAAAAGTGAGTGTTAAATTTGAGTTGATATAAAAATGTGTTAAAATTATTAAAATTAATGAGTTTATTGAAAATGATGGTTTATAATTTAGATAATCCACCCATGAGTATTGCTAAATCGAGAAACAAACACATATTATGTTTATATACCTAAACCTTTATCCGAATTCGTGAGCCAAACGTTGAGTTTCGTCAGTTACAATATGGAGTTAAAGGTTACACAAGTCTAATAGGCGTTTGTCTCCCAATTATAAAATCTAATATGAGAGTTTTTTTAAACCCTTTGCTTAATAATCTAATTTATTTTCATAATTTCAATATATTTTACACGAATTCACACCTAATAAATTCATTGTTTTGCACAATCTAAATAGTGTTAATAACCTTTATTGTTAACAACTCCCTGTTTAACAACCCGAATTGGTGAATCAAACGCATCCGTAGTGAATTCAAAGTCTCACATTATGAGTTTCAAAATTTTGAAACTTAAAATTTTGAATTTTTATTAGTCAAGAATATTATGACTCCCGAAAATATTACTAGACTAGCTACCTAAATTAGAAGAGGCAACAAAAATTAGGTGAGTAGTTCCAAATCTAGTTTGTACGCCTCATGTGAACTTGGAGTAGTCGGTAGATTAGTCTCCTTTTTTTTACTTTCAAGACTTTTCTTTAATACTTTTCACTTTAGAGATGGTAAAATTTAAAATATTCTCATCATAAATCTTATAACGCTGATTACTAATTATAATTCAAATTTCATATACTTACAAATAATTTTAAAAGGTTTAAATACTATATTGTTTGATCGAGTATATTTGATTTATAATTTTTCATACTTTTATATATATATATATAAAGTGTTGGGGTGGGCATTTAATAATTTTTTTAAGGTGGAACGATATATTTTAACTAATGAGATATATCCTGACTTCATACTTTATATTTTAGTTTTTATGTTTTCTAATATTATCCGTGTTGCATATAAATTAAAAATCATTATAGCGTTATTAAGATTTTTTGTAAATCATTGAACAATAATTTAATGTGACACATCTTTTATTCATTTATCTAATGTAAATAAGTACATATTTATATGAACAAATATTTGAAGTTACATGTTGTGGTTCCGGTGTCAAATTTCCAAACAAAATTGAAATTTTATTAAGTGATTTAGAAGATTTAATAAACGATTTATGTAAAATTAAGGAATATAATAAAGGAATTTAAGAAAATATGAATTTTTAAATAATCAATAGGCTAGTCGTCAAGTAACGTGGTAAGATATCCACCTTGAAGGGGATTCGATTCACCAAATCCAGGATCATAGACAATTAAAGCATACAGTCGATCTCACCCGTTGATCTTACATACTTTTAGTGGGTGAGATTGATGGAAAGTCGAGATTTACAGAGAATAGTTGTTGAAGTAGTTCACCTACTACGGGTTAAGGTATGGATGAAATCAGCCACTCAATTATATATCCAAACAATTTAAAAAATAATGTTATAAAATAATAATTTAAAAATAATCAAATTATGTTATTACGTTATATATATGGCCTAAACATAGGCATATAGTTAGGCATATAGTTAAATAAAATTTCCAAGATTCCATATTAACCTAAATTTCAAGATCCAACTTTAATTTTATACCATATTGATTTGTTTGTTTCATCTTTTTAATTTCTTTAATTATTAAAAAAAAAAGCTTTTGAAGTAAATTATTTTATCTTATAAGATATTTTTTTAGTTTAAGTGTAGTTTTCGTTCTTATCTTTGTTTTTATTTGTCCTTCAGTTTTTAATTTTTTTTTATTTTGATGCCCTTAAATTTTGATAAGTTATATTCTTACATTTAAAAATATAAATAAAAAGATAACATGATCTATTTTAATAGTATATATGTTGATGAATATTATGAAAAATTATTTAATAATAAATCATAGTTCATATTTTAACTAACTTATGAAAAACGGAAGATGAAAATGTAAGGTTAAAATTTAAGAGATGAAATTATAATTATAAATAAAAACAAAATTTAAGACCTAATGCTATAGTTTTCTTTAGTTTTAAAGTATCATTAATCAAACTCAAATTTAACAACAAAACAAAAATATAAAAAACTATTACATAGACCGATGAACTTGTAGCATTTACTGAATAATGGATTATGAGTGCAAATTAAATTCAATTAAATTGATTGGAGTGGATTTTGTATAACCTTAAAATATAAAAAATATTATTTAGTTTGATTTGACTTCGCTTTTATCCTAATAAATTAAATTTCAATATTAATTTTTTTGAATTGATCGATCATACCTTGGATTTAGATTTTCTTTTAGATATGGCCTTAAATTGAGAGATTGAATACTTGAATTTTTGACATCACCATAAGAGAGCAAGTGTCTAACCAGCGGTGGAGCCACATATGCCCCCTTAATTTTTTAAAATGATTTTTTTGATGTAAATTTTGTATCATTTTTATGTAAAATATTTTTTTTTAGTATATTAAGTCTATTTTGCCCTTCTCGATTTCTTAAAAATACGTTTATATCATTTTGCACCTCTAAAAAATAGTAGCCATATGTTGACCAACATTTTTGATAAAAGTTGCAAGTTATGGGAAGGGAATTTCAGCCACAATGTTAATGGGTCCACTTTATTAAATAAAATCTTTTCGAAAAAATGAGCCAAGCCATTAGCTACAAATATTTATTTATTTATTTAATTTAATTTTGGATTAAAGGACAACAAAACACCACACGAACAAGCCAACATGAGCATAGCTCAACTGATTAAGCATATACTCGCTTCCTCTTAAGGTCGAAGGTTCGAATCCCCTTCCTTCACTTTGATGTAATCTAAAAAAAAAAAAAGTGGTAAATTGTGGAAACTCCAAATTTACCATAAAAATAGTAAAATAATTTTAATGTTTTAAATATTAATGATGCTGAAGAGATACGTTTGAACACTTTGAATTAGTCCATTCCGTCATATTTTAGAATCTAGAAGACCAGAAGACGCCAAGAGAATCTTTGAATAATAATTTTTTTCGTACATCAATTATATCCAAAAAAAATGATTAATTATTGATAATTTGACATATCAAACATTAATATTCCCTCGATTTTTTCTTTCTTTCTCATTCTATGTTATTTTAAATATGAAAAATGGTCAAGAAATATTGAGAATCTTTGACAAAAATCTCAAACTTTATAATTTTCAACAAGAAAAATTTCAAGATCAGTTTTAAAAATGATCTCATTCTTGATTATTAATTTGTAGACCACAATAAGAAATTTTCTATCCAATTAAGGTTTGTAATTTCTAATTCCTATAGATATTGACACGTGTATAACTAAATTAAAAAAATAATTATTTTTCATTGGTCAATATTTTAATTCATCTGCAAGGCTAACGAGAAATTTATCATGAGATGAATATATGGTGCGAACACTAGCAATCATATCATTGACATGCAAGAATTAAGAAAAAAATTGTTTTTTTTAGGATGTCTAGAAGAACTTTCTCTGTGTATAGAAAAGATATATTCGTAATAAAAATATTTCAAATAATCATATGTTACTAGAAACCACTAATTTTTTTAGGGTTTTGGATTGGATGGTTACATATGGTATATTTTTATTAATATTATATATATATTTTTTTTTTAAATACCATAGTTTGATTTTTTTTTAACATATGGTAATTTGATTGTAGTAGCAATTAGTTTTATTAAAATCGTTCATTCAGTAAAAGATTTTAGTTGGAAAAAATCCAATAAAATCGTTTATTCGGTAGTTTACAATATCTTACGTGACATAAATCTTGACTAAAATATTATACAGAATAGACGATTTACAACGTGATATGAAGTAAAATTAAAATTCAAACTAACCCATGACGAAAAATACGATATTTTTTTTAATTATTATTAAAAGTACTTATATCATGCATTTTCCTAAGGATGTCAAGTGTCAACCGAACAAGTGTGCATGCAGATGGGATCATGAAGAAAAAAACTATTAAAAAAAACATTGAGAAAACAAAGACAATAGTTAAAATTAGGGATGGGGATGAAGAGTTAGGTGGAGACTTGGTCAATAATGAGAATGGATTAAGACCTTGCAAAGTCAATAATTTCTGGATCAATAAGCCAATTTGGTTGAAATTTGGTAAGTTTCCAAACCCAAAGTCAACAAAATCATGAGGCTTGCTTTTTCCCTGCCCCCCCTCCTTCTTTATTTTCAAGAAAATTGAAGTTAACAAGCAATTGAAATCAAATGAGTGGTTGGTTTATTTTGAGAGAGAGGGGGAGAGACTTGTAAATTGTAATATGATAGATTTAAATTTAATTTATATATATATATATATATATATATTAATTATTGAAATAGCATATTTCTACATACTAATAACTATAAAATATCAAAATAATTTTAAAATATACCCACAAATAACAATTTAAAAAGGCCAAAAACTGATAAAATAACAATGCAATTATTGAATTACTATTTAAGTAGTTTTTAAAATGTTCTAATATTTCAGTAATTAGTATTCATAAATATGTTATTTGAGATAGTTTCTTTAAAATAATATATATGAAAAATATACGAATATTATTATTGTCTTTTATTTAAGTTACGATTTTTTTTAAATGAAATTAACTTTGGGAGGTGGCCTTGTTCATGATCTATCATAATTATTAGATAATATATACCTTTTTGGGTATCTAGATTTTTCATATATAGATTAAATATGAAGCTCATGCTTTAATTTTTTTTTTCTTTGAGAAAAAGCTTGTGTGCTTTGTATTAGAGGTTCTTTTGAACAAGAGACTTGTGCTATTGTACTTGAAATTTGATATAATACAAGGAAAGGAAAACAAATCCTTGGGTCCATGCTCTTGACCTTTTCCTTATGTGACAGTGAAAGAGATGCTTTTTCTTGACTATTTCAATTTAAAGAGAGATTTAAAAAAAAATCCTCCCCTCCATCCCTGTCCAGAGAAAAATAATTTTAGATAAACAACACATCTGGAAATAAACAACTTCATTTATATTTTTTATTTTATTTAAAATACACTATTAATTTAAGATCTTATTAATATCCAAAACTAGCTTCAGATTTAGTGATAAATTTAAGTAGTTTAATTTTTAAATAAAATAATTAATATTAAAAAAGAAGGTTACAAGATCAAATTTGTAAGAAAACTAGTAAGTTTAGTGTAGGGAAGAGAAAATAACCAAAAGGATTAACTTAAACACAACTCAACCGGCTAAATATTAGTATTCTTTATAAAGTTTGAGGTTCAAGCTTTTCTTACTCGAGTTTAATTGATGTGTGTGTATATATATATATATATAGATTAAAAGGTAGAGATGGGAACTAAAAAGCAAATGGTAATGACTATGAGCCAAAAGAAAAGGCAAAAAAAGAAATAATAATGAAGTGAAGATGATTGAAAAGGTCATAGTTTTCTTTTCAATTGAGCATAGGATACTTTTAAAACCTGGCATGCATGAGAAGTAGGCCTATTTCCCCCTCAAAGTGAAAAAAAAGAAGAGAAGCCCCATGTTAGGGCACCATGATTAAACCATGTGCCCTTCTCCTACCTTATTACTCCACGCCTCCCTGCAAAAAAAAGCATGGATTCCCTTTTCTTTTTTGTTTTATTTTTTTAACACATTTTAAAAAGAATGACCCTTTTTTCCTCCTAATAGTAATTTTTCGTTTTTATTTGTAAAATCCAACTTCTTATAGGGAGAAGATTAATCTTAATATTTTATATCTTCATGGTAAAACGTATTAGGTAAGACTCCTAATTAAAAAAAAAAGTGAGTTTGAATTTTTTTTCCATCTCAATCTCTACTAAATGTGAAATTAATTCGGTTCGTTTTCAGATTAAATAGACAACCGAAATGATAGTCAGTTTTCAAATATGAACTGATTTTGACTTGAATTTATTATTTAGAGTTGGTGAAACTAAATTCTTGTTGCTGCTTCAGTTCAATTTTGGAACTAAATTGTCCAATCAATTTTATTGAAAACTAAGAACCGAAACCGAATCGATGACCTAAACGAACTGGACGGTCCATGCCGGTTCGGTCGGTCCACTTTTTCACCATGACCTCTAACAAAAAAAGGGATAATTATGAAAATTTCACTTAAATTCATCTATTAGCTCCCCCTTTTAAACGGCCATCAAGCGTTGCATTGGGCCAAAGACGAATCGGATCTCTCTGAGCCCATCAAGAGACGTGGATCATCTTAAATATAAGCCCGTTTCTCGTTACACCGACGGCCCATCGCCGCAAGAGCAGGGTATTTGCGATATGACAAGTTAAATTTTTTAAAAATGTCAAAATTTAAAAAATATTTATAAAAAATAACGAAATAGCATATTTAATTTAGATTATCCCATCAATTATTAACCTTTATAAATCTTGATGCCCCACAACTATATTTTGATTAATCAGTTATAAATTATAAACTAAACTATTTTTATTATTACTAAGTTAATAATAACACAATAATTTTATCATGTAGCCTTTTAAAATGATAAATTATCAATTATATTAATAAGTGATTTATCACATTGATTGACGTTAATTTAGTGTATCAATAAATGACATTACACAAACTTTAAAAGTATCAAATTTGTTATTTGTTATAAAAGTTGTTATTTTTCTTTACAAAAAGCATAATTTAAGTAGACCACCATTACAATTTTTTATATTATGATCTGTGTTTGTGAATAGAAAAATATAATTTAAATTTTAGAGAGATTTAATTAGACGGTATTTTGAAAAATATTTTAAAAAATAATGAATTTTTTTAAAATGTCTAAAAATGACAAAGACATACGTTGATTGAGATTCACATCTGCTTTAGGCGAGTGATGAAAAAATTGCTATTCTTACAAATTTTCAAAATACTTATTATTTTTCAAAATACCAATTCATAAAATATTTATTTAAAAAAAAACCACTCTATTTTTTTTTCAAAAAAGTTAAGTGTTTTTAAATACCATACGATAACCACGAGATTTCTTTCCTTTTTTATTTAAAAAAAAAAAAAAACTTAATCTAAAAGCCATAAGTAAATCAGATTACGACATGTCGTGATCTCGTTATGTAGACGACGCGTCGTTCGTATTCAATAAAACATGAACCGGAGGCAGATGAAAAAGAGGGGAGTTTCATTCTTCGTCTTCCTAGCCTGAATTCGATTTTCATATCCGAAGAATAAGAATTGCGATAATAGCATTTGCAGAAACAAGAAGAAGAAGAAGAAGAAGAAGAAGAAGAAGGAATTTTGAAGCAAGAGAATAATGAAGACGACTAAAGGCGGTAAGGTCATGAACCCTACCGATGCTTACCGCAAGGAGCTTCGCAAGAAGGAATTGAAACGGGTATTGATTTCTTCCTCCATTTATTTTGGGGTTTCCTTCCTCAATTTAACTTATTTCTTCTCAATTTCATCAGTTACTTCCATTATTTGAATCACATTCCATGTTTAGTTTCAGTATTTCTAGTGAGTTTTATATATTGTCTTCTATAAATTCGCGCCTATGGGTTTATGTTCTGATCTTAGATTGGTGGGTTTATGTTCTGATCTTAGATTGATGGGTTTATGGAAAAAAAAGAAAGAAAGAAAGAAAAAGAAATGATATTTGAGAAAGTAGTCATAGGATGCTAGCTTATGACTATGAGTATGGTGTATTTGTTTGAAGGATATGATTGGAATATGAACTGGGTTAATTCACTTATGTTCTTTGGAAAAACATTGAATGCCAATTTGAAAGTTTTATGTAATATCCTTGGCTGATGATATGATAAAATCACGGTGTTGAAAGTTTTTGAATGTCAATTTGAAAGTTTTTGTATTGTGAGGATACCTTACCTTCCTTTTGGTGTTGAAAATTGTATGGTGGAATTCAAGCTAATTGGCATGAAGTCCAATTGGTATTGAAAGGATGCTGACCAGACCATCAAGAAGGCTGGTTGCGGATTTTTTTATTTTATTTTAAACTCGACCCGTATGCCATTCTAAGTTCACAGGTCACTAATTTTAAGTAATTAATCCTATTAGGCTAGATACATTTTTTTATTCTTATTATTTTTTATTTTTAATATATAGAATTAGAAAAAAGACCATCAAAGAAGGCTGGTTGCGGATTTCATTTTTTGTAAACTCGATCTGTATACCCTTCTAAGGTCACAGGTCATTATAACTGGAAAATTTATGTAGAAAAAAAAGGGGATTAAGAAACTATTTTTTTTTGCAAACCATGTAAAATCCATATTCTGTTGATCTTCTTTCTGTCATTAGTGTCTCTGTGTATGTGATCATCTATGGATCTGATTTGCTCAATAACATCTAATTACAGCTATTATATGTGTTCACCAGAATAAGAAAGAAAGGAAAAAGGTAAGGGAGGTGGGAATTTTGAAGAAAGATCCTGAGGCAATCAGGGATCAAATTCAAAGGTTGGAAGTGATGAGTAAGTTGTGTTCTCTATGAAGTTTATTGATTTAATGATTACCGGTACTTCAATTTTCCTTGTGAGTTTCATGGGTTTATTTTATTATCTTTGATTCTTGATGAGCAGTATCAACAACCGTGTCTTTCGCATTGATTCCAAATGCTCCTCTTTGACTAATATTTGGGATGGGGTGGTTTGGCACGCCTCCCTTTGGAGCTCCCTTGTTAGGGATTTTTGTAATTATAGTTTTTCTCAAATCGCCCTCAGTTGGTCTAGCTTTTTATAATCCTTTGAGGGTCCTTTTGTATATTTCATATTATCAATGAAATTGTCTCTTATTTAAAAAAATAATGAGTTTATGGCAAATAGCTTTCTTATTTCACCTTCTTTGTCTGTCTTATGTTTTGTTCAGAGGCTGAAGGTGCCCTTGATAAAGCTAGAAAGCACAAGAAAAGACAGTTAGAGGATACTCTTAATCTTGTCGTGAAGAAGAGGAGGGTAATTTTTTATATCTAGAAACTTCTTCGGTAATCTCGTTTATCAATGTTATTTTATCACTAAGATGTGAGACATAATTCTTGTGGGAAAAATGAGTCAGCAGCTGATCACCTTTCTCCCTGCACAAAAATAATTTTTTATTTTTGTAGAAGTAGCGAATCAATGACAATTACTGTGAGATGAAATTATACCCCGGAAAGTGCAATGTTAACGTATAAATTAGAAAAAAGAGCGTTATTGCTGAGCTATTTCGTCTCTATATGGGAAGTCATGAAGTTCCGATCAACTTTCATGGTGAAGTTATTTTTCCTTTTAACAATTTGTCCGAAGTAAATCTAGTTTGAATATTGTTTATCAGACTTGAGTAATTTTTTTCGTAGTGGCCTTAAATGATTATTGTTTCAAAACCATGTTATCTTGATATAAGCCTTTCCTGTTTTATCTATGGTCTTGTACTTGCATTCAACGGGTAAGTTACAACTTCCATGCGACCTAATTATTTAGTATTTAAACTTCATGACTTTTCTTTAGTTTGCACTTTGGCAGCATCCTCTGATTCAATCATCTTGCTGTTCTCTTGTGGACAGGAATATGAAGATAAAATGAAGGAAAAGGGTGAGGCCCCAGTTATGTTCAGGTAGTAAAGGCCCTCTTTCCTTTTTTAGTGATGTTAATCTTCATGAGGTTAATCGAATATTCTCTTTTGTTAGTATACTATTGTTTCTTTTTATTCAAAGACTATTATGTCTTTTGGTCAGTCATTTGGGACCTCCAAAAAGATGGACAGCTGAAGAGGAAGAGGAGAGAGCTAAACATCCTAATCCTGAAGTGAGCTCTAATTGATTATCAGACTATTTTTATACTTTCCTTTATATTGGATTTTTCCATTTCATATTTTATCCTTTTCTGCTACTCAGGACTCTGTCTATCATCACCCCACACTAAATCCCACTGGAGCTCCACCACCTGGGAAGCCTCCAATGTATAAATCTTCCGTAGGTAAATTTACTTCTTTTATTTCATAGTATATCATTACTGAACTTTGCATGGGCTTGTTTATGTTTCTATATTCCTCTGAATTTTGTGTCTGAATACAAACTTTAGGACCAAGAGTTCCCCTATCTGATGCTTCTATTAGCGGTGCTGCATCATCTTCTAATACAGAGTCAGAGGATGTTGCTTTGCTTGTACCTCCCCCTCCTCCCCCCCCTCCTTTGCCAGATTCTTCCAAAATGGGTTCTGCTGATGGTCCTGCTTTACCTCTACCACCTCCACCTCCATTGCCACCAAAGCCTA
Source organism: Gynostemma pentaphyllum (assembly GCA_028015215.1). NCBI lineage: Eukaryota > Viridiplantae > Streptophyta > Magnoliopsida > Cucurbitales > Cucurbitaceae > Gynostemma > Gynostemma pentaphyllum. The sequence continues at coordinate 47,679,378 of CM051346.1, read as the reverse complement.
TAGCACCAAACTTGAATTTACAATTGCCTCCACCGCCTCCCGGTCCTCCACCAATAGAACAAATGACAAGTCGCCCTCCCTTTTCGCTGCCTCCATCTTTGCAACAATCTACTCCGCTACCTCCTGGCACCAGTGGAGGTGAAAAAGAGCGAAGTCAGCCTGTATTTTTGAATGATTCAGCCTCCAAAGTGCCAGCTCAGGTAATCTCTCTCTCTCAGCAACTTCTATTTGACATTGAATGAAACTGAAAATGGCAACTAGACAACATCACATGACTTTATACCAGCTTTGTCTGGTCTTTTTAGTTGACTATGCTGGGAAGAGAGACGGACCATGTGCATATTTTTTATCTTTTAATTTGAAGCTTTAAGAGTATAATAATAATCACTATTAGCAAGGGTGACATTCTTACTGGCTTCATTCATCTAGGTGCCTACTACTCTCCCTCCACCTCCTCCCCCACCTGGGTTGCCACCAAAGCCAGTAAGTGATCAATCTGAAGGTGCATCAGGCGATGAGGAGACAAATAATTCTTCAGTGGCTAAAGATGTCTCAAAAATGATTCCCCCACCCCCTCCTCCAAGACCACCTCCTTTTGTACCTGGGCCGCCATTGATTCCAACTTTGCAGCCTGATGTCTTACCCCCTGGCATATCGCGATTTCCTCCACCCCCACCTCCTCCAGATATGCGGCAAACCTTATCTGCACCAGGACTACCACTCCCACCTGGAATGATGGTCCCGTTAATGCCAAGGCCACCATATGGGCCTCCACCAATGATGAGACCACCCCTTCCTCCTGGCCCTCCTCCCTCTTTACATGAAGACGACTTTGCTGCATATGTGCCACCTGCCCCACAAAAGCCCTCATATGTCAAATCTGCTGCATCTACTGTTGTTAAGCGTCCGCTAGCCCAGCACACTCCAGAACTTACAGCTATGGTAAGTTGACTTATGTTAATTATCTGTTGCATCATTGTTCTTTACTGCTAGGAATATGAGTAACTTTTATCAGATACATACTAGTGCTTCTATCGTTTACTTTCTTGGTCTTTAAGTTACACACAAGATTAAAATCACTTGCCTTTTTTAATGAGTGGCTGTGCAGTTGCTCCAAGTTTTATGTTGTTCATCAACTATAATCCTAATTTCTACCTTCTATATAAAATAATTCGAGCTGACGATTTTCCCATATGGGAACATTTCATTATCAACTGCTTCATAGGTCGATACATACTAGTGCTTCATTGTCAAGATATGTTTGCTTCAATTTTACCAACTTCATGCATTTAGAAATTAGAAAATAGTCTAATTCTGCGCTTACCTTGTGTATTGAACTCATTGCTATGTTAATCTGACATTCCAAGCTCATATTTCTTCCACTTCTCTAGGTTCCTGCATCAGTTAGAGTGAGAAGAGAGAACGTGGTCACAAAATCCAAACCCAAACCATCTCCATCAAGTGCAGCAGCACCCTCTCTTCCAATAGCCCCCATTGTTGGGAAGCCAGAGTTAGTTAGCTCATCATTGCCCTTTAAGAAAGTGAACATTGATGACTCATACATGGCGTTTTTGGAGGACATGAAAGCCCTTGGTGCTCTTGATGAATGAGATGTTGAATTGGTATGGAGGTCCATGGGAAATTAAGGCAGCAAGTATAACCAGAAGGGACGAAAAATCGGTGGCTTCTTCCGTGGAACTGAGGATAGAATTGGAGACTATCATTATTTACTATCTAATGGCTTCTTTTCCTGCATTAGAGGGCATTTCTTGATAGAAGCGTTAACTTAGGCCTACAATATTGTAATGTAGACAAATTTTTATTTTGGAGAAATTGGAATTTGTTCATCAGATTATCCTTTGAATAGATACCAAACAATTTTTACATTTACTTTCTACTTTCTGACTTCCAACTGAAGGAACACCCTTTTTTTTCAGATATCATTTTGAAAGTTCATTATTTTAGGGGAAAGGGTACTGATAATTTTATGAAAAGTTGGTATTCCATTTAGGCTGATTTTGCAAATTTAAATGTTGCATTATTACAAAGATTAAAGAATTATAATTGTGGGACTATCTTAAACAGTTAAAATGAGCATCCAGGCAAAAAAAAAAAAAAAATCGATCTCTTCTTAAAGAGGGTTTTAAAAATGATATTTTTAGAATTGATTATGTCTTTAAAAATAGTAAAAGTTATGGAAATTTTTTAAAAATGACAAATCTCTTAAGAATATTATTTTAAAAATATTTCCCAACATCTACTATTTTAAAAATACCTCATTAAAAAAAAAACACCACCAGTTTAAATTTCTCTTCCTTTAATATTTCAAAACAAGGATTCCAATATGGGATTATTCTCGCACGATCTTACTTGAGGCTTTCTTAGAACGAGAGGCCACCACCGGGGATCTGAATAAAAAATTGCTGTTTTTATGGTGGAATTATAATTATTATTATGATAATTTTTTTTATCAAATATTTATATCATGCCAGTCATCGGTTCATGCATAGAATCGATTACTGTTATCTTATATCAAGTCAATTAATTATTATAAGTAAAAAATTATATTTATTTGAAAGGAACAAATATTAAAATAGCACTTTTTTAATACCTAATTACTCAAATAGCCACAATTTTATTTTTTCATAAAATAGCCACATGCATTTGTAAAAATACAAAAAAACCCTTGTCAAATCATTTCTCTCACCTCTCTCATTTTCTCTCCTATCTTTTCAATCATTATTCCTTCTTTCCTCTCTCCTCCCCTTCCCTCACCACCCTCATTTTTTTTTTAATATTCATCCCTCTCTAATTTTTTTAAAAAAATTTCCCTCTCATTTTTCCCTCTCATGTTTTTCTATATATTTCATTCTCTCCCTTTCACCCTCATTTTTTTTTTCATTTTTCCTCTCATTTCTGCCTCCCTCCCTCCCCCATTCTCTTTATCTATTTCATATCATTTTCTTTCAAACTTTCATTTCATTTCTTATTCATTATCTCCTAATTTTCTTTATCCATTTCATATCAATTTCTCCCCTCCCTCCTTCTTTCATTTTTTTTCTTCAAAAATCCACCATTTTAATATTTTACAAATGTTTATCTCACAAATTTCCTACACTTTTTAATTTAGTATCTCTCTCCTTAATTTCTTCTCATTCTTGTTTTTATTTTTTTAGTTTTTTTATATCTTTTTCTCATGTATGTCATTTGTTGTTTCATGTAATATACGTAATTTCGTAATAGTGTTTCTGTGATGCGTGTAATATATGCAATATACGTTTTTTATTTATCTTTTTAAGGTGATGTTTCTTTAAAATGTAGTTTTTTTGTGATATACGTAATATACACAATTGTTGTTGGTTCTCGTTTTGCTTATGTTTTTCTTAATATACAGTCTGTAACACACGTAATATACACTTTTTGTTTGTTTGTTTAAATATAGTATTTGTAATATACGTGATATACATAAACTATGTGTTTTTCTCATACGTAATATACATTTTTCGTGGTCTGTAATATACGTATTATACAATTTTTCGTGGTGTGTTTAATATTCAATCTATAACATACGTAATATACGTTCTACTATATGCTTAATATACAGTGTGTAATATACGCAATATATATTTTTTCATGGTCTGTTTAATATTCAGTCTATAATATACGTAATTTACATTCTACTTCTATGTTGCTTCATATACAGTTTATAATATACGTAATATACTTTTTCTGTAGTCTGTTTAAATATATATATCTTGTAATATACGTGTTATACATAACTGTCTGTTTTATATTCATCATCTCTCTAATGTCTTTTTAATGTATAGTTCTGTAATATACGTAATATACATAACTGTCTGTTTTTTTCAGTCCACTATGTTGGTTACTAAAATGTACATTCTTAAATATACACAATATACGCAAAATGGTGAGGGTTGGTGTCAACAACTCTTCCTTTATGTTCTGTTTTTTTCTTAGTCGTACATTTGGTAATATACGTACTATTCGTGATATACATTCCCCCCCTCTTTTATGTTCTTTTTTTTGTTAGTTGTACATTATGTAATATACGTACTATACATAAAATACAGTTCTTTTTTGCTATTTATATATTAAGTATTTTTTATATATTAAGCATTGTGTAATTAACACTCTTTTCGTTTTCCAATTGCAGATTAAATGACATGTATATTACGTACATCCTTCACTTTTTCTCAAATGCACTTACAAACCAGAGGACGATATAGACAATATACGCTTATATACCCAATATACCAAATAGACAAAATATTTTACATGAGAGAGGAAACTATGAACAATATACTAAAATGAATCTAAAAAATTGAATTAAAATTGAAGTATGTAGTATAAAATCAAAACATAAAAAAAAAATTACAAAATATACTAAATCTACCAAAGAACTATGAACAATATACTAAATATACCATAAATTGGGAGAAGAAAGAATGCATCGGGAAAGAAAATCGCATTGAAAAAGAAAAAATGTCAGAAATGTCAGACTGTACGTACTATACAAACATGTCAGGAAGTGTCAGACTATACATGCTATACGAAAAGGGCAGTTTTGGTATTTTAAAAAATTGAATAGTAAAAAGTGGCTACCCCATTACATATCTCAAAAAGTGGCCATTTGCTAACTTTGACTTCAAAAAGTGGCTATTTTGATTTTTCACCCTATTAGAAATGAAAGTTATTAGCTCGATTATATTATTATTGAGATATTTTAAGGGCAAAGTCTAAAGATTAAGAGCGTTTGATTATAGGGTTTGGGTAGTGAGTTGAGGATTACATACAGGGCTGGTCCTAAGATAATAGGGGTCTGGTGCGAAATGAGATTTTGGACCCCTATTATGTAATTTTAAGTATATAATAAAAAGGAAAAATTCCACAACTCACCTCTGAACTATAAGAGTTGAAACATTTAAATTCTTAAACGTTCAATTTGAGCAATTGGCCCATTGAACTTTACAAAGTGTTAAAATTGGATATAAGAAAATTTATTTTTTCAAATGACTTCGTTAGCTTTTAAAATTAAACCTTCAGAAATCATCATAGAGATGAAAAATACATTTCTAATATCAACGGGGCGGGGGAGGTGAGATTTAACAAGAATTTTTATTCCCGACCCACGTTAGGATTTTGTGTTCGGGGTCATGGACGAGGTCACAATGGGACGTGATCCCTTGGGGATACGACCTTTAGAAATTTTATAATATTTATTAGTAAATTGATAGTTTTAAGAGGATAATTTGATAAGTTGAATTTTCTTGGGTCCAATTTTAACATTTTGCTTAGTTTAGGGAGCCAATTGCTCAAATTTGAAAGTTTAAGAATGTAAGTGTTATAACCTCTATAGTTCATGAGTAGTTTGTACAATTTACCTTATAATAAATTAAAAAATATATAAACAAATATAATATTATTTTCAATCAAACAATGAATATTAAACAAAATAATACAATTCAAAATTTTATTTCAAAAGTTATATTCTTCTTAAAAAGTGAACATACAGTGAATGGGTTGAATCGAATCGGGTTAACAAATTTATAAGTATTGTAGAAAAAAAAATCTAGAGAGAGTGATAAATGCTTGGAATAACTAAACATTTTATTAATATAAATTAATGTTGTTTTTTGGAAAAAAAGAAAAAAGAATAAATCTACATTATGAATTAAAAAAGAAAAAGAAAAAAATGAAGTAATTTAGTGGGCCACCAGATTTATTATTATTATTATTACGTGGGCAACGGCAACGGCAACGGCAACGACAACCAAACTTGAAGAAGAAAAGAAAGGAAAAATAAAATAAAATAAAATAGGTACATCATGACTTAAGGAAGAGAAGAAGAAAAAAAGGTTAATAAAAGAAAAAAAAAAAATTAGATGGGGCCCCTATATTTTAGGGGCCCTGTGCTATGGCCCTGGACACACATGTCCAGGGCCGGCCCTGATTACACAATCCTAATCAATATTTATTTTCCAATTTTGAAACCTAATATGATGAATTTGTTAACCTCCCTCCTAACTTCACAATTTCAACATATTTTACACTTAACAAACTCAATATTTTATACAAATCGAACACAGTGTTAACAACCTCATGTTTAACAACCTAAACCTGACAACTAAATGACCTAAATTTTTTTGTGTTGTCATCTCAACTGGCAAACATCCAAATGTGTTTCTCATCATTATTCTCTTTAAATACATTTTCTATCTCTATTTTCTTTAAATTTACATTTACTTGTTATCCATTTTTTTCTCAAACAAATTGTACGATTTTTTTATCTTCTAATATCTAATGGGAAAAATTATATATATAAATGAGTTATTTTTTCTCTTTATTTTAGTCATCAGTCAATAATTCTTCTTCTTCATTTCCCAATTTTAGAAATAAAAATAGAAGACATAAAACAATTCCGATTTGATAAAAAAAATATAGAAGTGCATAAAATCAAGTAAAAAAAAAATCATAAAAAAAATGCTTTTAATTTCTATTATAAATTTAAAATAGATAATTGAAAGTGAGGGATTTGAATACGATAAATACTTTAAACAAATAATTTATCAATTATAAAATATAGAGAAATAATAGAAATTCAGATTAGCTAAGAAAAACGGTTCTTTTATTTATTTCATTTTTCCAAAAAGGAACCATATTTTAACATGTTTTTTCCTACAATTTCCCAACCATTCGTCACGTCTGATGTCACATCCATCATTGAAATCCATATTATAGCTTTATGGATATTAAATCCTTATCCAGGTGGGTTCCTCTCAAGTTTGATTTTTTTTTTCAGTGTTCGTCAAATCTTCAGCTTACTTTTTTGGGAGTTGGTTTAGAAAAAAAAAACAATCTTTCAATAAATGGATTCAAACCAGACAGACAGCTAAAAAGATGCATCCAGATTAAACAGCTAAACGAAAAACCAAACCATTGAATTTAAATTTCTCAACAACCACCTTCAACTAGACACTGATTTCAGCTTAAAGTCAACCGTACAGACTATACATATTAAAAGAAGCCTTTAGAAATTGATTTTAATGGCAATCCCAACAAAGGAAATGGGACAAATATTTTAATTTATAAATTTATAATTTATAGGGAGAGAGACGGCGGGATTTGGAAATGGGTTTACTTTGGGAAGCTGAAATAAACAAAACCCAATAGCTAGAAGTCATCACAGAGAGAGAAAGAGAAGATTTTGATTGATGGGTTACTCGTAAAGAGAGAGGAAGGACAGAAAGTTTGAACCTTTAGTAATGGGCACCATGTTCTTTGAAGAATAATGATGTTTTATTAGAAGATTCTCTCTCTCTCTCTCTCTCTCTCTCTCCCTTTTTCTAATTAGTTTGGTGCTATGGGGCGTTTTGTTGCTGTTGTTCTTCTCTTCTGTGGTTTGTTGCTGGTTCTTCATCCGGTCTTTTCACTTCCTTTATGTTCTGATTCAAGTAAGTTCTGGTTTTCCTTTTTGCTTGTTTTTTTTGTAAGTTTCAAAATTCTATTGTCTCAATATCTTAATTTTTGCTACTTGCTTAGGTTTCTTGTTAATTTTTTTTGTGTTTTTCTCTGGCTTTGATTTGTGTAGCTGCACCCTTTACTTTGAACAAAACATTGGAGTTTTGTCCTTACAATGGGAGTGTATGCTGCAATTCTACACAAGATTCCTTTTTACAGAAACAATTTAAGGGAATGAACATTTCTGATCCTGCCTGTTCTTCCCTTGTTAAATCTATTGTCTGTGCTGTAAGTCTTGCTCATCCCCAAAACAAAGCTGAATTTTTTGCCTTTACTTCTATATTAAGATTTGATCATGTGTAATATATATATGTTCTTTCTGTTTGTTTCTATTTTAACTCTAGTTGGAATGAAATATCCTGATTGACTGAAACTTTTTGGGAGAATTGGTAGAATCTGATGTCTGTAAATTTAAGACTAATCTCTGCAAGTGGTAGAAAATTGACTTTCCGTTAGACTCCAGTTCCCCTTCTCGTGCCTGCGAAACGTGAAGTACATAGGGGTACAATTCATTTGATGCTTCAGAAGGACAACAAGGAAAGATTCTGGAATGGATGCTCTGATCTATTTTATTTCTCTCATGTTTTCCAAATGAGGATTCATAGTAAATTAAGTGCCCTGTTTGAGATAGCTTTTGATAGCGTTTTTGAATAAAGAAAGTGTTTTTGATAACCATTAAAAAATAATTATAAACACTTTTAAAAGTTATCTCAAACGGACTCTAATTGACCTGATATTAACTAATCTGAATAGTTAATTGCTTGGACTTGCTTGATGATCATCTTGCATTATTTTTCCTTGCTATCCCTTCATACTTCCTATCTCAAGCATTTACTAATTTTGTTTTCCTTCTTGTTTTTCTTCAGAGGTGTGATCCTTTTTCTGGTGACTTATATAGAGTTGAATCGACACCCAGGCCGGTTCCTCTTCTCTGTAACTCCACCTTAGAAGATTCACCACAATCTAACCAAGCAGCTAATGACTTCTGCTCTACAGTATGGAATACATGCCAAAATGTCACCATCGTCAACTCACCCTTTGCCCCTACCTTACGGGATCGAGCTGGAACACCTATTAACTCCAGTACTAGCAAATTGTCAGATCTCTGGCAGTCAAAAACTGACTTCTGTAACGCATTTGGTGGAGCCTCAACTGAAAAATCAGTGTGCTTTGTTGGTGAACCTGTTTCCCTTAACAATAGTGAAATTCCTAGCCCTCCAGAAGGCTTATGTCTGGAGAAAATTGGAAACGGATCATTCCTGAATATGGTAGCCCATCCTGATGGATCTAATCGTGCATTCTTCTCTAGCCAACCGGGTAAGATTTGGTTGGCAACTATTCCTGAAAAAGAGTCAGGAAAAATATTGGGGCTCGATGATGCCAAACCCTTTGTAGATTTAACTGATGTAGTTAACTTTGATACTCAATTTGGTATGATGGGCCTCGCGTTCCATCCAAATTTTGCACAAAATGGAAGATTCTTTGCTTCTTTCAATTGTGACAAGGTAAAGTGGCCCGGGTGCTCTGGAAGATGTTCTTGTAATTCCGATGTAAATTGTGACCCTTCCAAACTACCTCCTGATAGTGGATCCCAGCCATGCCAGCATCAAAGTGTTGTTGCGGAGTATACTGTTAATGGTAGTGCATCCAAGCCGTCCTTGGTACAAATCTCTAAACATGTTACAACTTACATCCTTTTTATGCACCCCGAATTTTAACGCGAGAGATCCAATGTAATCCTGATTCTTTTTTCAGGCAACTACTGCAAAACCATCAGAAGTGAGAAGGATTATTACCATCGGTCTTCCATTTACAGCACATCATGGAGGACAGATACACTTTGGACCAGATGGTTATCTCTACTTTATGATGGGAGATGGTGGTGGTCAAGGTGATCCTTACAATTTTTCCCAGAACAAGAAGTCATTGCTTGGAAAGATTTTGAGGCTCGATATCAATAAGTTCCCAAGTAAGTCTCAGTTTAAAGTGGTATTGAAGTATATTTTACCGTTACTCCTTTGTAAAATTGTGGTTTTTAGTACATCTTTTTTAACTATACCTTTAAAACTGTGCTCTACATTCTTCCTTGCAAGGAAGAAAAGGGATTAGAAATGCGTTGGGATGTATAATATCGAACCCTGTCTCAAGCGTAAGATGAATTTAAAATTGTCTTTCCATCCGTGATTCAGTGTTGAATATGCTATACAGAACAATTCACTAGTCAACACAGAGTTTCATGTCTATTTATTCTTTCTTCACCCTACCGCTGCAGTTGGTGGAGTTGGACTTTGTTATTTTAATTGTTAACGTCAGTCTTGATTCCTAGTCAAGTGACTATTCACCAATGAATGTATGAATGTGAATCATGTTGTACTCCTATTAAAGCTCTGACATTTCCATATACAGGTCCAGAAGATGTTGATAAACTTGATCTATGGGGAAATTATTCTATTCCTAAAGACAACCCATTTGTTGGAGGTGAGGAATATCAGTCTGAGATATGGGCTTTGGGATTGAGAAATCCTTGGCGCTGCAGTTTCGATTCTGAAAGACCTTCCTACTTCATGTGTGGAGATGTCGGGCAGGTTTGAAAAATTATATCACTCTCCTCAAATCATGATGAATATTGTGGCAGTTTTAGCTTAAGCTAGAATTTGAGTAAACATGTAATATCTAAAGCAACGAAACTGTATGAAGTAATGATTAACAGTGTCTGAATTTTGTGAAGGCTACAGATTTTTCTAAAAAATCATTGTGGTTTACAGCTTACTATAAATTTATGCATTCATTTTTTGCTGTGAAATGAAAAACTATTCTGGTCTTTTTGAATATCACTTTTAATTACTCATTTCTTACAGGATATATATGAAGAGGTGGATATCATCACAAAAGGTGGAAACTATGGATGGCGTGTTTACGAGGGTCCCCTTCCTTTCGCTCCTAATACCGCACCTGGAGGATCTACACCTGCAGATTCCATAAATCCAATCTTCCCTGTGATGGGCTACAACCATTCTGCAATGAACAGTGTAGGTTCTGCATCAATAACCGGGGGTTATTTTTACCGGTCTAAGACAGATCCTTGTATGTATGGAAGGTATGCACTTTTTATGAACAAACGGATTATGAGTCTTCTGAAACGAAAATTTAATGAGAACAATCATTTTAACCCACCATCCAAAAAATTATCTTTATGACAGGTATTTGTATGGAGATTTGTATGCGACTGCTATTTGGGCCGGTATCGAAAATCCAGAAAGCAGTGGGAACTTTACTACAAATGAGATTCCTTTCAGTTGTGCTCCTGATTCTCCTATACCATGCAGTTCAACTCCGGGTAGTTCTCTCCCAGCCTTGGGTTACCTCTTTTCATTTGGTGAGGACAATAACAAAGATATCTACCTTCTTACCAGCAGTGGGGTTTACAGAGTTGTTCCCCCTAGTCGTTGTAAATACACTTGCTCGTTGGAAAATGTAACGACAGTCCCAAATCCCGGTCCGACTTCACCACCTCCATCCGATGCGAGTCGGGCGATAAACTCATGGAGCATTCTGATGCTCCTAGTGACTCATGTATTGTTGCTGCTCATTGCTACATGATTCAAATGGAGAGAAACTGATTGTTCAAATTCTCAAGAAAGAACTTCTTTCTAACTTCACTGTTTTGGATTTTTGGGTTTACAAATATTAGTTGTGAGGAAGTTTTCTGTTTGGTATTTTGAGATAGAAAATTTATTGCCAACTCTTTTGATTGTTGTATTGGAAACTTTATAGAATGTATTAGTGAAGGTTCTGCCACTTGAATTCAATTTTGAAGCTTTTGTTCAAACTATGTTTGAGGATTTGGTTCATCTATTCTATCAAACTATGCAGTCTCATCTAGAATTAGTTTTTGATTGTCATATATATATATAGATATGAATTGTTCAATTTGAATTGAACGATGGTATGAATTTTTGCTACACTCTTTTACACACACACATATATATTACCCCTCCCCCCAAGGAAAAAAAAAGTGGTTTCCTAACACGGTCTCCCGGTAGTATGGTAATTAACCTAAATTATTTAGTGTACCAACTACAATATGACTCCTACTTCTAACCATTAGATTTAATATAACTGATGGTATCTCGCTTATTAAAACTACTCATGCGTGACGGGTTTTATCCATGTATGTCATGGCAGTTTACTTATCATCCTTTGTATGAATTTAAGGTTTGGAGTTTGTGTAACTTGAAATTGAAAAGTATGTTTTATAAATTTGAGTGTCTTTGTACTGTCGTTTAAAAATATTGTGAGTGTCTTCTTAAATTCTAAATTCCCAATATAAAAAAAATATATTTAATAAATCCACATTTTCTAATGCTTTAAATTTTAAATTGGAGTTGAAAGAAAACCAAATTTTAAGTTAAAAGTTCAAATCAGCTGACAAAACTAATGAAAAAACCAAACCCACCCCTCCTAAGTCCTACGAAACACTAAATTTAAAATAACTTTCTTTATAAACATAATTTTTTAAATTATCATAGAAGCAGACTGAGGTGTTGACGATGATATTGGGCCATTGATGACTGGAAAAGTGGTCGTTGATTTCGACCATCGTGAAATGTTAGGGGGAGAATTTGTTAAATGGCAACGGGCTTCCACAACTCTGCGTGACTTTATTTTTTGTTTCACCCAAAAAACTTAATACCAATGAAAATATGATATCCCCTTAAATACCCTTGATCATTTACTCTTCTAACCGATGTTGAATTTTGTTCACACTCCAATAATGAATTGACTAACCGATGTTACTTTTCTTACAAGTTTTTTTTAGAGTCATTTTCACTACTCTTTTTGTTACTTTCTGAATGATAGTTTTCCAAAATATGGATTTAACATATTTTCTTTTCAAGGTTGTTTTTGGAAATGCACCCATTTTTATCAAACTTACCCGATACATATGTATAGCTAAGTGTTTGGACTTCTGCTCCCTGACATTAATTGATTTTCAAAATCTCCTCCTCCCATGTTTGGTTGGTGACTGGTGTGATTAAATTCTCATTCAAACACACTAATACTATTTTTTTTAGAAACACACTAATAATATTTTCACTATTAGATTCTCTTGCATTTGATTCACATTTATCTCATTCTAGAGTATCATAATCATATGCTTCTCATTTTCGTGTACCAAACAACCCAAAACATATGAGCATATTTTGGTTAATTATATTGGTGCCATAATTTTTGTAGGTTTAAGTTTTCCTCATTCACTAGCTCAACCCTTGCAAATATAGCTATTTTAAAGGCAGCAAAATTAATAAAAAAATGTAACGAAAATAAAATGTTTTTAAAAAAATAAAATAAAAAATGCATGCACTTATAAAAAAAGAAGACTCTAATTGAGTCGATGAAAGAAAGTGATTGAAAAGTATTAAACGAAGTCTCTTTCGATAGTTTTGTCGGTTTATACTTTTAAATGGAATAAAAAATTTCTAACCCAAATGTTTACGTGCCTGACCTTCGTCTCCCTTTTCGAAAGTCTTTTTAACTTTAATTTTTTTTTAATAATGCGTTTGATATTAGGTAACTTTAATTTTTTTAATAATGTGTTTCATATTAGGTAATGATGCTGTGATTATTATTTTTTAAAAGGAATTTACATATTTTTCTCCCTAAATTTTATAAAATATTAAAATTAAAGTATAAAATTTCAATTTAATAAATTAAAGTATAAAATATCTTTTTGGTTCTTGAATTTTAATATTTATTTTTATTTGGTCCATGAGTTTTCAATTTCTATCTATTTAGTTCTTGAGTTTTGAGAAATAACTCAATTTGGTACATGCTATTAATTTTTCCATTTATAGTGTAAATTAATTTGTTTATTCATGGTTGAAAAATTATTTTCATGGACCAAATAGATTTTATTTCTCAAAACTCAGAAATCAAATAAACACAAATTGAAAACTCAAAATTAACATATCTTTTAAAATTCGAGAACGAAATAGACATTAACTGAAAATTCAAGGATCAAATAAACACAAATCTCAAAACTCAAGGACAAAAAAGTATTTTACCCTAATTAAAACGTTTGAATCCAATTTTAACACTATAATAGTTTATGGGGTCAATTATTCAAATTGAAAGTCCGTGGGATGTAAATATGCAATTTTACTTTTTATTTTATTTTATTCTAATTGGCTATAAAAAGAAAGACCAAGACCCCATTCCTCAATCATAGTGTTCTAAATTCCGGTTTTTTTTTTCTCTCTGCTCTCTCTGTATTTCAAAACATGATTTCCATGGATTCCTTGAAATCAGCCATGGCGAAGAAGAAGAAGAAGAAGACAAACTCCATTGAGCCTATGAACATAAAGGCAATCACTACCAAAAGAAGGCCTGCAACAATGGCGGAGCTAATTGCTTCCATGAGCTCCACCATTGCAACTATCATGTTTGCCTGGACCATAATTCGCCAGTACTGTCCTTACGAACTCAAACGATCTCTCCGTAAATATACCGATAAATTGTTCGATTTCTTCAATCCTTATGTTCGGATTTCGATCTATGAATACGTCAATGAACGCCTCAATCGTAGTAAGGCCTATTCCGCTGTCGAAGCATATCTCGGTAATAAGTTATCAGATGATGCTAAAAGACTCAAAGCCGAGGCCGGTGCGGGTAAAAATAGTTTAGTACTTACTATGGAGGAAAATGAAAGAGTGATTGATGAATTTGAAGGAGTTGAAATTTGGTGGATATCGAGCAAAATGGCGTCGGCGTCGAGGAAATCGTATTCGATGTATTCCGAGCCTGATAGGAAATTCTTCAGACTAACTTTTCACAGGAAGTATCGAAAAATCGTCACGGAATCGTATTTGAAACATGTCATGAAGGAAGGGAAAGAAATCAGATTGAGGAGGAGGCAGAGGAAGCTTTATACTAATTGTGCTGGCAATAGATCGTTGTCTTATAAGCAAACGTCGCTATGGAGCGACGTTTTCTTCGAGCATCCGGCGACATTCAACACATTGGCAATGGATCCAGAGAAGAAGGAGGAGATTATAGAAGATTTACTCACGTTTAGTGAGAGTAAGGATTTTTATGCTCGGATTGGTAAGGCTTGGAAACGTGGATACCTTCTTTATGGCCCGCCCGGGACGGGGAAATCGACGATGATCGCTGCTATGGCTAATCTGCTTCATTATGATGTTTATGACTTGGAGCTCACGGCAGTGAAGGACAACACGGAGCTAAGGAAGCTTTTGATTGAGACAACGAGTAAATCGATAATTGTGATCGAGGATGTCGACTGCTCTCTTGATCTCACTGGCAAAAGGAAGAAGAAGGAAAAAAGTAGTACTTCCAATGAGGAAGAGAAAGACAAGGAGCAGGTCCAGAGAGAACCTCCAAGGAAAGAAGAAGAAGAAACCAGTAGTAGCAAAGTCACGCTTTCTGGATTGTTGAACTTCATTGATGGAATTTGGTCTGCTTGTGGTGGTGAAAGACTCGTCATTTTCACTACCAATCATGTTGAGAAGCTTGATCCGGCACTCATAAGAACGGGTCGTATGGACAAACATATCGAGCTTTCTTATTGCAGTTTCGAGGCATTCAAAGTTCTTGCGAAAAATTACTTGAATCTCGAAACACACCAACTATTTGATCAAATTCAGGAACTCATCAAAGATTTAAAGATCACGCCTGCGGATGTCGCCGAGAGTCTTATGCCTAAAGCTCGACAAGATAGCGTTGAGAATTCACTATCGAGATTGATTCAAACACTTGTAAATCTAAAGAGAGCTGCAGCAATGAAGGAAACAGTAGAAACAAACTCAGAAAATTTAAAGGTCTCTTTAGAGAAAATCAAAGGCGAGTCTCCAAATTAATCATGGTGAAGGAAATGGTCAAATCTATGGAAAACTGTCCTCTTTTTTCCCAGCATTTAGTATTAGGTAGTAGTTTGGTCTCTTGTTAGTGTACTAAAATGAAATGAAACATGAATTTCATAATTTTTCCTCTTGTCTTTTGGTTATGATCCGGATTTTAATGAAGTTTGACACGTTATAGGGTTTGTAGATATAGTCGCTTAATAAGGGCCCCTTTGAGATAGTTTCTAAAAGTTATCTCAAACCCGTACAGAGTGAAATTTAAGAAATTAGTTTTAAGAAAATAACGGGTGATACATCTTGTAATATGATCATTGATTGAATAATGATTTTAACCTAATAAATGATCATAACCCATCAGCCTTCATAAAAAGAAATAACCAATTATTAGATATTCTCATTCAGTACCTAACAAGTTCAAAGCAAAGAGTACTAATACAATTCACTTCACTTCTTGACTATCTCCAGCAATTTTTCCTTTCTTCTTCTCTTCAAGAGTCTGAATCAATTTTCGAAGACGTTTCTCAGAATCATCTTTTGGAGATTTCGGCATGAGATTCTCCGCGACATCAGCAGGCGTAATTTCGACATCTCCAATCAGTTCTTGAATCTGATCAAACAACAAATGATTTTCAAGTTCAAGATAATTCTTTGCAAGAATTTTGAATGCTTCAAAGCTGCAGTAAGAAAGCTCGATATGTTTATCCATTCGACCCGTTCTTATGAGTGCGGGATCGAGCTTCTCGACATAATTCGTCGTGAAAACGATCAGTCTTTCCCCACCACAAGCTGACCATATCCCATCAATGAAGTTCAACAAGCCAGAGAGAGTCACTTTACTACTCCCCTCCTCATCACCTTTCTTTGAAGACTCCTTGGATGAATTTTCTTTCCCATCATCCTCACTCTCTTTTCTCTTCTCCTTCCTCTGCCCGGTAAGATCGAGCGAGCAATCGATATCCTCGATCACAATTATCGATTTACTCGTCGTCTCGATCAAAAGCTTTCTCAACTCCGTGTTATCCTTCACGGCAGTGAGCTCCAAATCATAAACATCATAATTAAGCAAATTAGCCATCGCAGCGATCATCGTAGACTTGCCGGTCCCGGGCGGGCCGTAAAGAAGGTACCCACGTTTCCAAGCCTTCCCAATTCTAGCATAGAATTCCCTACTGTTTGTAAACATCACCAAATCATCAACAATCTCTTGCTTCTTCTCTTCCTCCATCGCGATCGTGTCGAAAGTCGCCGGGTGCTCGAAAACTATATGACTCCACATAGTATGATTAAAACTCCACCTCCCACCAGAGCCATTAGTGAACAATTTCCTCTGCCTATTCCTGACACTGAATTCTTTCCCTTCATTCAAAACATGTTTCAAATACAATTCAGTAATCAAATCTCTATACTTTTTATGAAAAGTGAGAGAATAGAATCTCTTATCAGGATCAGGATATAAATTGTTGGATCTTGTAGGAGATCCCATTCTATTCAAGACCCACCAAACTTTAACTCCATGAAATTCATCAGTCACTTTTTCATGATCATCCATACTCAAAACCAAATTACTGCTATCTTTTCCTGTCTCAGCCTTGAGTCTTTTGGCACCTTTGGAAGCATTCTTGCTCAGATAAGACTCGATGGCGGTATACGCTTCGTTGCGCTTGAGACGTTCGCCGCCGAATTCATGGATGGAGATTTGGATGTAAGGGTAGAAGTAATTCATGAGTCTGTGAGAGTATTTTTCGAAGAAACCACGTAATCCTTGAGGGCAGTATTGTTGGATAAGAGCCCATATGAACATGAAGCTTGCGAGGGTGGAACCGGCAGTTGCCCAAAACGCTGCCATTGATGAAGCCCACATACCGGTCATGGTGTTCTGATGAGGCTGTTCTTGGCTAGAGCTCATGTTCTTATTTAGAAATATGAAAAGGGGATTCATTTAGTAAAACAGAGACAGACAGAGTGAGTGGTTGAAAGAGGAATGGGGAAAGTGGAAATGGAATGAGAATAGAGATATGAGGTAATATATTTATAGATGTATTATACTTTCATACACAACTTTCATACATATTATATTTTTATTGATCTAAATATAATAATATGTAATAATATCTATGTCCCACAATTAAATGTGTGGATCTTACTACTATGTTGATCCAATAAAAAAAAGTGAGTATGCAATATATAGGGTAATATGTAAAATATAGCCCGCACTTTCAATTTGTTGCAAAACATACCCCTGCACTAACTAAATAGCTAAAAAAAAACCCTTACAATTTATAATTGCCAATTTTATATGTCCATGTGTTAAATGAAAGTTAAAATTAATGTTTTGGATGATTTTTTTTTCAAACTTGGAAATTTGGTTTCCTCCATCTATTATTAGTTTTTTATTTTATTTTGGGATCATGCGCTCTCATGGAAACTTACCTGTGAGAAGTTCACAAAGTTAGATATTTATACAAACCAAAAGCCCTAGCTTATTTGTTTGCACGAACTAGAACTAGAGGTAGAAGAATGAATGTGATATCTACCTTTGAAACACCCATATACATATGAATTTTGGAAAAAATAAAATAAAAACTATGAAAAGCCCTTAAAACAGATGATAAAAAGCATCTTAACAAAACAATTAGTTTTAAACCATATTTAAAAAAAAAAAAATTCAAAGCCCAATTTTCTTAACCAAGCGCTTGAGAATTTTTTAGAGCAAAAACTTGATTTTCTAGAGCAAGAAGATTCTACCATTTTTTGTGAAAATCCCTCTAAATGAACACCTCTACGTCTAAACACTTGTTTTAGAAAGAAAAAAAAAATATCAGCCAAAACGTTAAGTTTAACTTCCATTTAACAGATGGGCATAAAAAATTGGAAATGGTAAAGTGGAAGGGTATATCTTGCTATTTTGTTACTGCAGGGGTATGTTTTGCAACAAGTTGAAAGTGCAAGGGTATGTTTTGCATTTTACCATAATATGTAAGTATTATGCAAGAGGAGAAATATTTTATCACTTACTGATTAGGAGGAGTTGGTCGTGATTTTTTTACATGTCTCGTTATAACAAAACATAGGAATAGAATAATAAAGGGAAATTTCATTGGGTAGCAGGATTTTCTGCAATATTTATAAATATAGCATTTTTAAAAAGTATTTGTAAATATAACAGTTTTTTAAAAACCCTCATTCATGTAAATCAAATAAATCAGTGATAACTTATAAGGTAATCACTTATAATTATTAGGTAATCGGTGATTCATGCACAAAATATCAGGTAATATTGCGATATCAGTAAAATCAATTATTACTTGTTGTACAGAAATCAATGATTACTTACGCGAAACTAGTGGCAATTTTGTAATATTTGAGGCGCGAATTTGAGTTTTTTTTTTCTATTTTTACAAATAAGTTTTTGGTCTACTATTTTTACAAATATTAGATATAATTCTGCTATTTGTGCAAGAGCCTCAATAATAAATATACAAACTGAATAGGCAGAAAGTTTAGGAGATATTTGGATAATAAATTTCAGACACAGGGTTTGAGTTACACAAACCTAATATATATATATATTTTTTTTTTTGTGGTTTTACAACCTCAGTTAGTGAATCACTTGAACTCATATTTTTACGAATTCATTATTTCATAATTTCAACGAATTTTACACAAACTCACTATACTACACAAAATTCAAACTTAACCCGTTCAAGCCCGCTAGCCAAATGTGAAGTAACCTCATAAATTATAACATAAGAGACTAGATTTTTTATTTTGACAGATTATTGGAATACAGTCGTCGGCGTCGGTCACATTGGGGAATTCGGACACGACTCTTAACGAGTGGAGAGGGTGTTTTATTAGTTGTAAAGTTCCGAAGATGACATGGGAAATCTGACTCGTACGTGATGACGTCATCTTGATAGAAAATATATAATATTTTACCAAGAAAAACACCATTCTTTTTTGTAGTCTTCCTCGTAGACTCGTGCAAAATAAAAAATGGGACGGTGATCACGCATTTTTAGGTTACCTTTTTTCTTTTCTTTTTTCATAATGAGTTTGATTAAAATTATTTAATAAGAATGAGAGTGAAGATTATTATAGAAGTATAATATTTTTTATATTGTGTTTACTTAATTGATTTTGGAATTTAAAAAAAAAAAGAGAATAATTTTTGTTTGCTTACCTTTGAAATGAGAATAGATATAAATTATGAGTTTTGTTTACTTATATTTAAAATGAGAATCGTGTCAAATTAAATATATAATTTATCACAGAATAGAGATTTTATATAGTATGATTCACGAGTTTGGAAATTTGTTATCTTGAGGAGCATACCTTAATCAGATTTAAGAATTATAGAAATGAGATCCATATTTATGAAATATAATAGAAATGTATCTATAAAAATCATCATGTAAGAATGTAAAATAATATAATCAAATAATATAATCCTATTTAACGAAGACAAGTTTTGATTAGAATATTACCCTTCAAATTTCATGATAATGAAACTTGCTTAACACTTAAGTGAGTAGGATAGGAACTGATATGATTTATTTGAGTAAACATACAAGTAGGATCTATAAATTGATTAAAAGTGACATAAATAAATGTGATTTAGTGAGAGGCTAAGGCCCTGTTTGGTATGCAATCTGAAAAGCAGAATTTGAATTTAGTGGATTCTAATGAATTCAGAGTTGTATTCTGTGGATTTGTTGGTTCTAAAACTGTGTTTGGTAACAGATCCAGAATTTATAATTGAGATTCAGAAATTTGAAATATGTGTTTGGTTGGTTACTCAAAAAATTTAAAATCAGAATATTTGTTTGGATCATAATCCAAATTTTGGGTGACCCACTCATAAAAATAATACTTCCAACTTTAAATCATTCATTTTTAAGTTTGAAAAAACTAATAATTCATAACTTATAAATTAGAAACATCTTTATCCGCATCAACTATAACTATTCTCATTCTTAGGATAAATTTTTCATTTAAAAAAAATTATAATAAAGATAATAGAAGCATCGCAAGTCTATCAAATAAATTCTTTAGATTAAAACAACTCAATTTTTTCCAAAAGGAGAACTATACAAGACACAATGAGATCCATTCTAAAATTCATAAGAACCTAGTGCAACCAAAGAGAGAATTTCTCAATAAAAGAGAATCTGAAAAAATATTTTCACACTGAATGGAGAGACCATTTGGGCATTGAAAACCTCCAATAGCGTTATTCAAATAGTACTACATACATTAGTAAACAAGAAGAAGAGAAAAATGTGAGCAACAACCTCCAAAACATATATATATATATATATATAAATTATTTTATTTTTTTATATTTAAATTAATCTTATATATAATTATAAAAACAAAGTATAAATAAAAAAATAAATTAACTTTTTTTCCATCACTTTAGAATTAAGTTTAAAAAGTTAAAAATCAGCTTAAAAACATGCAATTAAAATTTTAATTAAATAAATAAATGCTAGAACGGACCGGGTCAACCTCGAAAAACGGGCCCGACCAGACCCAAATCTGCAAAATGGGTCCGACTCGTATTTTTATCTCATGTGTTGAAACCCGTGGATTAAATTGTGTGGGTGAGGTCAATCTGTGTTTTTCAGTTTTGAGTTGAATATTTTGGTTCTTGTTTTAGTTGAATTCATTTTTTAGCCTAAAAAAGAAATTGAATCCAAATTGTTTTTTTCTGGATTGTAAACCAAACACAAAACAAAGCAGATTCCTTTTATTCATTCAATCCAGATTCATAAAACTGAATCTGGATTGCAAACCAAACAGGGCCTAATTTATTGAATTATATTATTATTAATTTGTAATGACTAAGCTGCAACTAGGAAGTGGATTATAGAACTTATCCGATGTGACCTGGAAATTTGGATGTATTTAGGAGGGAAACACACTTGCAATTGCAATGAAAGGGTTAAATCACTCCAAATTAATTAAAAATTGTTTGATTATGGCCACAAACGACAAGCCAGTTTAAATTAATGGATTTTATGTAATTGAGAATCTTACAAAAATATATATATATATATATATTAATCACATACCTAGATGAAGAGAGATTCCAGTCGG
Source organism: Gynostemma pentaphyllum (assembly GCA_028015215.1). Lineage (NCBI taxonomy): Eukaryota > Viridiplantae > Streptophyta > Magnoliopsida > Cucurbitales > Cucurbitaceae > Gynostemma > Gynostemma pentaphyllum. Next base: position 47,657,857 of record CM051346.1, on the reverse strand, counting down.
TAGAATTGAGGACTTTTTGACACAATTTTTTTATATATACAACGTTAGGTGACGATGGAACTACTCTTTTAAAGTTAGAATTATACTTTATCGACAACTTTTTGACACAAATTGACCATTGGAGGAGGAGGTGGTTTTGCGGTAGTATAGTGGAGATAATAACAAAAAATAACACTTCTTTTATGAGTAATTTTAAAAATTGTATTTTTTTTAAAATATTCTAAAAATTACGTTTTTCTGATTGAGATTCAGTCAGAACTGTCATTCTTATTGCAGGTTTGAGGCATTCATTCAAATGATTTGGCTTCAGGATTAAGAAAATTGGATGCAATTTTCTTTTTCTCTCTCTCTTAATCTTGTTTAGTTGTTTGTAATGATAATTTTTTTCTCTCTCTTAATCTTGTTTAGTCTTAAGAATTATGTATGGCATGCTAACCCAAGATATATATTTTTTTCTTTTTTAAATCAATAAATTTCAACTTATACGACTAAATATGAACTGTAAAAAAATATATTTTAATTCGACAAATTACCCCTTTAAATTATTAAAGACTACAGTTTGTCCATTTATTTTTCCCTTTTTTCATCACCTTATTTGGTTACATACAAATGATACATTAACCCCAAAAAATTTCGAAAATGATTATATTATATTTATAGATTGAATATATAAATTCTTTTTTATAAATATAATTATGTAATAATTTCTGATAAATATTAAAATTACTATCCAAAATCATTATTCATAAAATTATGATTTTTTTTTTTTAAAAAAACACTATTTTTAAGATGCTCCCAAATGGATTCCCATCCCCAATATCTAAAACTTTGTTGGGTAAGATCAGATACTATTGCTCTCTCTCCCACCAGGGAGTGGGAAAGAAAACTCAAGAAATAAAGAATTGATTAGGAGGATGAAAAAGTAGTTTTTTACAAAACAGAAAAATACCTACTCTGAAAAAGCTTCAGATAATATACAAAGCATGAAGCTTGAATCAGCAAATTCATCATCTCATATTGCAGCATTGAGGCTTCATTTGCATCTGTAATCTATGCCACATGCATATCATCTGTCTTGGAGACTGGTAATGTGCTGTGTAATAATCTTCAATGCATCCAAACTGGCAAAACTTGAAACTGTGAACATATTTCACTGTTTTTGAGCTGTTGAATTGCTCCACCCACATCCCCATACTCACATCTTCCATCTTAAATAACTGTCAAACACAAAACATTTTTATCTTTTAAATAAATAAAAAAATTCCCAAAACTCCGGACTTTTGCTTCGAATCATTCAAAGAAATTGAATTTAAAACCGATGCTTAAAATGAACTGACCCTTAATTTACGCTTCTCGAAGTTTGATACGACGAAATGTGCAATGTCTGATGACAATATGTAGCCTGGTCCATTTGCGTAAGGCGGATAATCTTCTTCTGGCCATTCCTAAAGCCCACCATATGAAAAGCAACATAAAAGTAAGTGTGTGTAATTCAATGGGGTAAACAACATAAACATATTGGTAATAAAAGTTGTCCCTACAAACTGAAAACTATGTCTTTTCAAGTTAAGGGGACACCGAGAACTGTTTGGAGGGTGTCTGAGCCATTACTGAATACATGGCGGTACAATGCGTTATAAAGAAAATGCAGAGGAAAAATTGAATGCGTCGTGTATAAGCAAAATCAAGATTTACATAACATACCTCATATGTGACAGCCCATTTTCCAAAACGCAGGGGCTTATGGTAGTAATTTATGTTGCCAATATAGAAGCTCCCATCTCCAGCTACTTTCTTAATTTCATTCATGACAGAATCCACTTTTACAAATGTGTCATCGTCACATTTCATAATATATTTTGCAGACACGGCACGAATCTATATAAAAAGATACAATTCACAACGTTAATCATACGAAAAAAATCCAACCCCTTTAGCATCAATATTTTCAGCCTTGCACCAATCCAATAACTCACCCCGTATTCACAGATGGCCACAGTTTTCAACACCACAAGGTCATAGTTATCCATATAGGGCACTATAACTATATCGCCAAAAAATTCAGCTTCTTTCTTCAACTCAAGATTGACATCCTTTCTCCCATGCTGCATAAATATCAAATTGAGGGTTATAAAAAATCTAAAGCTATAGCCCGAGCGATTAAACTCTTGAACAAAAACGAATTCATCATGGTCACTTACAAGTGCTACAAAAAAACGAGGCACAATCTTTGATGACTTTATAAGTTTATGCTGCATCCAAGACTTCCTTACTGCCATTCGTTCAGCAAAATGGTTGCCAGCAGAAAGGATACCGATAAAAAGTTCAACCTCACCATCAGGAAGAGGCGGCGCCTTCCATTTTCTCGACATTTCAAGATGTTGCTGAGAAGCAAAACTAGGATGTGATATTGGCAAAGAAGCAGCTAACACAGAGTGAACATCAATGTCCCCATCTACAGAGAGTCCAGTAGCATCCTCAAGGGTAAAACCCTGTAGTATAAAAATCAATAGAGATGAGAGAAGTTTTGATGCGAAGCATCCATCATTATTATTTTTATAGGGTCTAACTTCTAAAAGATATACTCACAGTGCGATAAGGGAAAGAAATGATGTGCTTCCCATCGACATTCACATGGTAGCCCTCAAATCCAGCACTAAGGGTTAGCACAAAGAGTTTGTCTTCAGTAAAAGGATAAGGCCAGTCCACAATCACTCTTTTTGTTCGACCGATAAGCCTGTTCAGCCACCATGTTGCCTTGGACTCCTCAGAGTGCCCATCATCATCTCGGATCCACTTCTCACACTTTACCTGGTTATCAACTGTTGATAGTCTTAAGAATTACTAAAATAGCTGCTGCTGTCAAACTACTGACAGATGATTATATGTAAAATTATTATTAAGCATTCTTTCGAAATGATTAATCCTCTAGACTTAGCAGAACATGTCAATCCTCATGAGGAGCTATACAAACAAGCACAAAGAAAGGACTACAAGGAAACGGTAGAAAAAACAAAAAGATGATTTTGCCATCTGATCTATCGAATTCCAATATGGATGATAAATTGAGTTGGCATTCCCTCAAGGTCAGATTTAAAGCTAAACTACCAGTTAAATAACACCAGAATATCAAACTCTAATGCAAAGTAACTAGATTCTACTCCTATGAAGCCATTGACAAGTGACTGATAAACTGGGGGATGCATATTCTCAACTCTTTCTTGTGGTCAATAAAGTCCAATGCTTTAGCTCTTCTGTAATTCTATTCACTACTATAAAGCCAATTCAATTCACTAAATTGTTAAGAAAAATGTCAGCCATTTACCTGTCTCTTCATCAGCCTTAGATTTCCAGCCCTCGCAACGAAGCGCAGAGCCCCATTGCATCCTATAACAAGTGTTTAACTCAATCACTGGCTTCCCACTCCAATCTCCCTTCAACCTTGGATTAAAATGCAGAATCCTTGGAGGGTCTTCCCCCTCCACTGCATTCAAACCCTGCAACTCCATTATAAACTGCGAAACCATGACCGATTCGCCACCTTCCTTCGCAGGAGCGTCGTTTTCTGAGTGCCCCACTCTCGGTTTACCAACAAGCGTTATGTGAGATCCCAATGTGAGTCCACAAGGCAACATCATAACTCCACCATGAGCCAAAAACTCTGGCCCAGATAGAGAAATCGAATGAGGGCACGACGCAGACCGATTCTCAGGCTTATTCTTCTTCTCCATAGCAACATTTTGAAACTTTCCAGATTCAAGCTCATCCCATAACTTCTTCCCAACCTCAGAAGCAGTCTTTGCAGAGCTATAAAACTCAGAGACTGCTTCGTTATTACCAGAGCTAAAACTTTCCGGTTTTAAAGCTAAACCAGAGACAAACTTATTCTTATTATACTCAATCAGTTGACTTGGAGAAGGCTGTAAAGAATTTCTCGAAATACTTTCCAAAGGGCGAGAAGGGGCTTCTCTTTCATTCAAATCTTCCTCGCTCTGAAGCCTATGAGGCCTAGACAGCGAATCTTGAGACACAACTCCAAACCCACTTCTGAAAACAAACGGAATTTCTAAAAACACAACAAGAAGATATAAAAACCCAACACAAAAAAGGATCTGAAACGATCTCTGTTTTGTTAAAGACAAGATCATGTCGAATTTATCCAATTTCGTTCTCTTCATCTCTAATATGAAGGCGGGGAATTGTTGACAGGAAATTCCCCACCCCCACTACCCAGAAAAGGAAAAAGATAGAATCTTTCTGAGAAAGAAACTTCAAGAAATCAATACATAGACCGACTGTCGAGAATCAAACATAAAAAAAAAAAAAAAAAAAATGGGGTTCCACGATCAAAACCCAAAATTTAAATGGTGGATTAACCGCGTTAAGAATGGAGAGGATTGGAAAAGGTGGTAGATTGGAATTGGGTTTATGAATGAAATTGAAGTCGGTGATGATATATGACGGAATAGAATAAAGACTTTTCTTACGGTCGGATAGTGATATATACTTTTGAAAGGAAAAAAAGGGAATTTCCAACGGAAACAGAAATTAGATCGAATCCTCCAAATGGAAATTTAAAAATTGAGATGTGATATGTGATGTGACTCTGTGAGAGACTTGGTCTTTGCTGCTACAGTGTTTCTTCAACGGCTCGACAGCGAACTGGATCCTTTTCATTGGATTATGAATTTATTTGCCTAGGGATTTTTTTTTTCTTTTCTTAAATTTCAAATTTTGTGTGTGATAATCACAATTTTATCTTTGGTTTTATCGCAAGATCGAGATATTCGAACTCACACTCTCTATTTAAGAGATGAGTATTAATTAGTAACTTTTTATCAATGGGTCATCTTCTTGATGATATTGTTGCCGATATATTGATCAATTCATCTATATGATTTACTTAGGAAATTTGGGTAAAATGACCTCCAAAATCTGAGATTAATGATTTTTTACCTCCATTTTCATTTTAATCTTTTTTGACCTTCTGATGATGTCATCTTTGTGTGAAAACCCCCTTTTACCCTTCAAAATTTATATATAACCCTTTCACTTTACATATGGTTTTCTCTTTCTAAAAATTCTCTCTCTAAAAATTCTCTCTAAAATTCTCAACCTAAACTCATCATTCCTTCAATCTAAACTCATCATTCCTTCAATCTCTTCATTATTCAAGGTATGAACATTGTTCTTTTTCTTTTTATAATAAAGTCGGAATCCTTTTTGTAAAATAAATCCGGAATCCGAGGTACGTCCTCCGGAATCCGGAGGTATCTCCTCCGGATTCCGGAGGTACTCTTTAAAAAAAATTAAATTTTTTTTTTTTTTTGCCAATTCCGGAGGAGGTACCTCCGGATTCCGGAGGTACCCTCCCCCGGAATTGAATTTTTTTTTTTTTTTTTTTTTTCATAATAAGCCTGGTTTTGAAATGTTTGCCTGAATTCATTGTTATAATTTTGTCCCGAAATTAAGACCGGTTTTTTAACTTTGTTACCGGAATTTCAAATTTCGTATTTGTTATGGTTGTTTTACAGGATGTCAATGACAAGAATATTTATTCGTTATGGTGGAGAATGGGATGCTGATGGCAGCAGGTATATAGGTGGTAACACGAAAGGAATAGCGATAAGTAAAAGTATAACGTTCGAAGAATTTCTGTTTCGATTGTACGATTGCGGAATTGATCCTGAAGTGTTTGATATTAAAATCAAGTGCATTTACAATTTACTTATTGACTCACCTCCATGCGACATAAACGACGAAGAGGACCTAAATTTTTTCTTAATGGGTGAAGATGCATCCGTACTTCCCTTTATATATCTCAATTGTGCCTAAAGATGTGACTAGTGGACATAATATTCAATTCAATCCAGTATATTGCGCCTGGTTCTGGCGAACCACGTAGCCAATGACATTCGAAACTCATCAACCATTCCAGCAATCGATGAGAACATTCCTCCGTGTGATTTAGGTAATGATAATGAGGCTTTCATGGAAACGCAGTTTTTACATCCTCAGTCTGATAATCTAGAAAGGAGAGATGTTAGGAAAGGAAAGTGTAAATCTCATGAAGAATCAGTTATTACGAATACATCAAGTAAAAATACATCAAGTTCAATGGAAATGCTGTCATATGGAAATTGTATGGGGGATGAGTTTGCAGAGGGTAGTATTTTTCTTTCAAAAAAAGATTTGTCTATGAAACTGTCCTTTGCGGCGATGAGAATTAACAAAGAGTTTAGAGTGAAAAAGTCGACGAAATCTTTGTTCTCAGTGGCATGTATTGATACGAATTGCAAGTGGCGGTTAAGAGCTACTTGTTTGAAAAGGTCAGATATATTTCGAGTTTCCAAGTCTATAGATGTTCATAGTTGTTCACTGGATGTGCTGAATCATGACCACAGACAAGCGCGAAGTTGGGTTATTGGAGACATAATAAAGGGGAGAGTTGAAGATGTTGGTCGTCAGTATCGGCCGAAAGATATAATCAATGACATGCGAAAAGAGTATGGTGTTAACATCAGTTATAATAAAGCGTGGCGTGCCAGAGAGGACGCATATGAATTGGTAAGAGGATCACCGGAAGAATCCTACAATTTGCTAAGTCGATATTGTGAAGCATCGAAAATTGCTAATCCAGGAACCGTATATTACCTCCAACTTGAGGAAGAACGTCATTTCAAATACTTTTTCGTTGCTTTGGGTCCGTGTATTGAGGGTTCCTAAGTTGCATGCGTCCAGGTTATTGCCGTTGATGGGTCATTTTTGAAGGGGAAATATAGGGGTACATTATTAGTCGGTGTTTGTTTGGACGGTAATAATCAAATTTACCCAATCGCTTTTGGAATTGTAGATAGGGAGAAGGATGAGTCATGGTCGTGGTTTATGGAAAAACTAAAAAGTGCAATTGGTGATGTTCATGATTTGGTATTTATTTCGATAGAAACAAAAGCATCATTAATTCGGTGGCGTCTGTATTCCCGCATGCAATACATGGGTTTTGTATACATCACTTGAGTATGAATCTCACCGCTAAATTCAAAAATGATGCAATAAATCCTATATTCTTCCTTGCGCGAAAGCATACCTGGTGAGTCCGATTTTTGATCGGTTGTGGAATGACCTTAAAAGATATCAAGGTGTATGTGAGTATTTAGAAGAGGTTGGACTTGAAAAATGGGCTCGTGCTTTCTGTTCAAGGATAAGGTATAATATCATGACCACGAATATTGCAGAATGTATAAATGGTGTATTGGTTCATGAAAGGGAACTACCGGTAACTGCGTTAGTGGAAAGTATTCGATCTAAGTTGCAAGAATGGTTTTGGGAGCGTCGTAATGAAGCATTGAAATGTACAAAAAATTTGACGACTCATGCTGAAGACATCTTACGGAAAAACCATCAAAAATCATTAACACTTGGAGCTACGAACATTGATTGTTATCAATCCAATGTACCGGATGGAGATAGGTTTGGACGGGTTGACTTACATGCGAAAGAATGCTCTTGTCGGGTATTTGATTTAGATCAGATACCTTGTGTGCATGCATTAGCTTCTGCAAGAGACCGCAACATCAGCCCATATGTAATGTGCTCTCGTTTCTATACGACTGAATGTTGGGTAAATTCTTATGCGGAGCCGATCATGCCTGTAGGTCACTCTTCAGAGTGGAAATTGCCTGAGGGTTTTGTACCGATTGAAGTGTTACCACCAATCGATAAAGCACAAAAGCGCTAACTTCACCACATCTCCATCGTCGCTCAATCCATGGTTTTTCATTTTCGTTTCTAACTCCTTTGATGGAACTTTAACTCTATCATCAAACAATAATCTTCTAAGTCTAGGATTAAATTCATGTCTTCTGTAATTCCTCGTAGACTTTAACCCGATAATTTCCTCAAAGGATCTCAATGAAAAAGTAATCACTTCCCCCCCCAATCAAAAATTGCATAATTGTTTGATCCGGTTGTTTAATCTCTCTCAACAAAATTTGATGTATAAGTGGACCACAAAAGACCAAATCGGTATCAATCAACCTACCAATGCTTGACCTTTTAAATAACTCTAATTGATTAGGGGTGAGAACACTAGTAATCAAACTAACCGTATGCGATAAATGTGATAAATTACTAAGGGTGGAATGAAAATATTGGTCACTAGGATTATCAACACTACATCATCGTCGCTCACAGACATTTTTACCTGAAAAAACACATAAACCAAATTAAACAACTAATTAAAAAAGCCCACATATAAACTAAACTATATAACTAATTAACAAAAAAAACCACATTTAGACTAAACTAAATTAAATAACTAATTTTAAACTAAATTACCTAACTAATTAAAAATACAACCATATAATCTAAATTAAATAAATAAAAAAAAATATATATATATTTATATGTAAAAGGGCCTTTCTGCCCAAAATTCCGGTGGACCGGAATTCAATTCCGGTCCTCCGGAAAATTGGGCAGACACAATTACAAAAAAAAAAAAAAATTACAATTGTACCTAACTAATTAAAAATAATTAAAAATACTACCATATAATCTAAATTAAATAAATAAATTAATTAAAATATATATATATATATATATATATTTATATGTAAAAGGCTTTTTCGCTTCAAAATTAGGTGGACCAGGAATTGAATTCGATCCTCCAGAAAAATTGAGACACAATTACAAAAAAAAAAAAAAATTACAATTGTACCTAACTAATTAAAAATACTACCATATAATCTAAATTAAATAAATAAAAAAATTAAAAAAAAATATATATATATATATTTATATGTAAAAGGGCCTTTCTGCCCAAAATTCCGGTGGACCGGAATTGAATTCCGGTCCTCCGGAAAATTGGGCAGACACAATTACAAAAAATAAAATAAAATTACAATTGTACCTAACTAATTAAAAATAATTAAAAATACTACCATATAATCTAAATTAAATAAATAAAAAAATAAAAAAAAATATATATATATATTTATATGTAAAAGGGCCTTTCTGCCCAAAATTCCGGTGGACCGGAATTGAATTCCGGTGGACCGGAATTGAATTCCGGTCCTCTGGAAAATTGGGCAGACACAATTAAAAAATAAAATAAAATTACAATTGTACCTAACTAATTAAAAATAATTAAAAATACTACCATATAATCTAAATTAAATAAATAAATAAATAAAAAAATTAAAAAAATATATATATATATATATATATTTATATGTAAAAAGGGCTTTTCGCCAAAATTTAGGTGGACCGGAATTGAATTCCGGTCCTCCGGAAAATTGGGCAGACACAATTACAAAAAAAAAAAAATTAAATAAGAAAAAAAATAACAGAGGTCCGGAGGACCGAAATCCGGAAGTATCTCCTCCGGAATCCGGAGGAGATCACCGGATTCCGGAGATCCCTTCGATTCGAAGGACCTCTCGAAGGAGATCCTTCGAAATCGAAGGACAGGTCCTTCGAATCGAAGGAGGTCCTTCGATTTCTGGAAATCGAAATCGAAGGACCTCCTTCGATTTCCAGCTCCTTCGATGGATCGAAGGAGCAGCTCCTTCGATCCATCGAAGGAGCAGGTCCTTCGATGAAGGACCTGTCCTTCATCGAAGGACCAGTCCCCTTCATCGAAGGAGGTCCTTCGAACGAAGGACCTCCTTCGATTTGGAAATCGAAGGAGCAGGTCCTTCGATTTCCATGGATCTCCATTTTCGTCATTCGTTTCATTTTGAGATTTGCGAATTCTTGTGTACCTTTGAGTTCTTGGTTATGAAGAATCAATGGAAGTTTAGGTTGAAGAAGATGAAGTTGAGGTTGAAGTTTGAAGAAGAATGAGATTCATGGACTGTTCTTGGCTGGAGGAGAGGATAGTTGAAGAAGGGTAAAAGGGGGTTTTCACACACATATGACATCATCAGAAGTTACAAAAGGTTAAATTGAAAATGGAGGTCAAAAATCATTAATCTCAGATTTTGGAGGTCATTTTACCCAAATTTCCATTTACTTAACTACAAAGGGTATGGTTTATTTTATGTTTTTTTTTTTTTTTTGAACTATGATTAAGGAATATCAAAATTTTAGATCAATAAGAATTATAATGAAAAAAAAAATTATTTATAAAGAAAGTTAAATTGTATGTTTAATCCTTTATTTTATTATTTAATTCTCTTAGTTTTAAAGTTTCATTTTAACTCATGTATTTTAGTATTTATGTCATTTCATCAGTGTACTTTTAAAGTTTACTAAATAGCTTCACATTTTATTTTAATCTTTCTAATAGTCCTTATCATTGATAAATTGTATGATATTGTTTAATTTAAGTCAAGTAAGTTTTTATATATTTTTTATTTCAATACTAGATAAAAGTCTAGAAATCGTTATTTTTTAATTTATGTCAGGTTCTCGTCAAATTAATACTATTCTTTATAAGGGACTACCAAAATCATTAATTTTTATAGTTTTCCTCTAGCTCTTTGAACGCTTTTAATTTGCTCTTTCTTTTCATTTTTGTAATGAAAAATGTATTTTTTTATGAAAGGAAAAAAAATGGACTATGGTAAGATGTAATGGGAAAAAAATTAAAATTTTAAAAAGTGGGAAAAATATGTTGAAAATAAAGTTTAATTAATTCATGTTAATATGACTATTATTTGCAAATGATGTAGCCACTCATAATTTAAAAAATAGGGTAGCTTGGTGAAGAAACTGGCCGTTTTTGTTTAGAAACACGATAATAAAAAACCAATAAGATTTTGGTTTCATGGTTGGATGTGGCTGTCATTGCCATACGTAGACAGCAAACCCAACAAGCCAAAGTTGGTGTCACGATATAATATTATGTTAACTTATAATAAAGTAAATAATGAAAGATTCCATTTTTAAGAAAATACTATAAATCTGAGTATAATGAGTTCAAATTTATACATTATTTAATATATTATTTTATGTCTTATGACATAATATTGTAAGATCGTGTTTGTGATTGTCCACTAAAATTAATTGAGATACGTATAAACTAGTTTAAACAGTCACGTTTATAAGAAAATGTTTAATTAATATTATTAAAGAGATAATATTGAGAATAAGAAATAGAGTTGGCATTTGTCAAAACTTTCTTCTTTTTTTTGGACAGAGAGGCCATCCGGGGCTGACTTGTGACTGTGAGATGATATTTTAATCCCAAATTTTATATTTATTCTTTATGCCCTCAAGTCGTAGGTAGTTAAAAGTAGGGGTGAAACCGGTTCGGTCCGATCCGGTTTTTTAATTAATTTTAAAAATCGAACCGGTTCGGTTTATAATAGGAACCGGCCCGGTTTTGAACGGTTTTTACAGGTTCGGTTTTTGGTTTTTTCCGGTTTTTCTAGTATAGGTCATTTGCATTTAGTTTTTAAAAAAATCCTTCAATATTGAAGGATGAAACAAAAAAAAATCAAACTTAAACAAAAACTTAGTTGAAAAAATTAGATTAATAAATATATAAAATATAAATTAAAATAAAGTGATAAATAAATATATAAAATAAAACAAATAAATAAAAATTAGGGGAAAATAGGGAAGGTGTATGAGATTTTTACTTGTTTTTTAGAAGCCGGTTCTGTTCCGGTTTTAGCCGGTTCGGTTCGGTTCGGTTTTTGAATAATGGAAACCGGAACGGTTCGGTTTTTTCCGATTTCGGCCCGGTTTATTTTTCCGGTTTTCCGGTTTTTTCTTTCACCCCTGGTTAAAAGAAACAAATATAAAAATAGCACATTTATAACACCTAATTATTTAAATAGCCACAATTTTATTTTTTCATTAAAATAGCCACATGTCTTAATATCTTAAAAGTGTAGATAGTGGAGAATCTTTACGTTCCTATTTTACCCTCACTTTAATATTTCATACCAAAATTAGCCTTACCTTTTTCATATTTTTCGTAGGGACACATTCTAGCATTTAAATTATGACCATTTAAATCAATACATTAAACTCACTTTAAAACAAATCTTAATTCATTGACAAAGTATTTGTCTTCTTCCATTTTTCCTACAAATTCATTTCCACTTCCCCATACATATTCTTGAAAGTTGTTTCATAACTAAATAGATTTTTCTAGATTCATGAATGTTCTTTATCAATTTAATCAATCCCTATTAATGGAATCTCCTATAAATGTATGCAAGAATTCAAGAATTTGATCCATCAAGTAAAAGAACACCGGATATGATAAAAGGATATTACACACTTAGTTCATATCGGAGGGTTTTTCTATCATCTTTTGTTCATTTTAATATTTCTTTATGATTATATTCCTATTATATGAAATTTTATTACTTTGATCTTTTAATGATATAGTCTTAAGTGGTTGTTGTTGGTTGATATGTAATTTAGCATAACTTTATATTTACACGTGCCTCATGATCTCAAGATGGCCTCACCTCTAATTGGTAAACCCTTTTACAACTTCCAAATTCTTAGTGAGGGGTCATTTTTTGTTTCAGATAGCCTAATCTTGAGAATTATACCAGTGTTTTTTCCAATTTACTCATCTTTAATATTTATTTATACTTTAGTTATTCATTAAACAATGTATCAAATCAGGAATAAATTCACAGTTTATAATAAGTAAATTAAATTAATATTTTACACAATTTAATAATTCTTTTAGAATTATAGTGGAATAAGCAATTAACACAAATTATTTATTTTTTCCTATTTAACCTTCATTTCTTTTGTCTTTATCATTTATTTATTGAATATTCTCATTTTTTAAGATGTTTTATTCAATTTTAAAAATATGATGAGATGCAAAACTACATCATCTTTGCGCACATAAACACAATTACTCTGGTTAGTATTTGCATTGCGAAATGATTTTTCTTCCCTATTTATTTAATTAAACAAAATAAATTATATCATTACAATTCAATGTGATGAAGAAAAGGAAGTTCATCATCAAAATTCGTGTTTATTTTCTAATCAAAGGTCAACATTAAATTACATGTGTCTCTAGTTTTTTTTACTCCATGGTCATATTGAATCAAACAACGATAAAACCTTACTTCTATTGTATATAATTTATATTGTAAACAAATAATTACATTTTTCCTTCAAAAATTATATTTTATTATTTTAATAATTTTAAATGCGTGTTTTTTTATTATTATTTTTTACAAATTTAGATAATCTTTCGTCATTATTGTCAATGGTTATTTCAATTTTATATACCACGTGCAACGCACGTTAGTTTTAACTAGTATATATAAAAATACAAAAAAAAAAAAACCCTTATCAAATCATTTCTCTCACCTCTCTCATCTTTTCAGTCATCATTCTTTATTTCCTCTCTCCTCCCCTTCCCTCACCCCCCCCCCCTTTCTTTTGTCTTTTTTTTTTTAAATATTCATCTCTCTCTAATTTTTTTTTAAAAAAATTCCCTCCCATTTTTTTCTCTCATGTTTTTCTATATATTCCATTTTCTCCCTTCCACCCTCATTTTTTCCCTCCCTCCCTCCCTCCCTCATTCTCTTTATCCATTTCATATCATTTTCTTTCAAACTTTCATTTCATTTCTTATTCCTTCTCTCCTAATTTTTTTTATCCATTTCATATCAATTTCTTCCCCCTCCCTCCTTCTTTCATTTTTTTTTTCAAAAATCCACTATTTTAATCTTTTACAAATGTTTATCTCACAAATTTCCTACACTTTTTAATTTAGTTCTCTCTCCTTAATTTCTTCTCATTCTCGTTTTTTCATAAATATTTTTCACCATTTTTCTTCCGAATCTCGCATATCTAAACCAAAATAACAAAAAATTGACGAAATGTATTATTATTTTTTTAGTTTTTTTATATCTTTTTCTCATGTATGTCATTTGTTATTTTATGTAATATACGTAATTTCGTAATAGTGTTTCTGTGATGCATGTAAATATATGCAATATACATTTTTCATTTATCTTTTTAAGGTGATGTTTCTTTAAACTGTAGTTTTTTGTGATATACGTATTATACATAACTATTGTTGGTTCTCGTTCTGTTTATGTTTTTCTTAATATACAGTCTGTAACACACGTAATACACATTTTTTGTTTGTTTGTTTAAATATAGTATTTGTAATATACGTGATATACACAAACTATGTGTTTTTCTCATACGTAATATACATTTTTCGTGGTTTGTAATATACGTATTATACAATTTTTCGTGGTGTGTTTAATATTCAATCTGTAACATACGTAATATACGTTCTACTTCTATGCTTAATATACAGTGTGTAATATACAAAATATACATTTTTTCGTGATCTGTTTAATATCCAGTCTATAATATACGTAATTTACATTCTACTTATATGTTGCTTAATATACAGTTTGTAATATACGTAATATACTTTTTCTGTGATCTGTTTAAATATATATTTTGTAATATACGTGCTATACATAACTGTCTGTTTTATATTCATCATCTATTTAATGTCTTTTTAATGAATAGTTATGTAATATACGTAATATACATAAATGTTTGTTTTTTTCAGTCCACTATGTTGGTTACTAAAATGTATATTCTTAAACATACGCAAAATGGCGAGGGTTGGTGTACACAGCCCTTCCTTTATGTTCTGTTTTTTTTAGTCGTACATTTGGTAATATACGTACTATTCGTGATATATATTTCCCCTCTTTTATGTTGTTTTTTTTAGTCGTACATTATGTAATATACGTACTATACATAAAATACAGTTTTTTTCGTCTATTTGTATATTAAGTATTTTTTTTTGTATATTAAGCATTGTGTAATTAACACTTTTTTCGTTTTCCATTTGCAGATTAAATGACATGTATATTACGTACATCCTTCACTTTTTCTCAAATGCACTTACGAACCGGAGGACGATATAGACAATATACGACTATATACCCTATATACCAAATGGACAAAATATTTTACATGAGAGAGGAAACTATGAACAATATACTAAAATGAATCTAAAAAATTGAATTAAAATTGAAGTATGTAGTATAAAATCAAAACATAAAAAAAATTACAAAATATATTAAATCCACCAAAGAACTATGAACAATATACTAAATATACCATAAGCCGGGAGAAGAAAGAATGCATCGAGAAAGAAAATCACATTAAAAAAGAAAAAAATGTCAGAAATGTCAGACTGCACGTACTATACAGACGTGTCAGAATGTCAGGAGGTGTCAGACTATACCTGCTATACAAAAAGGGCAGTTTTGGTATTTTAAAAAATTGAATAGTACAAAGTGGCTACCCCATTACATATCTCAAAAGGTGACCATTTGCTAACTTTAACCTCAAAAAGTGGCTATTTTGATTTTTCACCCTAGCTAAAATTCGTTATTTTTATAAATTTTAAATAATTCTTTAGTCATTAATAGCATACAAATTTATTTTGATATTTTATCATTAAACTTTTGAATGTTTGATATCATATTTATAAATAAGTAATCTAAGATTTTGTGAGATGTAATTAAAAATTTGAAATAAGTAACTTACATAGTGGTCTAATTTGTAAATTACACTCACATCTTTGTGATTTGATAAATTGGGATTAGTTTATCGAAATTTCATACACATGACATATTCCAATCCTATTCAAATAATCAGAAGATTTTAATAAAAGTTTGTGAATTTTAGATTTTAAACTTTATTGAAAATTACATATTTTACAAATTACATTTATTTATTAAAAAAATTGGTTATTTTTAATAGAATTGAAACATGTGGCACTCGTAGAATAACCATGTCCAAAATGTCAATAAATTAACCAACATAGGGTTATGATTTATAATTTCACTAAACTACAAACATTTCTTTCAATCACAGAGATGTGATTTGCAAATCAAGGAAACCAAAGATGTAATTTGCAAGTATCCCTATTAGTTTTGATTATAAGACTAAAAAAATCTTTTATGAAAAATTTGAAAATACAATATTTAAAAATGTAAATACTAAAATAAATAGTAACAGAGAGAAAATTAAGAATCCAAATAGTGGGATTGATTCAAATAACAGAAAATATATATTATAATTACTCATATAGCATATATTTTTTTAAATTTTACTAAAATAGCATATCTACCCCACTAAATTATTCAATTAGTTCAATAAATTAGTAAATTATTTACTTTTAATATTTACTATTTTATTTGTTGTTTTGCGTTGAATAATTGTCATCTAAATGAGTTTTTAAGAACTTAAATTTCATTTACTAAATTTATTAAATACTATGTCATCAAAATAACATATTTCTTTCAGTTCATTGATTTATTGAATTAGTTTTTGCTATTTTAGTAAATAATTAAAAGAAATAGATAAAAATAAAAACACATATTTAAAATTTGTTATTGAACTTATGTATTTTTTTAATAGTTTCTGCTAATTAAATAAATAATTAAAAGAAATAGACAAAAATAAAAACACACATTTAAAATTTGTTATTGAGATAACTTCTGTATTTTTTTTAAAGGTAGATAAATTGACAATATAAGGGAATGAAATAGTTTAGGGATCCAAATAAAACTTTTGAAAGAGTAGGAATCAAATTAGAAAAGTATAAATTTAGGAATAAAAATAGATTTTAAGTTATTTTTAAACTATAGAATTGGTAATCAAATAAAATAAAAACATTTTGAAAGAAGATATCTAATATTTTATTATTATAAGACTCGTTTCCTTCGATTCACACGAGGGGATTTTCATCGATGACGGACCGACTATGGTTTTCTTTAATTGTTTTCTTTCATTTGTCATTACACAAATCATTACATAAAAAACAGATTTTTTTTCTTGTTCTAAAGTAGAGTAATTGGTTCACTTTGGGAATTTAAAAATAATTTAGAAAGGTCTCTATTGTAATTACATGGATTGGTAATATTAAATTCACATATAATAAGAATTTGTTTGAGATAATCATAGTTATCAAAAACATTTTTTTTATTTAAAAATATTTTTAAACATTTTCAGAATTTATCCCAAACAAACATTAAGTTTGTTTTCATTTTTACAATGATATGTTAAGTGAAGTAGAATAAAACTACAACTTATGGAATAGTCCGATAAAAATATAATTAAAACTTAGATCAAGGGACTATTAAATTGAGATATAATATTATAAAAATAGTAATTAAAATTACGTGACAGAATGGTGTTACAAACCACATAAGTATTTCAAAATCAATTTTAAAATATAGGGAATGATTTATAAATCAAACAAACCACAAAATTATAATTTATAATAAATCCTTAATAAAATGGGTACTTTCAAAATTCAAACTATGCACATAACGATCTATAAATTTGGGGCAATTATAAAATCTTCCAACGTTCGAACGTTTCTTGGTGGCATAAATTTATTGGATTTTGGCCCACAATTTGAAACATACCGGCTTTTATCCCTCTAGCTTTATTTTGGACCTATTTGACCCAAATAATTCTCTCTCATTTTACACCCTCATAGTATCTATTGTATACTTTGAAACTAAATTACATTTATTTTGAATTCATTTTTTTTTTGAATAATTTTGAATTGGTTTATGAACTTTAAGAAATCTCATTTTAATTTTCATATTAAAAAAAAATTATTTGATAGTAAAGTTTATTTTATAATATTTATGAACCTCATTAATTTGCAATTATTTTTAAAATTTACTATATGTATTAATATTATAAAAGAATTAACTATATTTACTACCAACCCTTTTTATTTTATTATTTATGTCAATTTGATTCATTAAAAGATTCAATTCAAATTATTTGTACGGTGAGTTTTTTAATTTGTCACTAATGTAAAAAATTGGGAATTTATCTCCCTACGATTTTATGTCTTGATATTATCTAACAGTCGAAATAAGTTAAGTGAGTCTGAGATGAATTTTGAAATATTTTTAATCTATTAAAAATGTTTTTTAAGATTTTTATGAGGTTTGACACATCATAAAAAAAATATTTTTAAAAATTTCTATAAACATTTTAAGTGTTTCTAGAAAAATCATTTAGGTGGTATAAATAATAATAAAAAAAAAAATCCTCAAAATCAATCCCCTGACTCACCTTAAATCTTGTCACAAAAATAATGGTTAGAGACAAATCATAATCATACAAATATGATGTAATTGGAATATGTTGTTTAATATGCTTCTATAAATTTATAAACTTTTGCTCGTAATGGTAAAACGGAGGCATTATTTTTCGGGAAAGCATCTTTTAAAATAGAAAATATAATTTTAAAATATCCCAAAAAAGATAAAACCTAATATGGGGATTTATATTTTAAAAAAAATGTGGATAAATGAAGATTTTTAGACCAAAATAAAATAAGAAGGGACATGAAAGCAAGGAATTGCAATGAATACTGTCGGTTGAAACAAACAACCCTCTCTGACCAACACATGTGAAAAACTAGGATCATCTGATTATGTTTGGAAGGGAAATGTTTTTTTGAAACATTTTTCTTCTACTGAAAAAAAAACTTCTCTTTCTAGTATTTTATTTAACTTTGTGGGTCAAGGTTGATGATTTTTTTTTTGATATATACTGATGTGTGATGTGTAACATAATTATATTTTGTTATCCCGTTAGGTTCGAATTCCTCTTTTATGTCGTAATGTAGTATTTCAATTAAAATTAATTTGTTACACCGTCAGGGGCGGATCCAGAAATTTTTTTTAGGGGGGCAAAACTATATAAAAATATTTTTTTAAATTTTGGGGGCAAAATATATAAAAAGTCAAATTTTTACTTATATTTTTTCATTTTTACATTAGAAAAAAAAAAAAAATTTGCCCCCCCTCCTTAGTAGATCCGCCCCTGTACACCGTTAGGTTGATTGGTTTTTAGGATGTTTTATTTACGGTGTTAAGCATAAAATTATATTATATTTCATTTAATTAATACGAAAAATGATAAAAAAAAATTATCTTTGCAAATGAATAATTTGTTTTAGTATTCTTTTTTTAGTAAGATATATTTTTATCTGTAAATTTTGAATTTCTCAATCAACACTAAATGAAGTTTGAGTTTCATCTGATTGGCCTATTGCCTTATTAAATTCTTCATTTTCTTCTTTTTATTAGTGTTTTAGAGCGAGAATGTAACAAGTTAAACACCATAAAAAAAGGTTTACAAATTAATTTTGTTTAATTTTATGTGAAGAAAAGTTGAAAAAATTCAGATGTGAATGGGGATTAGAAGAATCTTTACAAAGTCAGAGCTTGAAAGGAGGTAAGAAATTCTTGTTTTTAAAGGGTGACGAAGAATAAAGGGGCATTTACAAATCTAGCAATATTTGTAAAAATGAAAGCTAAAAAAATATTTGTAAATATAGTAAATTTTAATTTAGTTTATCATTGATAAACATTGAATTACATATTTTTACACTATGTTTATCACTGATAAACACATAAATCATTGTTTATCACTGATAAACATGATAAAAATTGCTATATTTGCAAATACTTTTTTGAGTTGATATTTTTACAAATATTGTATAAAAATATGCCACCCAATGAAATTTCTCAAGAATAAATTCTCCATCTCAACTTTAAATTAATTAATTATTTTAAATGTTTTTATTAAAATTCAATATTAAAAATATTAAACATAAATTCATTCAATCAATGCCAATTGCACGTGACAAAATCTGAACTAGAGTCTATATTAAAGGCGTGATTAGAGTAAATGACGATTTAATTAAGTCTATATTACCATTTCCCCATCTCTCAACAATTAATTATTTTTGTTTTAATTTAATTCAAGACTATAATCCAAAGCCTTCAGAAATTTCAGCAAAAATATAAATAAATAAAAATCAATTAATATAAGAGAAGATTTTGTCTTTATTTATTACATTACATTTTCCGAGTCCAAAAGAAAGCAGATCAAAGAATCAGTCAAACTAACACGTCAGCATCTTCACCAAACGCCACGGAAGAAAGAACCTCTCTTCCACGGCGCACGTTAGAATGAAGCATGGATTTTCACTGTTCATTTAACACAAGTCTCTATCTGATGAACCCCATCGCTGACCAAAATATGACTTGTTATCTCTCCAAAGCTCTAATCCCCAAATTTTCTGTCAAAGATAAACCCTTTCTCTTCCTCTTCCCTAACCTCTCAATCCTCCCATGGCTCACCCCACCAAAGACCTGCGCATTTTAGCCTCTCCTGACTCCAAGCCTTCCATGGATCCTCCTCTAAGAAAGCTCTCCAAATCTGCTTCCATGGGGGATCCCACTGTTACTTCTCAAAGACCCAGAAATCCAAACCCAGTTTCATTGCTTAAAGACTCTTACTTGCAAGCTAAAGCCTTGTCTGTTTCTGCCATGTTTGATTCATCCAAAGTTTTTGTTGTTAAATCTAAGCCCCAACCCAAGAAAGGTACTTCAGTTTGTAATGAGAAATTGAGGAAACCATGTAAAGATTTGGAAAGGAAGAAGCTTTTTGATGAGAAGAAGAAGGAATCCCAAGAAGGGGTTGATTGTAAAGGTCTATTATGTCCTATGGTGAAAGATAAGGAATTGAAGGAGCTTCAAGAAAGGCATCATTTTGATAGCTTGAGACCAACAGTTTCATTGTCTTTAAGAGGTGGTAGAAGAAGGAAATCCTTTGGGGGTTCACAAGCTGAATTGGGTGATGTTTTTGCAAATAATGGTGTGAAAGTTGTTTCTGTTGATATGCCACCATTTATGCAGATCCATGCTGTGGATTGTGCAAGAAAAGTTCATGATAGTATGGAGAAATTCACTTCCAAGACTCTTGCTTTGTCTCTCAAAAGGGTAATTTCTCTTTTGTTTCTTTAGATTTGGTTAATAAGTTTAAAGGTTTATCCTTGATTCTGCCATTTTTTCTGATAAACTAGTTTATAATCTTCTATGGGTTGTTCATGATTTTCCAGGAATTCGATGGTGTGTATGGTCCTGCTTGGCATTGCATTGTGGGGACAAGTTTTGGGTCTTTTGTGACTCATTCAGTGGGTGGTTTTTTATATTTCTCAATGGATCAAAAGCTGTATATTCTGTTGTTCAAGACCACAGTACAAAGAGCTGATTGATGTTTGATGATCAAAACAGAGTTGGGAAATTCAATAAGTTTGGTATATAAAGTTTATGAAAGGTAAAAGAAGTGGTCCATTTTAATGCTTGTACATTGCTTTTGATCAGAAACACAATGGTAATACAGGTTTCTCCCTTCAATTTATTTAGGGACCTCTTACAAGCAGTTTATAGGGACATCAAGCTTATTGCAATTGTTGAGGTTTAGTGATAGAATAACCCCTTTTTTTACAGCTCAAAGTGTCAATTTAAATCTTTATATTTAGGTTGCACACATATCAGATGAATTAAACAGTATTTCCGTGCTATCGATCCCGTCGAATCTTTGTTGTTTGAGATGAATTTTGCTGGTTAACTAATGCCATCCAATTGAGACTTTATCAATAGCAAAACACATTTGACAAGATCAAGACAAAATTATGAGTCCTTGTTTCTTCCTTCCTGATTTTGGTCATTAGACAAGGCAAGGAGAGAGCTTTTTTTGCCTTCTTTTTGAAGATTAACTTTCTATGTAATAAAATATCTATCCCCAACTGGTCTTATTAAGTCTGCAAAAGCTTTTACTTATTTAGATAATAATGATAGTGATGGCCGGCCCACAACTTTTATAGTTATATATGGGATACATACTCTTCTTTGACTGGTTCATGTGCTTCATTATTGTATTCTCAATTCTCATTTATAGCACCTTCTTTTGAAGATTTGACCATCAAATGCAGCACTTTTTAAAGGTTAAGAAAGTGGGATCAGATTTGTAAAATAAGGGGTCTCAATTTGGTGGGTGGATGGGACCCCGGAATTTGGTTGTCTCTCTTTGTTAAGATTAAGCTTCTTTTGTTCAAAATTTGGTAGCTAAGGACAAATATGACTACTTTATTGTTAGTTGGAATTCTTTCCTGCTGGATTATTAATGAAGACAATAAACCAAGACTATCTAGTATACTTTTAAAAAATATTTATATATATATTTGCATCCAAAAAGATTAACCTTTCCACTCAAAGTTTCAATTGTTGGGTCTCATTAGCATATGATAGGGGTGCAATCGGGTCGTGTTTGGTCCAAACTCAAACCTAACTGAGTCGACCACAGTCGAGGAAGCCTTTGCGATTTTAGGTCGTTTTGGTTTGGACGTAGAGTCCATTTTTATCGGTTTCAAGATTCAGCTCGGTCTATTTTAAATTAAAAGAATATTTTATAATTATTCATTAACAATGAATCGGTTTCTAACTAAAAATATGAATCTGAACCGACCTTGATTAAACCGACCTTGATTAAACCGACCGATTAGTTTTGGTTTACGTTGGTTCAATTGGTTTTTCAGTTTTAAGTTGCACCCTAATAAATGGGATGAAGCCAACCAAAATTCCTTTCATATTGCTTCCATTTCCATAAATTGGAATAGAACATGGAGGGAGGGGAGGGGAGAGGATTATGACTTTAAAAGGACTTTGCATGATACAATAGAGCATTTATCTGTGTGTAAATGGGATAAAAGGTACAGTACAAGCTTCTAAAAACCTTTATGGTTACTGTTTCTAGTGTGTTTTTAGGGGTATTTTGAAAATAACACGTTTTCCAATAGTTTATTAAAAAACAACGAAAGTTTTTAAACGTTCATTAATTTACTAATATCAAAATAATAAAAACTAAAAAAAAATCAATATAATTCAAAATATCCTTACAGACATCATAAAAATATGAGATTCATAATTCTGCAATACAAGAGAGAAAAATTAATGAAAATCAATTCATTAATGAAAGTGAAAAATGTTATTCTTTGAAATAAATCAAATTCTTACTATATTTAATATTAAGGTGGAAATAGTGTGATTAGGTATATTTCTCGATTTTTAATCTAAAATTTATAGATTTATTAATAATGAGTCCCCCAATCTATAAACTCTTACTATTTTCAATGTTTTTTTCAGCCAATCAGGGTATATAGTCCGTTGGTTAAGACATGTAGTTCCACACTCAAGAGTGTGGTTTAAACCCCCCTCCCCCAAAAAAAAACTTTGTATAAAAAAGAAAGCTGTTTTTTAAAAATAGAAACAGAAAACAACTTAAAAAAAACTGAAACAAATAGGTCCAAAATCTCTTACCACAACAGAAATTAACAGGGTAGGGAGCCCCTTGAAGCTTGTAAAAATTCAGCAAGCCATACAACTCTATGTACATCCTAACAAGACATGAAACTGGAAGAAAACCAAAAACACATACCAAAAACAAAAAACAAAATCAACCAACTCTCTATAAACTGAAACCTAATCATACATAACCCCAATGAGTAATTTTTTCCATATGGATGATTAGGATGAAGATTATTCATCACCATTCTCATAATGAATAGAGACAAGGTTTTGAAGTTGCCATAAATTGTTACAAATCTCATCTAAAAATCTTTTTCCTTCACTTTGTTCCTTATTAGCATGCTTTGAGAATTCAGTGTCTGCTTCTATTGCTCTCACCATCTCATTTAGATGAGACAATTGTCTTGTCAATGCTGTTTTTCTTCCCTTTCCTGCCATGTTAGTATTAGTATATCATCAATCTTCTTCTATAACGTTATATGGCCATGTTGATATTACAAGGATACCTGTTTCAACATCAACTTGATTGACACTCTCAGAGCTCGACTGCAACGAGGAAACTCCGTCATCTAATGATAAGTTGTTTGAACTCGTTTTTGATTGCTTCAGACGGCTTAGAAGATGTGTTTTTTCCCCTTCATAGTTTTTTGGTGATTCACTTTCTTCAATCTTCTCTGTTGATGATATTATTGTCGTCACGTTGTTATCGTTACTGTTTTCTTTGTTGTTATTCTCTCTTTCGTTGAGACTAAAAGGTGAATTCCCACATTCAGATTTCTCATCGGAAGATAAACATGATTGTGACTTGAATTCTTGGAATTCTTCATCAGATGATCCATTTTCAAATATCTTGAGACTGCTTTCCATAATCGATCCGTATTTTTCCCTGTAAGTTTCGATTTCAGCTTCCAATTCTTTGATTTCTTCCTCCCTCTTTGTAAGTAAATCATTTGTAGCTTGTAAGGCTTCTTGGTCATATTCAGCTTGCTCCTCCATCATTCTCTGATATTGTAAAGCTTCCATCTGAACAGCTGCCTTCTCCGCTTGTAAGCGAGTAATCATGGCCATTGCGTTGTTCGCCGCTACAGCTGAAGCGCTTCTTTCTTCATCCAGTTCCATGTACAATTCCATCAGCGATTTGCGATCCAATCGGACTTGTCTTTGTAAACAATTCAAAATGATATCATTTCCCCCTTGGCCTAGCATATCTGTCTCATAATTCTCAGCTGCAATCTCTGTTCGTTCTAGTGGTGATTTCCTTGGAATCCTGACTGACCATCTGGGACTGTTATTAGCTGAATCCGTAAGTGAGATACCGAAAAATTTGTTTCCTCTACCAAAAATGGGGGTCCTGTTGGAATTTTCATTCAAGTCCCCAGCTTCAGATAACAATGGCACTCGAATAGCTTTGACATCTTCCTTAACTGCACTCAAATCCAGAGGCTAACATTAATAACATAATTGAACAATTTTATCTTTCAGCCATACAGCATTAATAACAACAATAACAAGAGAAAATTCACACAGGTGTGGCTGATAAGAACATAAGCAAAAAAAGGTGAGTTTGTTTGTTGATTTTGTTGGAGTACGGTCAAAGTCTCGTATCGGTTAGAAACGTGTAAGATCATAGGTTTATAAACGAGGACAATATCGAAGCCTGTTCCATATAAATTTAGGCTCAATCGGATAATTTCGTATCAAAGTGGATATCAAGCGTTGTGTATTAAATTACTAAACATGTTGCAAATTCAAAAGACTACATTGAAAACTCATTAATTTATCTGCCAAAGCTGCTATGAGAAAGTGAAGTAAATTTTGTAATCTAAACTTACATTGAGTGTCAACATTTTTTCCATTTAAGCCTTCCTCATCCTCTGCAAGCTCAGATTGATTTTCTGACAAAAATTTTTCGGTATAACGAATGTGTGGCAATTCCAAACCGCTTTTCTCCTCATTTCTGGCTGTAACAAATGCGGCTCGTGGCGATGGAGCAGGAGCTTGTGAAAAAGCAATGCCATTTTTAACTTTCGAATTAGATGACTTAACCTTCAATGGCTCCCCACAACATGAACAACAATGATCACCCCTCTTCTCAACTTGCATAGCCTCCTCTTTCTTGCCTGTTGGCAAGCACAAGACATGATGATCATCCTCAACAAAACATTCAAGATCCTTATGCAATATCCCAACAAGGGATTTGTAAGTATTGCAATCAGATTCCTTTTCGGTTGCGAAAGAGAGAAGACAAGCCTCACACATCTTCCGAATGTCAGAGAGTTTCTTATGGTTGTGGCAATACGCAAGAGACGAGACATCCCTTTTGTGACCTTCACAGATGGAATTGTTGTAGTAAAAATCAGCATTCCTATGAACTAGAACATGATCGATCCTCGTGCAGAACAAACACGGGATTCGCAATTCGAAAAACTTGGCAAATTCGTTAGTCAAAAACGCGAGAAAACCGTCAACAAAAAGCAAAATTATAAGAATCCATTCAAGTATGGCACAAACTATGAAATGTGGGAACTTTCCCAGCTCTTGTTCTACAAAACGTGTGAACGAACGTTTCGCCATTTTATTTCTTCGAGTATTACGTAAGTTGAAGAGATCTAAGCAGTGAAGGAGAGAACAAATGAAATGATATCAAATTGTGAGGAGATGGAAAAGATCATGACCTTGGTGGGATAGACCAAACCTAGATCATGATCTTGTTCTATCTCTTTTCTGTCTTTTTTTTTCCTTGTTCTTTCTTTTTCTCTCTCCCTTTGGTCTATGTGTGGATTCAGGAGAGAGGAGACAAAACAAAGAGGTGATGTTCCTAAGTTGGGGTGATGAGCCTTATTAGGATTTATATGCGAAGTTTTTGGAGGGGAAATGAGGTCTGTCTTGAAGACCAATTACCTGAAATAACGGTCTGTCTTTCACTTCCCAACCAACCGAGATGATAACAAAAGCGACCGGAGATTATTTAATGTGGCTGACTCGATATGACTCTTTCGTTTATAACCATTAGATCTATGTAAATGTTGTATTCTCCTATAAAAATGTCATATCTGATGGTTATGAATAGAGACTCAAATTGAGACAGTTATATTGAATAATTTCTTAAATTGAGAAATTATTCCATGTATTAGCCTTAACGTGGCAGGTGGTACTTGAAAAAGTAACATTTGTCCTTTAATTTTTAGAAACATAACAGATGGATGGCAGTGGAATCTCATAGTTTTTATATTAAAATATTGCTAATATGATAATTTAAATATGTAAAATTAAGAAAATCGTTTTTACTTTTTTTTACTCTCTATTATTATTTATTTTCCATTGATTTTGGACTAAAAATGCTAAAATTATAATGGTTCTTTATTAATTATACCACCAAAATTTTGTTTGTTAAATTCCATGAATTTTTTTTTCCATTTTAATTTTAAATACTAAAAATTAAGTTAACTTTATGAAATATCAATTTTTTATTTCATTAAAATAAATTAAAAATAGACTTTCTTTAAATTAATAAATTCGTTTTTATCAATTTTTTTTTCTCGTATTATAGAATGACGAATTTCATTGAAGTTTTATGAAAGTGAGATATTATCAATTAGACATCAGAATATTTTCAAGTTTTATTAGGTTTTACCATTTTATTAATTTAATGTTTTATCAATAAGTGTTAAAAAAGTGTCACTTTCATAAAATCTAAAATAATAATAATAATAATAATCAAAAAATACACGGCAAAAAAAACTAAGGAGCCTTGCATTAAAAAAAATATATAAAAAATCAAGTGAAATTGTCTGGCTACACATATCACCTTTCTTGATAAATATATTTAACAGAGAATTGAAGGGTTTAATAACCAAATGAATTTAAATATGAGCTAGCTCGTGGGCAGAATGCTTGCAGACATGTAGGGAGATAAGCATTCCTTCACCTGAAAAACAAGAATCAAAACAACAGAAGAAATACTTTAAAAAGTGTAGTCATATTACATGTTATGGGATGCCAAATAAACAATCACATGTATATATACTGATTTTTCCAATGCATATGAAAATAATGCAAGTAAATTATCCGATCTTACGTTTCCGCGACAACATATACGTAGGCGATAATGAATTCCTAGGTATCCAAAACTATCACTAGATAAAAAGTTTCTTATGTGAAACAAGAAACATTTGATGTCCATGCCCATCATAAATTCTTAACCTTCAAAATCTCTGGAACCAAATATAAATAGTTTGGTCCAAAAGGCAGAAAATGATAACATCATATGTGGAAAAAAAAACCATAGAATCTAACCCACTTAGCGAAACTCGATCCTTCAAACTTAAGTGCAACATACCCTTATTAGCTCTCATCAGTCATCACCACTTGACAATGGATTCAACAACTAAACTATGATGCATTTCAAGAAAAAAGATATTTTCTAATGGGGCAATTACTCAAACAGCATATTTTTGCATACTAATTACTGAAATGTTAGAACTTTTCAAAAATTACTCAAATAGCATAACCTTAGTTCAATAAATTATTGAACTAAGAAAATTAAAAATTTTAACAAATTCATTGAAAATAAAAAAAAAATGATCAAATACTTCAATAAATTATTGACCTTGAACTTAAAAAACCAAAAAACAAACAAATTCGTTAAAAATACCTATGAAAAATAGTTCAATAATTAATGGAACTATAATTATGCCATTAGAGTAATTTTTAAAAAGTCAATTAGTATGCAGATTTCTGCTATTTGAGACAAATTCTTTTTTCTTTCCTAATTCCTATAAACTTCTGTTATACTATGAAAAAAAACGGGAAAAGAAATTAGGTGCACCGAATAATTATAAAAAATGGTATTTATATTGATCAATGATCAAGATGATTTGTGAAAAGAAGAAACTGGTTGTAATTCTCAGAAGGATCAATTACCTGCAACAAACAAGAAGGAATTTGAATAAAACCCTGCAGAAAAAGGTCAACCTTTTCCAAAGTGCCATGAGGGACCGGTGTGATAACATATAACAAACCTTTATGTATGTCAATGCCTCTCACAATTCCTGGTTCACGAGACATCAGTTAGCTATTTAAAATCCGATTAACACTTATCATCTTTAGTGAAAAAATGAAAAATGTATAATTCATGATTAAAAAACAAGCAGATAACTAAAAAATGTTGACGAAAGGCAGTAGAAGAAACCTACCAAGGCCAACACACCATGATAAATTTTCAGAGTTTTTGGAGCATATAGCCAAGCCGACAATAGTTGCATTCAAACTATAGAGAATCTGATCGCTTGGAACCTAGATAAATGAAAATATTATCAATAAATGGGCTTTTTTCCCCTTGGGGGGGAGGGGGCATGAGGGTGGAAAATAAATGGATGATTACTAATTACTAACTGGGAAATACTGAAAGGGAGAAAAAGAAGAAGAGAAAAGTGGGGTTTTTGCACCAACCTGGCAGTGAAGATGTCGAATCTCAATGCTTGCTATAGGAACTTGGTAAGGAGGGTATGATGCTAATGCATGGGCAAGCTCTTTAATTGTGGTAATATTCACATCTCTAGGAAAGCACTGTCTAAAATAAGCCATTATTCGCAAATCTCGCATTATATTTGCATTCTTCTGTACTAGTACCCTACACAAGGAAGGGGAAATCTAAGAAACATTATTGTACAATTACACTGGCTGAAATGATATGTATCTCTATTCTCTATCTATCAAATAACATAAGTATAACATTCAATAACATCATACGAAAAACTCAAGACTTGATCAATTAGAGACATGTGATTTTATAATTTTCAATGAAGGTGAAATAGATAGTCATATATATATAGATGTATGAATGTAAAAAATTTAACCACAAACACAATAATAGAAGTTATTATGTCAAAAGCTAGAAAGAGAATTTATGGCATCGTGATCTGCACTAAGATATGAAATTCTTTAGAAAATTGAAAATAGCAAAAAGCTTACGATCTATTGAAATAATCTTGACGAGCAGAACGTATCTCAATCAGATCAGTCATCCTGCTATTCTCCTCCTCTTCCAGCCAAAAGGCCCCAGCTGGTAGATTCTTACCCTCAGCAGATATATTTATTTTCACTACATGTGTTGGAGCAATGTATTTCAACATTGCTACCAATATCTCATAACCAATACCTGGGACACGAGCAAATGGAAGTTAAGAAGCATGCTCACCATAAATATGAATCTATTCAAGACTCTTTCTAAACAAGCAATACAAGTACGGAAAACATTGTTTAAATCACACATAGAAGAGTAGGATACCTTTCACCCAACCAGGTGTATTTATTATAAGAGGCAATTCAATCTTAGCAAGGTCGTCAGTCTCGTTAGAAGATTGGTACTCGTTTTGGTAGTGATCATACAAAGCATTCACATAACTTAAGTATGCCGTTGGATCTCTCTTTGAAGAAACGTCGCCAAAGAAAAAACATCTAAGAGAATAATCAAAATATAAGTCAGATATACGACTGAAATTGCAAATTCATTGCTTAGTGAGCAGGTAAACAAACTTTGATTAATAACTGCCACATTCTATCAATCCCTAAAATTCCCTCCAGACACGAAAACACGGCTTAACATCATTATACACCAAATAAATCTTATGGTCAGTAAAGTTAAACTCTTGGTGTCATCCTCACTTAACTTTCCTATAGGCTTGTACAAAAAGAATCACATCTAAAGCAATAAAGTTTAAAATAGAATTCATTCAAATACACAGACTAAACACCAAGTATATCACCCAGACCCCGACACGACAAGCTTCGAATAGATTAATAATCAAAATAAGAATGAATTCAATACCTTTCTGGTGTCTTTAAGCATGGAGTTGACAAATCTAATTTCAAAAACATGAAAAAAAAATTGCTTCAATTAAAGGGAGACCATTAAAGTGAAAAAAACAAGTAAATTATTAAGACAAAGACAATAAAAGTACCAGGGGTTTGTTCATCAACGACAGTTAGAGACAAAAAACCAGGTGGGGTAAACTCAGGTTGCCCAACATCAGAATCCAAGTAAACCACTCTTTTATATCTGTAAAACAAGAAAATTTAAAAAAAATGGAAACTTTGGGAAAAGGAGAGGAAACTGAATAAGGAGGAAGAGATAAAAAATAATAAATAAAAACCTTTGAAGGAAGAGATTGAGGAGGTAACGAGAGAAAGTACTTTTGCCACCATTTTTAGGACCGCAGATAAGAGTAACAGGCGGAGGAGGCGAAGTAAGAGAGCTTCCAAAAGCTATGGATTCAGCAGCATCAGACCATTGTTGGGGAATGAAAATATCGGGAGATGGGTTTTCGGGTTCTAAAGCTGAAGACATGGAGTTGAAAGAAGATTACCGATTGAGAAACGACCGTTTTTGCGCCCTTCTTCCTGATGCTGATGAGCCGAACGTGGGCTCGGCTGGGCTTGCCTAGGGTCACAACTTACAAGTGTGGCTCGATGGGCTTCAACACATCAATGGGCATGGGCTCCTAACAAAAGACTACTAAACCATCCCTAAATTTTAGGGCTTCACATTTACTTCTTAAATATTTAATTCTTAAATTTTTTATTTGAACAATTGAATTTTTAAATTTGGAAAAATTATTTATATTGGGCCAGTAAAAAATTTATTTGATGAATTATCCTCTTAAGTTGTTAAATTAGATCCTTAAAAATTATCGTAGAGACGAGTCATACATCTCTAACGTCAATGAGACAAGAGATGATGTAAGATCATACTTTTATTTATATATATATATATATATAGGGTGATTTCTTTATTTGATGTAAATATGTTTTTATTTTCATATTAATTATTCATAAGTTTAAAGATAAAAACATACCTACCGTCCTTATTTTTAGACTCTTATAATATTTCGATTATAGGTTTAAAAATAAAACATATCTACCGTCCTTATTTTTAGACTCTTATAATATTACGATTTTTAATAAGGAAAATTTCAATAGGTAGCACATTTAAAAAGCGTTTATAAATATAGCAGACCAACGGTGTGAAAAAATTGGAAGTTCACTAGTTTTTCCTATTGAATTGGAACAATAATTGGATACGAGGTCTTAAGAATGGATTCCCATTATATATTATTATATACATATATACTGGATAGGGGTCTCCTAGATATTTCTTCCCTTGATGCTTCATGCTGTGTTCTCTTCCTCATAAAGAAGACATCATTTTCAGCATATGAGAAAAGGATCCTATCCAATTCCACTTTCAAAAAAGTTATAAATTCTTCCTTTGAAAAAACTTAAACATAGAATCAGTGAATCACCCACAGAATAATCATGGATTTCACAAAATCAAATGGTTACGAAAGAATTTATTCATACACTTATATATGAGATGGTGATTCTTTTTTACTTACCCTTTTTTAACTCGATACCATATTTAGACCAAACTGTTCATTTGAATTTATTATAATTTTTTCATACAGTTATAAATAAGATGGCGACTCTTTTTTATTTACCATTCTCAGGTTGAATATGATATTTACATCATATGTTCGTTTGAATTTATTGGGTTTTGATAATAGCTAAATAATTATCAACTATTATCTCAAAATCAATTGGTAATAGAATTACTTATCTATAGACTCGTAAATTTGGTTGATAAAATTCTTTTTGTTATTTGAAAAGCAAGGAACCTAATGTTACTTATAAATACATTCCCTCCTTCACAACTTGAATTATCCATAACCCAAAGTTTCATCGTTTAGCGGTGAAAAAAAGAGACAAAAATCAACTAGCCAGAATTTGCTACTATGATTATTGGTAAGGAAAGTAGAAATGAATCCTTGTGTGAAAAATCCATGTTATTGGTAGCAAATATAATCAAATTTTCTTTCACAAAGATGGGCCAAGGAACAACAACAACCACCACGACGGACCGCCACTCGTCCGTCGAGAACCTGCCTTCGGCGTCTCGAATTCCGGTAGGCAGTAAAAGATTGCAGGAGCCACAGAGCAAATCAAAGCCAATTTACGTGACAAAGTATCCATCTAATGCATATGTGAAGATTCATAGAGAGGAAGAAAGAGATTTTGATGATGAAAATAATGTTGATGGATGGGCTTCTCAATACATTGAAAAAGTACATAAGAAAAATAGAAAGGATTTGGATGAGGAGGTGACAATTAAGAAGCCATATCCACAACAAGTTATAAATAGAAAATCTGCTTTTAATTCTTCTTCTTCATTTTGATCTATCTACCCTTTTTTAATTTAATGGATGTTTTAATTATGATGTATGTTTTATATGCTGAATTGATGATTAATTATGGTGGGTTATGTTAATCTATTGATGGTATTATTAAATTTCAAAATGGTATATTATATTTGTTGATTTTTTTTGCTTTGCTTGTGTTGGCATGTTCCAATTTTATTTTTCAAGGAAAAGTATTGATTCTTTTCCAAGTTCATGGATTTCTTGGAATTTGTCTTGATTATATTGAAAATATACAAATTAGAAATGTGTCGATAAAATTATTTCAGGTTTCTCTTTTATAGAGCAGTAAAAAGTTCATCTTTATAATTAAAGATAGGTAGAAATTTAAACTTCACCTTCTTTCAAAATCCCCTAATCGATTAGTAAATTTTTTGGTTAAAATTTAGTTTTAGTGGCTAAAGCTAATGTGAGGGACATGAATAAAAATTGAAAAAGTTAAAGGATCAAATTAGAAATAAGCATAAATGTTAGAAACTAAAACTACATTTTTAATCTAATTTTTCTTATTTAATCTACTTTCTTGAAAACATGTTTAATCTTAATTCTTTATCTTTTCAAAACTTGTTTTTTCTTTTAAAATTTGGCTAAAAAATTAAGAAAAACTCCAAAAACTAGAAAATCGAATTACAACGTTAATTTTTTAAAAACAAAAAAAAAATTATCATCAAACACACTCTTTAAGTTTTGGGCACTAATATACTATTATCACTTAAAATGCTTCCTACACATAAATTATAAAATTTATAAATCTCATAAAATGAAAAATAATAATTTGATAAAATAATTAATTATAAAAAAAAATATTAAAAAATTATGAGGTTCTGACGTTCCAATGTACTTAAAAGAAAAGCATGTGAAGAGAGATACCTAACTTTTGAGTGTTGTCCAAGTTTTAAAGCAACCATGGCATCCCCTTTAGTAGACAATCCCTTGAACAAAAGTAGATATTTAATCTTTTTAATTAAGTTGTAAAGTTTATGAATTAATGCGTATATGAGTTAGACCCACTTTAATTATTCAGTGGAGAAATTAGTTCACATTATTAATTTGCATCAAAAAATTTGGTACACAGGTAACTAGAACCAATAATATTTTTAGCTAAATATTTTAATATGGGTGAATTCTTGATGTTGAGCAAAATGAAAAAATATAAATACCTATCCAATCATAAAGGCATTTTGGCTCCTAAGTTTAGACGGATTTATTAAATCTAGGTTTGTTAGTATTTGTTGGGATTGTATAGAATTATGCATAAAAGTATTTGCCCAAGGATAAATCTTAGGATTCCGTCTGTTTTCTGGGTTTGGAAAAGTACGGATCCAGATATTTTCTTGAAGAGGCAAAAGGTATATAAAGAATTTTTTTTTTTAAATATTGTATTTTTTTTATACAAAAAGTATTTTAAAATTCCGTAGGTATTTTTTATACATAATTTATAAACATCCACTTTAAAACTTTCGACCCCAATATTTAGGGGCCATCTGCGATCGCCCTGCTTGCACAACCCTCAAGACCAGCCCAGGTATTAGACTTATATTTTATAACAATAATTGCTAATTTTATTCTATAATTAATTAAAAACATAAAAATACTAATCACTTCATTTATCAAAATTACAAATTCTTTTAACTAATTATGTTATTGGTCAACCAGTTTTCCCCCATTAGTTATATAAAAGATTTTGCCCGATTTTCATAGTAGAAAATATCCCCTTTTACAAAAATTGTTGCAACTAATAAAATTAAGGATAAAATGCAAATAAGACTCCTGTGGTTTTTTTACCAAATGCATGACCACCTCTTGTGATTTGAAAATAATAAATTATACCCCTATAATTCTAAATTATTCCAATGACACTCCTCTCTTTCAACGTTGTTAATTTTCTTTTAGCCATAACTTATTAGTTTGAATTTCGATTTGGATGAATCAATATGTTTTGAAATCCTTGTTTCGAGCTCTACGTTATGGTCAGTTCAAACTTCTAAATCATCAGTAATCAAAAGTGTTAATAGTGTAAATCATACCCAGTATTTTAATTATAATAAACTCTTTTATTTATTAACAATTTTGAAGTTTTGAAGTGACCATGACGTAGAGATTGAAAAGGGTTCCAAAACATCTTGAATCATCTAAATCGAAATTTAAACGAAAAAAGTTATGACTAAAAGAAAATTTATAGTGTTAAAGGGGAGAAGTGTCATCGGAATAATTCTGATACCATATTGAGTTGTAAGAAATCAAAGTTACTTACTATCATTCAAAGAGGAAGTCTAGCTTTATACAAGAATGAGCTGTCAATTATTTAACTGACTAACCACTTCTAACAACCCAACTAATATTAAATATACAATTTACTAAACTATCCTATTAGAAAGTATGATTTATCATTTTCAAACTCGAGAGTATATATATTTGGCAAAAACCATTAGTCTTATTTATATTTTACCCTAAATTAATAACAAAATTACAACTTTGTGAACTAAAGCATATAAAATACCTTTTCTTTCCATTTTCACGATTAGTTTACTTTAATTTCAATCTAACTTGAATTCTACAAATTTGTCATCAAATATTACATCATGAATGCACATCTGAAGATTATTTTTAAGCGATAAATGTTAGCTTTTGAAAAAATGTAAATAATTAAAATAGATAAGACAAATTAGTTTATTCTTTTAAAGATGAGAAAGAATTTATTTGAATCAAACTTTGACAACATATCATATAAATAAGTTATAATGTATTGTTTTAAAAAATGTTTTGAGTAAATTTCGATTATTTTTAATGGGAAAAAATTATAACAATAAGCCTTAATTCTCTAATTTTATTAATATTGTGGAAGTGACCTTAATTTATGATTATTAAAATTGTTTATATGGTATAATTAATTAGATTAACAATAATTTAAAAGTTCAATAGCAAAACTTGAGAAATTAAATAGTAAAATTTTTAAATTAGAGGGGCAAATTTTTAATCTATATCTATATATATATACTATCTAAAAAGTGGCTTAGAGGAAAAACTTTTGATTTCCATTTTTACCCTTATAATTCATTTAAATTTCTATAATGCCATCATTCAAAATTAATAATCATTTTATTACCAATTAATTAAATACAATACCAATTAATTAAACACAATAAACAAATTTTATACTATCTAAATTTTTCTAAATATACTTTCTTATTATTAAATTAATTAAATACAATAAACAAATTGTATACTATCTAAAATTTTCTAAATATACTTTCTTATTATTAATAATTGAATATTATTACCAATTAATTAAATACAATAAATAAATTTTATACTATCTAAATTTTTGAAATATATTTATTATTAAATTAATTAAATACAATAAACTAAAATTGTCTTCGTTCAATAAATATTTTAAATATATTTTATCATGAGCTTATTTCAAAAATTAATTTAGTAATAATTTATTGGTCATATTTATAAAATAAATAATTTCATAGACTTATTAAATTTAAAATCAAACCCAACAATCAAATTAATTTTTAATAACTTTTCGTCTACTATTTTCTCTAACAAACCTTTCCCTTCCTAATTCCTTTTTTTTAATTATATTAAGACTAGGTTAAGCAGGGAAAACACACACTAAAACAATTATTTCTCTAATTTAAATATATAATTACGTTTGTGTGATTATTTTTTAAAAGATCAAAACCAAAGGACATAGCATACCATTTTGTAACACCCCAAATAAATGAGTAATAGAAAAGTTTTGTAACTCACTAATTGAATTAAAAAATTATTGAAATTTTCACTTTCATTTTACTATATATATACATGTAAATAGAGATAAACTAACACACCAATTTAAAAACAAAAAAAAATAGATGTTTGAGGATACAATTATGGAAAAGAAATGAATATTAGGTATGAGTAACAAGATGATATAAAATCATTATTAATCTTTAGTCATCTACATGTATCCATCATCCAAGATGATATAAAATCATGAAGTTTAAGTTTTTTCTTCTTAAAGATATTTTTTTAATATGAGTTTCTTTAATTTCTTCCATTTCATTATAAAATTTGAATTTTCAAAATATTAATTAAGAAAATAACTTCATAATAATATTGACATTTTTATTATAAAATTTGAAAGACAAACCACGTGCCCCACGTGCATGGCACGTGTGAAAAACCTAGTATATTTAAAACTCTCTATATTAATTTTTTAATTTTAAAGATTAAAAGGATAAGAAGAAGAATTTTTTAAAATTAAATCCTCTACATGGATCTGCTCCTATGTAGAGTAATGGATTTTTCATATTTGAGTAGTGTGTAAAATGTATCGATATTTTGAAAATGAGTGAAATAATTAAGAATGATAG
Source organism: Gynostemma pentaphyllum (assembly GCA_028015215.1). Classification (NCBI taxonomy): domain Eukaryota; kingdom Viridiplantae; phylum Streptophyta; class Magnoliopsida; order Cucurbitales; family Cucurbitaceae; genus Gynostemma; species Gynostemma pentaphyllum. The sequence goes on along the minus strand of CM051346.1, from coordinate 47,621,074 downwards.
GTTTAGATAACTAATATTCCATAGTTGAAAAACTGAAAAACGAATATGGATTAGATTTATGTATTATCCTTTATCTAAACTTGGGAGTTAAACACCCTATTTTGTAGTTTGCAATCAAATTTGTGATTTAGAAATTAAAAATAATGAAAATATTGTTAAATTAAAACTTTGATTTTTGGCATGGCTCCATATCCGCCACGTAGTGACATACTCAACGTTCAAACAAATTATTCTCTCTCTTTATATCTCTCAACACGTAACGTTTCATCTTTTGATTTTCTTTTAAATATTCCATAGTGTTTAGAGGACCTTTTTATTCCAAATCAGTCTTTTTTTTTTATGACCAAGCAATATCCTTTCTTTTACGCAACATAAAACATCTACCATTGCTACCTTAATTTTTCGTTATTGCATAACAAAAATATTTTTTTTAGTAATATTCAATACATTAATTATTATATTAAATAAGTTATGAAAACGGGAGATTAACCATTATTGCCGATAATGTATTGAATATTATCTGCAACAAATTATTGTTGAATATGTTTGCCGTTTTTTTTCTTTGGGTCGTTTTTAACAAATATGTTACTAATAGTATATTATGTACTATGTAGACTTTTTCTAATAATAATATTAGGGATGCTTCTTTCTATGAGACGTGTTATTATTATATCCATATTCAGGATGTTAAAACTAGTATTTGGTGAAATTTTAATACCCGCTTTACAAATGTCAACCATGAGCATAGCTCATCTGGTTTACACCTACTCTCTTCTCTTAAAGTTGAAGGTTCGAGTCCACTCGCTCCCCTAATTTGATATAATATTTCAAAAAAAAAATCCACTTTACAATTATTACTTTGATAATCAATTATTTGCTTCTCAAATGTTTCATATCAAATTTTAAAAAAATTGTTGAGTGTCTAAAATCAATTTACATATCACAACTAATCTCTATCACATGATAAAATCATACACGATCTTATAATATTTGATGTTGGGAAACTCACAAGATATAATATCTTAACTAGGTTACCACATGATTTGAATCCATGACTTTAATATTGTAAAGAAAACTCTTTAACCATTAGGTCAACTTATGATTAATTATATTATTTTTTTTAAAAAAATTGTTCATGGGTGAGGGAAGATCACGGGAGGAGAGAGATAGGAGAAAAGAAAGAAGAAGAAGAAAGAAAAAGAAGGTGAGATGAATAGAAATTAAATAGAGGGGGAGTAATCATGAGAATGAGAGAGAAAAGTGGGATTGGACATTAAAAAATCTAAAGAAAATAAGTCTAATGGTATAATTTCAAAACCATAACAGCAGGGGTGGAGCTACTAAGGGGCCAGGGGCACGTGCCCCCTCAATTTTGTGAAAATTTAAAATTATATGTAAAAATTGAATTTTTTTAGGTAAAAAATTCAAAATTTATTATAATTTATCTATTCTCCCTTATTGATATTAGCTTTATATAATTTTTGACCCCCTCAATTTTTTTAAAATTAATCTAAAATTTGAAAGAAAACAAAATACGTGAATTTTTTTAAATTTTAGTATAATTTATCTATTTTATCTTTCTTTATTTCTTAAAATTAGCTCTATGTAATTTTTATCCCTTTAAAAAAATTCTAGATCCACCCCTGCATAAAGGTATAAATATATATATATATTTTGAAATATATAAGTGTGTTTCACATTCCATAATAGCTAAATCACATGGTGTTATTTATATTTTATCCCCTTAAAAAATATGTTAGAGTAAAGGGGGACTAATTATAGAAATATATATTTTTAAATAACAGATAAGATATTTGCATAATAAATACATCGTAGGGATTTTATTTGGATTTTATCCATTTTTATTATATTAAAAAATATATGAGGACACCAATAATTGCTGTAAATAAATAAGCCAATCCGGAATCCGGACCATTTAGTGGACCCGACCGAATCTGCACGGATATGATTTCCATGTCCCACAGATGGAATACATGATCAAACAGTTAGAATTACTTTCAACTCTTCTGTCCCATCAATTTTCCTTGCTCATTTTTCACTTTTTTTAATTTCTTTTTTTTACCGTAATGAATTTTTCAAACATTAAATTAATATATTTCAAATTCATATAAGTCAACAAATGATGTCAAATCAATAGCTAGTTTATATTAAAAATGTTAGAGAATTTACAAATATTAGATAAATTTAATATAAGTAATCGATCTGGTTGTCAAGTTTGAATTGTTAAGCAGAGTATTATTAAACAAGGCAGTGGATTGTTAACACTATGTTTGATTTGTATAAAACAGTTAGTTTGTTAAGTATAAAATATGTTGAAATTGTGAAAGTTGATAGGTTTGTTAAGAGGGGTTAACAAACCCATTGGGTAGAATTTTGTAACCCTCAACTCACTACTTAAACCTGGCAACTAAACGACCTCATATATCTTCTTCTCTCTCTGGTGTTTTATATAAATATCTTATTCACTCGTATTTTATCTTAATTTGTTCCCTTCACTATATATACAATAATTCAATTAAAATATTGTATGTCTAGTTTGAGCTCCACAATAAGAGGTGGTTGTGAGTAAATTCCTTTAGAATAAGAGGTTTGATTGACATTTTTGTTTGTTTTGATACAAACGAAATAGTTTCCATCTATTACCATGTATGTGTTTAAAATTCTTATATACATAACATAAATGTATACTTTGGAAAAAAAAAAATTAAAGCAAAAGAGATGATAAATAATTAATTGTGTACATTATGATTCATTAATGAGTTTAACTTTAGAACTCATAGGATTTAGTACACAGTCTAGTACATAGTATTTAAAATTTAAACTTCAACATAATATGGTTTAAAAATTAAGATTTTGCCAAAAAGTAAAAAAAAAATTACTAGGGCACACTAAGCTAGATGATCAAAATTTCGTTTTGAGAATCAATTTTTCTATAATACGTGATAATATTAATTCCTCAATCTCTAAATAAATATGTTTCCTTTCTTTAAATATTTTTAAAATAGTGTAAGAAGTAAACACGAGTATACCTTAAGTGGTTAGTTGAATGTTCGAGTCTCCTCTCTCTCAATTTGATGTAATATCTTTAAAAAAAAATAACAGAAAAGAAAGAACTTTATTTGGTCAAATCCACAATTTAATAATTACGGTGAAATCATTTCATAATGGAACATTAACTTTTCTCCAGTTTTAGAGCTATTAAGATCCAAGGTCATTAAAAACCTGCCTTATATTCTACCACCTCTATTCTTTTATTGCTTTTTTTTTTCTCTCGTTTTTAACCGTTATGACTTGTTTTATATATATATTATATATATATAAAGGATAATATTTCCTTTTAAAACAGTTTAGTAATGTGACGGTTTTTTTTTTTAAAACACTCACTTTTTTTCAATTGAGCAAGGGATATTTTAAAAAATAACAAACTTATTAAAAACTTTAAAAAATGACATTTTTTCAAAGCCATGTATGGTTTGGATATCATGCATTGCTTTGAGCCATGGAGGAAAAAAAACGTTATTCTTGAAAAAAATTAAAAATTTATTATTTTTGAAAATAGTCATTCATAAAATGCTATTTATGAAATTCCTCTATTTAATTTGAGTTTTGACTTAAAAAAGATAACAAGTTCCCATATTAAAACAGAAAATAATAAATAAATAAATGATTATTAATCAACAACAAAATTGAAAACAGTGTAAGATATTTAGATTCGTTTAATAACAATCTGGTTTTTAATTTACTGTTTAAAATTTGGTTGGTTTTCGTTTGATACAAATTTGGCTTGTTCACAAATAAAATTTCCCCTTTTTTTTCTTTTTCTTAGAACTCTTTTGGAATCTTAACTAAATTTCACACAAAAATCATCAATTTTTTATAAACTATTTTTCTTTACATTTAAAGAGTGCTTATAAACATTTTAAAAGTGGATAATTAAAAAGAAGATTTGTTAGTTAACATACTAAATTTTTAAATGTAATAACTAAACCAATTCAACTTTTAAAAATTAAAAAACCAAAACCGATATCAAACCGAAAATAAGTTCAAAACATGGTCGACCATAATTTAAAAAGATAAAATAAAAAATTCTCATTGAAGAGATTACGAACAAGTTGGCCTTGGACCAGCCAGCCAGACCAAAATCTATCATAACGAGATATACTATAGTGACAGTACAATAAACCTCGACCCACAAAAGAGGATCAAATGCAAGCAATCCTTGACCACAGCCTCAAGATGCTCCCTTCTAACAAAGATTGAGAGAAATATGAGGTAGATAAATCACAACCACTTGTATCAAACTTGATATTTTTTCCTTCATCAAAACAGCAAGGCCACAAATAGATTCTAAAGCAACCAACGTTATCGATAAGCAGTTGCGATCGAGACTATTTGTCAGGTTCAGTTATACAAAAAGAAGAACAAACAAACAAACACTAAAAGAAAGAAGAATCTAAAGACAATGGCATGATAAAATAACAAGAACACTAGGATATGGCAGTTCTCTTTTCTTGTTTTTTTTTTTTTTTTTTTGCTTTGGGAGAGGGGAAATGGAATGTACAACTACAACATAGGCTTGAGTTTATGAGTTAGTCTCCTAAAAGCCTTGCTCGCCTCCTTCAATTCATAGAACATATCATTCTTGGTGAATAAGTGATCTTAATTAAGCAACACTGATAGTGTTATCACTATTGCTCATGCTTGAAATTCCTCGAAAAGCAGGGTGTTTCGCTGACGAATCACCCGAATTGGATGACAACGCGAGGTTGAGAGATAGAGCTGCAGGGCTTATAGTTGACTTCAAATTTAAGTTAATCTCGGGTGTAGTTGCATTGAGCGGCAAAAATTCAGCAGCTATAGGATGAAACTGCTTCGATGATGCATCGTTCTCCAGATTTCCATGGCCGAGTTTTAGATTATCCATTGGAACTGGCAAGGGTAAAACTGTAGGGCAAACAGATAAAGGAAAAGAAGGCATGGTTCCATATTCATTTATTCTGCAAGTTTCAGGTTGTGGAAGAGTCAATAAGGTTTGCAAGGGAGAGGGATTATCTTGATGTTGAACTTGCTCTTCCTCTGCTGCCACATTTACCTAATAAACCAAAAAATTACTTCTCAAGTAAAGATCACTTCAAAAATTCCCTTTGTTGGTTTACTCTATAATTAGAAGAACTCAAATCATTCATCATATAATTTTATTCAATTACCCAACAATTCCTTCGCTACAAGAAATTGGAGCAATTTCGAGAAGGCAAGAACAGAGAAGCAAGTTTAAAGAGAGGACTAGTCACAAACTTTCACCATCTTATACTCAACAAATAATTTCATCAACCTCTTAAGACTAAAATATAAACCAACAATTCCCCATCAAGAATCAATTCAAACCAAACTACTCAAAAACTCAGATTTCACAACCATACGAAATCGGTCTAGTAACATAGTCACTAGTTTAAAAGACTCGTCTTTCACGAAATCAAACAACACGACACGAAAATACTAAAAAACCAATCAACTAATCTATCCATCAATTTTCTCATCAACCAAAAAAAAAAAAACAAAAGTAACAACTTTAATCAAGATTATAGTTACCGTATCCGTTGTAATATCAAAGAGGCTAGATCTACGGCGACGACGATTAAGATTACTCCGTCGAAGAAAGTATTTCTGTGCATGACTAGCAACCTGAGTAGGTGTTCTAGTCTTAACGAAATTCCTCGAAATTCCTCTCCAATCCCCTTTCCCCACTTTCTGCAATCCCAATAAGAAAAGCTTATGTTCTTCCTCCGTCCATGGCACTCCTATCAATCATCCAAATCAAAAATCAACAAATTTCCACAATTAAAAAGAATTAACCTAATAAAAATCCTTCCTTTAATTACCTCGTTTGCGTTCACGCTCGCGATTTCCACCGGAATTCGGAACAGCGTCGTCAGCAGAAGCATAACCAGAAGCGGAATCCTCTTTCTTATCGGCGATAGAGATTTTCCCCTTGTTTTCGGCGTTATCTTCATTGGAAGCTTCATATTGAGACAAATTGTTCATACTAACGCTTTTCCTCATCGGATCAACGATCACTCTGACTCCGAATAACATGATTTCGTTTGTGATATTTCCGGCATCTGCGGCGGCGTCCATATCTGAAAAATCGCTCGGCCTCGGCATCGTCGACGAGGCAATTGAAGAAGAAGAAGAAGAAGAAGATGGGTTGCCGTACAATTGTTGAAGGCAAGAAAAAAAGAGAGGATAATAAAGAGAGATGGTGCGATGAACTTTGCTTTCGTATTTGTATTTTATATATATATATATATATAATACGGCGAGGACAATCATGGGTTGGCTATGGTGGAAGTGTGTGTTTGTTTCATTACGTGGCGTTTTCTTATTCGCTTGTTGAGGTTATTTATTTATTTATTTATTGTCCATCTATCCATCATTTTTTTTATTTTAACATATTAAATTGATGAGATGTGGTGATAATATTTTTTATTTGACAGTAGACCCAACGATCATGATTTTATCTTATATAATTGTAGGGTAGGTATTTTATAAAATTGTGAGAGGAAGCTCCAACCTTTAAGAAAATGATTTGTTTAGATTAATATGATTATAGGTTTTTTTTAATATGATATGTTGAGGGTCGAGATTGAATCATTCTGTTGAGAGTAGGATTACAATACCTTTTATGTCATGGTTGACAATAATTAACAGTTTTTAAGTGTTCGCATTTTCATGATAATTTTGTTTTGATAATGAAAAAAATTTAATGGTATCTCTAATTTTTTCAAGATAATTGATTTTTTTTAAATAATTAAGACAGTTGATGTTGCACAATGATCTCCATCCAATCTTATTTTTTAAAACAATTTTCTGAACGAACTCTGATGAATCTAGTTCCAAAACACGTATCTTTTAGATTTTGAAGATAAATTATTTTTAGCAAAGAGATCATTTACAGATTCATTTATGCGAGGCACTTTATTTTTTAGATATCTGTATTAATGACAAATATAACATTTTCTTTTTAAATAAAGCTCGTTGATTTATTTTGATAATATAATAGTTTTGTTTTTCGTTTTATTTTTTTACAATAATTATTTTGATGTCTACATTTATCGTATTAATGATTTCTTAATTAATATTTTATCTTGATTTTATTAGATGTCACCCTTAATCATATCTTGAAAATAACATTACTAATGTATTTTCGTTTTAAAATTCTCTATCACGTGTAAGAAAGTACAGTTAGTCTTGAAATTGATGTTGTGATTCAAACATAAGATTAAATTCTCTATCACGTGTAAGAAATTGATATGCAGTTAATCTTGAAATTGATGTAAGAAAGTACAGTTAATATGGCAACAACATCTTGCATATTATTTCAAGAGAAAGATAGTCTAGTCACTATTACAATAATTTTAAGAATTTAATGGTAAAAAAGTTCGGAAAAAATGGTAAAATAAACTTTGAAAGTGACCTTACAATTTATCGATATAATGGATCAAATTAAGCTTTAAGGGTTACATTACAAATGTCTCATAGTTTAGGAAAGAGTTTTACAATACCCTAAAATGAATTAAATTTTATAATTCGAGTAGTACATATCTATACATTTTTTTAGAGATAACTATAAATCACACCTTTATAGTTTATTTGAATTGAAAGTTACACGCATGTATTTTAAAAATAATATTAAATAATCATGTGGTTTGCAAAATTACAAATCACACTTATCTACTAATTAGATTTAGCAAATTCGGGACACATGCTATTTAATATTTGCCACCGTGTTTCAATTCCATTAAAATAACTAAATTTTTTTAACCTAAGAATATAATTTGTAGAACAAGTCATTATTAACCCGGTGTAAAATCTATAATTCATACTCATTAAAAAGTATGTTATTTTTATTAAAATTGAAACATGTGACAAACGTATAATAAACACGTGTCCAGTCTTAATAAAAAAGTTTGTTTGGGTGTAAATCACAAAGGTGATTTTAAATCAGCTCCAATGTGATTTACCATTATTATTTCTTTTAAAAAAAATGGAATACTTTACATTTTTATCTAATAATTGAACCAAAAAACCAAAGGCATAAAAAAAAGCAAACAGTTAGAAAGTTGGACAGGCAAAGAGATGTTTGGATGAGATAAGAAAAGGGAGAGAGATAAAATAATCCTTTCCTAGGAATGTAAAAAAGATGGAAGAAAAAGAGAGAGAATAGAGCAATTGGGAGTGTAAAAAACCAAATAATTTTCTTTTGGTTCACATCTTTACACAAACCCCAATGCAAGATTTGGGATAAAACAAGCATTAAAAAACAATATCATGGCACATGCCAAAGCAAAGCAATACAAACAGAAACATTATTTTATAATTTTACAGCCTTTAAATCAAGGTAAGTGAGTGAAGTCAACACCAAAGTTTTTAAATGATAATTAATCTTTTACCAACTTGAATAGAAATTAACCAGGTGCATTACATCGAGTCTATACAATTTGCTACTTTAAAAACCAATATTTTGTTGATGACAATTGGTTTTATAATCTTTTTGTTTTTCCGTACGATTTTTATACCATTTTTAAAGAACTTAATTTACAAGAAGGCAAGTTGATGAGGAGAGTTTAATTTTAAATAATTTGTTTACCCCAACTAAATTATTTGTTAAGTTTAACCAAGACTTTTTCAAAAACAACTTTATTCGATTTTTTTTTAATATTTAAAATCACTATTACAAGTCCATTAATTAAAAAAATATATATCATGAAAAGTACTTTTATACCAAAAAAAAAACTACTTTTGCTAAATAATATTAGATCTTTATTGCAATAATGTCTTTTATTTATTTTCTATTATTCAAAATATTATTAAATCTCAATATTTTTTTACCGAAAAATTGGTTAAATTAAAAATATATATATAAATATAGAAAACTTGAAGAATAAATTTGTTTAATTCATGAAAATAATCGTAAAATCCAAATTTATACGATTTTCTTTTTAACTATTATTTGATACCCAAACTCACTCTTAACTTTTATACCAATCCCCTCCCCATAAGAAAAGAAAATGAAGAGATTATTCAATATGACTCCCTATTAATAACTATTACTCTGTATAAATATTGTTCTCTATCCAAATTTATTTTAAAAAGAATAAAAAAAAATCATAGATCCAATAGTTACGAGACATAATGATAATCTAATTTAATAATTTATCACATAATGTCTAGTTGCCTACTTAACAAAACGCCAATCAAAGTTACCTTTTTGTACATTTTATTGTGAACCGTTAAACAAGCATATTCGTTTTTTGTCCATTCACTTGTAAGATCTCTCTTTCTCTCTCACTGACCCGTAGTTGTTTTTTAAGTAATAATCAACCTTTAATGGTGGGGTGCTTCTTGAAGGAGGATGAGATAAAACCAAGATAAGGTCTTGTGGGGTTCACCACCATTACCCATCACTCTCTCTCTCTCTCTCTCTCTCTCTCTCTCTCTCTCTCTCTCTCTCTCTCTCTCATACTGTTTCCCTCAATTGACCTCATTTTTATATCAATTTGGTTTGGTCCCATGGTAGACTTCGTTTTTAGCCTTTGGGAAAAGGAAAACCAAGACAAAATATCCCCCCCATCCTGTGACTTTACGTCCTCTCACATCTATTTTCTTTTTCGTATTTTGTTCCTTCTTGAGGGGATTTTGAAACCAACATATCATTTTGTTTCTCTGTGTCTAAATAAATATGTGCTGTGAACTCGATGATATTCGAAGGTCGGAAAATGTTGAGAATCCCACATCGGAAAGATGTAGGGAACTTATAACATTTATAAACTCTAAGAGCCACTCCTCTCATTACCAATTGGTTTTGAGATGGATGCCCACATTACTTAAATGTACGATCGTAGCGTCAACAAAGCCTCAAAGGCATTCGATCCAAAAATGGGATTCGACCCAAGAATATGAGCCCCAAAAAAAGAGACCATCTGCTTGGGCGATGTTGAGAATCCCACATCGGAAAGATGTAGGGAACCCATAACATTTATAAACTCTAAGGGCCACTCCTCTCATTATCAATTGGTTTTGAGATGGATGCCCACATTACTTAATAGAAAACAACAAAGATCGTTCCGTATTTTCTTTAATTATCAACAAACAAGCCCTAGAGATGCTAAGGTAAATATGGTACGACCATGAGTTTTAAGGACATACCTTAATCTTGTAGAGTAGGCAAAACAAGTACTGATCTTAAGATTCAATTAGAAAAATTAACGTGCCTCCTGTCACAAAAAGTAATATATCAGTAATCTCTCTAGTCAAAATCATATCTTAAAAAAAGAAAAGAAAAATAGAATAGCATCTTAAGGAAAAATGTGTGTGCAAGCGTGAGAGAGAGAAAGGAACATCCCATCAGTAGCTCCGCAAAATATCATACGATCTCATATCTTAAAAAGATGAAGGAGATTCGAACCCGGTATTCCTCTCAGTACTTTGATTTTCAAGGCCGACTCTTTCAACCACCCAGACGTCCACCCCCTGCACTCTTTGCCACTGCAAAAAGGTCAAGGCATTTTTCTCCTCTATATTCTATGATTAGGACATTAGCTGTGAGAATAGCAAATTTAAGTAATAATAAATCCATCTGATTAGTTACATCCTTAAAATGATCTCCACTCTCAAAATTCATTAGCTGGTCTAACAATTCACTAATAATAAACAGCTTTTCCTTTAACGTGATATTCAGTTATCCACGTTTGCCATCAAATTACATAGATCACATATCTTATACAAGCTCTGCGGCAACATGTACAAAGGCTAGAAAAATAAAAGATGAGACTTGCCGAGTATCATATATTTTTGTCAAATTACGCTGCCGACTCTGTAAACCTTTTCCCCCCTTCTTGGAATAACTTATGGTAGTAGATCAATAGAATCTCAAAGAGAGAACTACGTCAATTTCTGCACGTAAAAATTGAAGTTTAAATGTCTAATATATCGTATAAGTGATGAAGAATATTCTACAGCTACAAAAACACTGACCTCCCGGGTATTTTTTTCTTTTCCTTGGATCTAGACCAAAATCGGCTTTCAAAGTAAACCATCACAAGCAATGTTGCAAGTGAACTCTGCCACGACCAGAATTTACCATCATTTGGTTAATTCCGCAGGTCAAAGAGCTTGTATTTGATATTGTGGGGATGGATTTATTCGCATAATAACAGACTGGTCACGTTCTTTCATCCAAATTGTGAGCCATGATTTTCTAAACCAGAAAACTAAATGGTCAGGTTGGTATAATATCCCACTAAACAGTGGTAGTCAGAAGCTCAGTTCCTTTTCTATTACTTGATCTAGAAGCAACACCCTTGTATTGGTCATTGTTTATATCAGATCTGGATATTCTTGTTCCAGGAAGATTTAAAGGGGAATTATTTAAAGTAACAATTTCATTATTTTTTAGGCCTTCAAATGATGTTTCCGTGCCCAAGAGAAGCCGCTTGAGTTGAGACCGCTGGCAGACAATTCGACCATTATTCCATCCAGGGAAACAAAAGGATGACGAAACATTATCCTGCAGGAATGAATAGACAGCCTTTGTAATAGGCATATTTCGTGCAGTCAAGTCTTTCTCCAACCGCCCCCTTCTGAAAATTTGAAAATACACAGTTAAAGACTAGAAATTTCATAGAGGAAGTCAAAGACTAGTAATGAATCGTATAAAACATGTAAAGAGCATACAAGAAGAGATGGAGTTAATTTCTCCCAACCTTGAAAAAAAATTCCAGTTTCCCATCATATTCATTCAAAGTATCACAACAAGCAACAAAGAATCTAATAAGAAAAAGAGTTAGATTGGTAAAAGTAATGAAATATCTAGAGAAAAAAAATCAATTTATAACCCCTGAATTTGGAAATTTTAATTGCATCACTCATGTAAGTCTAGATGAAATTAAAAGGAAATTAAAAGTTTAGGGCTTAAATTGAAACACCATTATAAACTAAATGTTCCATCAGTTGGTTTTCTTGTGCAAAAAATAAAATATATAAACAAATAAAAGGCTCAAACAGCACAGAGCTAAACCTGAAGCATGTTCAAGAAAGCTGCTTTAAAAGATATATTAGAAGATTAGCAACCTACACTGAAAATTATAGTGATGACATGCATGCACACACAAGATATTGCCCCCATAAATTGCTTATAAACCTTGTCATGGTGGGATGCAATAACTGCAGATAATATATCCAAGATATAGTCTATCCAAATAGCAAAATGCAGAAGATTTACATCACATTCCAACGCTACGTGCAATTTTGGATGCCAGACTAAAGGAACTTTAGTTCACCAGCACACCTCAGGTTTAGCATCCCAAAATTAGTCAAGTACTCAAGTACAAGTCCCAGATGGATGACACTTAAAATTCAGAAAAGGCAAAATCGATCAATTTTATTGCAAGAGAAATTAAGCTTACCCAACCACAACAGCTGCAAGCTCAGGCAGATCCTCCCCATTCACAAGCATTTCATTCATATTGTTAATCCAAAGTGATAACGCTGTATAAGCACTACCCTCCCACATTCTGTAAAAAGGCCAAACATTCAGATTAGTACACTACAAACTTAAGCACAAATATCAGCTAGTAGCTTAAAAGAAAACAATTCCTATAATACCTGTGCACATCCACGGACCACACAAGCTTGCTTTTCCGAAAAAGTTCAGGGAAAAGGCCACGTTTAGTTGCTTCAATGAGAACCCTTGCAGCACGTTGTTTCTGGCCAAGCCACCAAAGTGCTTCTAACAGAGTATTATAAAATCTCATTCCCAATCCACATCCTTCAGAGTTTAGTTTGTCAAAAACATACTCAACCATCTGCCAATTAGAATCATCATCGTATTCTCCCTTGATCATCTGCCCAATGACTTGATGAATGCTCGATGACCTGTTTGTAACCATCTCATCCAGTAATTGGTAGGCATAATCCCCCCTGAAAAAAATGGACTCTAAGAGGTAAGAGAGATTAAAATGAAGAGAGTGAATAAAAAATACTAATGTTTGCAGATTCAATAAATCAGTATATAAACATAATCAAATTTAACCAAGAACTTGCACAGTAAAACTTGAAATCGCATATTGCTTCAATACTCCAACTATGACATTTTTTTTTAATGAATAACAGACAGATCATTGAAAAGTACAAAGAAGAGGAGTAGTAAAAGTCTTCCCTATATCATTAATTCAGTAAATATCCAAAGACAACTTTGTAGTTGATGCAATTTCTAAAAAGCAAACAAACATGCCAAGTTCTTGGACATGTTGCAAATGAGAACGATTTTATGGAAAGAGATATCTTTTAAGAGGCAAAGCTTATTATTTTTACAAAGATGACAATAGAGTGTTTCAAGAGGAAAACAAGGACCATCATTCTTTTATGGATTTGGTTCTTTGGCATCGGTCTCTTTGGAGTTCTTTAGATAAGGCCTTTTGTAATCATTCTCCTTATATTACCCCCAATTTGCTTTCTTTTTTTTTTTTTTTGTAACTTGAGGGTGTCATCCTTTTTGTTCATTTCATCTTATCAAATATAACTGAATACATCATTGACGAAAAAAGTAAAGGCAGGCTTTCATCTAAACTTTGGCATTTCATCAGCCTACGAAATTAAGACAACCAGTAACACTGATAAAACAGTGCAGAAAGTTTACACCTTTGCACTGGCAAAATACCTTTTTAAGAGTTAAAAGTCCACACAATGCAACAAGTCAATGGTGGGTGACAGCTAGGAATTGAATAATAATTATGGACCCCATCTAGAAAACTAATTGATAATGAGAGGAGTTACTCAACTCAAAGACTTAAAACCTTCTAAGGTTTCTTCATCTTCCCGACGTGGGATCCTAACATGCCCCTCAAGATGGTGGCTCTTTTTAGCTCACTATTCTTGGGTTGGATCCCATTTTTGGGCCCGGATGCTCGTCTGAGCTTGTTGGCTCTGATACCATTTAAATAATCATAGGCTTCCATCTCAAAACCAATTGGTGATGAAAGGAGTTACCCATAAACTTATAAACCTTGTTAGGTGCTCATTTTCAAAGGTGGGATCCTTAGCAAACAACATTCTCATAAATATCTTATTTCAACCTTCTAAGTTCTAACTCACAGGTTGATAAGACACTAGATCCTTGTAAGGAATTGGCTTCTATTTTATTCACAGCATACAACTCATCTGAGAAGTGATACTCCCATATGGTAATTTTAAGTGTCATACACTAAAGCTGTCTCTGTGTGGACAAATCTCCAAGTTCCCAAGCTTTAATCACTCACCTAAAAGCTAAAATTCTTGAGAAATAATTACCTCAAATTCAAATATACAGTCTAATCAAATAGCTAGGGCATGTAGTCATAGATTCCATAATCTAATCTTAAACTCACTATGATAATAAAACTCTTCAAAAATAGGTTGATAGGATTAAAATTAGCCGTAGTTTCTGTTTTGAAATAACCCGTAGTTTTATAAGTAGAATGTAGAAGAGAAAACACTACAATTGCACAGAATTCGAGAGCTCCTCTTCTCTCTCAAACACTCTACCAGACTTCTTATCATCTCCCTTCTTCACACCTCAACTAAACTCACATCCCTTTGTTAGCTACATGGGCCCGCACTTGTTATTTCTTTCTTAACTAACCACCCCATTTGCCGCCCCTACATTTCCTCTTTTACCCACCTTATTCATCCTCCTATCATAGATAAATCAAAGGGGAGGTGAGTCATAGGTATTCTAGCTAGAGCAAAATTCTAATTCTACTAAATCTAAACCTAGATTGTTTATTTGAAGAAAAATAAGAGAGAGAGAGAGAGAGAGAGGCTGACTCTGTTCTCAGAAAGTAGCCTGTACAGTTTATAGTAACTGGAATTAAATAAATAAAACAGTAAGATGTGATAACAAAAATAACTTCTATATATAAAGATTATCACCTTCCATTTTTGGCATATACAGCCAGCATCATGCAGTAGCATAGTACACTAGGCAAAATTCCTGAAGCTTTAATTTCTTGAAACTGCTCCTCGGACTCTTCAACAAGACCTGCAAAGCAGTAAACACCTAAAACTGCCTCCAAGGTTTGCTCATCAGGTTCACATCTCACCTTTTCCATCTCAACGAATGCCTTTATAGCTTCTTCAAACTGACCACCTTGCCTATAACCCTCGATGATACCACAGAATGACTTCACATTCCTTGAAATACCAGATTCCCCCATTCTCGATAAGATTGCTTCAAACTCCTTACAAAGTCCACCTCTAGCAAACATGTGAATTAGTGAATTGTAGGTATCGATATTTGACTTGCTACCCACTTCATTCATTGTGTTAAAGGCAACAAGGGCTTCCTCATACAATGCAGCCTGTCCGTTTGCTTCAATCAATCCAGTATATGCTTTGGAACTTGGAACTATCCCTTTCTCATTCATGTGAAGTAAAATTTTCTTGGCATCCTCGTGCAACCCTCCCTTTCCACAAGCATATACTAACCCCTCATATGTCTCCATGCTTGGGTCAATATTCTCTTCCACCAAATCATTAAATAAAGTCACAACCTCCTTAAAGTACCCACCCTCTCCAAACACTCGTATGAGAATATTGTAAGTAGTTGCATCTGGGTCGGCACTGCTCTGTTTCATTTGCACAAAAAGCTGTCGAACATCATCATACCTCCCATGCTTCCCATATAAATTCAACAGAATACTGTAAGTTGATGCATTTGGCACACATCCTGCTCCTTGCATCTGCCTAAACACATCCATAGCCTCCTTAATCGACCCCGATTTTGCATGAGCCTCTAGTAACACATTGTACGATGTTATATCAGGCAAATACCCTCCAGACTCCATTTCTTTAAGCAGCGTAGAGACTTTCTCAAGCTTACCCAATTTTCCAAATGTATCAACAAGATAACTGTATGTCGTTACATCCGGAACTGTCCCACCCTCTATCATAGTCTTAAACACCATCTCTGCCTCATCACATAAACCCCGGGCAAAACAGGCACTAAGCAAAGTATTATAAGTAACCAAATCAGGTTGAACCCCTTCATGCCTCATCTCAGCAAACAACCCCAATAACCCCTCCCAATCCAAATCCCCTCTAGCACATGCATTTATCACAGTATTGTAAGTTAATATATTAGGAGACACTCTTTCTCTCTTCATCCTATCAAGAAGTTCACGTGAAGTTTCATACTGACCATTGCGCCCATAGGCATTTATCAAAGCAGTATAAGAAAACACACTACGAATCACACCCTGGCTCGCCATTTCGTCGAAAATCTCGCTACATTTCTCGAGCAATCCTTCGCGGCCGAGCAAGCTAATCATGATGGTATAGATATGCTCATTCGGTTTGCACCATATCTGACGTTGCATATACTTAAAGAGACGCCATGAGCGTTGCCAATCGCCACGAGCCGCGAATTCCTTGAAAACCAAGCTGAAATCATTGAGTGAGAGTTTATTCTTGAAGATATCGAGACAACGAGCTATACTCCCTCGTGGAGGGAGGCTACTGAGCTTGTTAATTAGGGTTTCAACGTCGTAGCTGTATTTCCCCTTCTCAAGAATAACTGACGGATTTCCAAGCACCAAATCCTTAGGTTTCGCTCTGCATTTTCCACTGTCGAAGGAGAAACTCCGGTCACCGGAAAGAAACCGGCGGCGGAAATTAAAATTAGGAAATCTGGAAAGAAATGGAAGCTGATGAAAGCTTGAGTTCCGTTTCTGGACTGTTCTAGAAGCTTGGAAAGGATTTGGAACCGAAAGCGAAGGTGATAACGCCATTACTGGAATCTAACTCGCATCAGCTCTGTGAGTATAGGGAAATAAACGAATTGGATTGGATTTTCCAGAAACGCAATCGATTTTCTTTCCTTCAATTGAAACAATGAGAGACGATGAAGAAGAAGAAGCTCTGAATGAAGGATTGAGATGAAAGAATAAGCCACGTGGATATGTTTTGGATAACAGTGACGTTTCCAGTTTTGAAGAAGAGGGTAAAAAGTTTATGGGGCGGGGCGGGCTACCCGGGTTGTCCGCCCGGATCCATGATGGATAGTGATAATTTTGGTGAAATTCGAAATATTGTTTAATTAAATATTATTGGGTCTATTATGAATCATGTATGAAATCATGATTGACCAACTAAACTATCAATCCATATCCATGCAATCTGAAAAATTCAAGTATTTTATATTGAAGGTGTACTTATGCTGATAATAAAATAAAAAAATGGTTTTAGTAGTATACTTCTCCATATTCGAGATGTCATAACTTTTTAAAAATTACATAATCTTAATATTATAAATTAATTTTATATTAAAGTTTTTTCTCATTGCTATTTTTAAATTAATTTATTTGTTTTTTTTTTACTTTTTCAATTCAATATAATATTGAACTATAATTATATTATTTGAGTATTTTTTTTTTAAAGATCTAACATTTCAATAATTAGTATGTAAAACTATGTTATTTCAGTAATTACCTTTAACCATAACTAATCATACGAAGTTGGTTGGAAGTGGTGGACTACGTTATTTAATTATTATTGATAATAAATACCATACCATACTATTTAAGTGGTGATATGAAACATGTATGATCTTGAGAGGAAAAAAAAACATATTTGATACAAATATATAAGAGCGAATTGGACCTAACTGGATTGATTGGTTCAGTTCAGTTATAAGAGAAGGCCAATAGATTGGTCTTCAGTCCAAACAACTAATCAAGCCGAATCAAAAGTCAAAACACAAAATATTTTGTTGTAATTTATTGTAATACAAGTCTTTATCTCTCGATTGATTTTGTGATTTCTATATATTTATTATTCTTCAAGATATTAATTTTCAACTTAATAATTTTATCCTCAATTTATTCCATTGATATATATATTTTATAATTTATAAAAAACAAGTTATTTTAAAAATAGATGGAACTACCAAACAAAACTAGTTAAAACTGAACCGAATTTGGTCCCATAAGAACCGAACCAGGTGGGGTTGAAATTTAAATCTCATTAAAAAAAATTGAACCAAATCAAATGACTTAACGAGAGGTAGATCGATTTGGTTCTAACTTTCAAACCGAACCGAAAAGGGGAGGAACCATGATGCTCAAATCAAAATTGGGTTAGTTTTTTTTTGTTTGATATGAGACAGTCTTTTTAACAGGGTTCAGTTTTTTATCGGTTTTATAAACTTTAATATATATATATATATATTATAGTGTTAATTTCATATTAGACCATAATAAATAGGTATAATAGCATTAATACTAATATGTTTTATAAATTAGTATTAATGCTATTATACAGAAATGCAACAGCTAATCAATCAACATTTAAGGAAAGTATTACAGAAATGCAACAGCTAATTAATCAACATTTAAGGAAAGTATTACAGAAATGCAACAGCTAATTAATCAAGGGCATGATGGTAAACGTTCAAAACGGAAAATATGGGATCACCGCCACTTATGGTGTTTTTTGGACAAAATTGATATTAAAAAAACACAACCGGTATTAATGAATAAATGTGAATTAATATGGATATTCTTGATAACATTTCTATATTATATTACATCGTCGATTGGTTCACCGCAACTGAACCAACAAACAATGTCTAATTTAAGAATTTCACACTTCCCATGAATTGAAACCGAACCATGGATAATCGGTCGGTTCAACCGAACCAAATATTTGGTTTTTGATTTTGATCCAATCCAACCCCTTCATGCATTAAAACGCGTGTCGATTTGTCAGGCAGCACCAACATCTCCACATCGCCATTCCACTTGGTAGGACCACTCTCCTGGCGCGCTCTCATAAAAAAACCTAAAAAAAAAAAAAAAAAAAACCAGGAAAACCGGCAATGCAATTGCGGTTAGTCTCTGAAATGGCAGGAATGTAATTACGAGAACATAGCAAGGGTAATTTAGTAACATAGGTTGGACTTTAGTCTTTCAGTTCGTAACAGACAGCTGATGTAAAAGCGAGGGGGAAAAAAAAAACAGAACAAACCTTCTTCCTCTTTTCCTCTTCTTCTTCGAAAACTTTGGTCCGAAACAAGAAGACGATAGTCCACGCTTCAGTCTTATAATGGATGAGTCTGAGGTATTATTTACGAAATCGCCACTCTTTGTTTTTCTTCTTCAATCCTAGAAAGAAACAGCGACACTGTTTAACTAACTGCCTTTTTTTTTTTAATGTGTGTTTTTCTTTTTTGGGGGAATGTGAAAGAAGGGCTAATCTTGATCTTGTTTTTCTTTCGTTTAATGGGTTTGTTTTGTTTATTTTATTTTTGTCAGAAATTAACGGCTTTGAAGAAAGCCTACGCCGATATAATTTTGAATACGGCGAAGGAAGCGGCGGCGCGTATTATGGTTTCGGAGAGGAAAGCTATTCGGTTTCAGCAGGAGTTGTCGGAGACTAAAGATGAGGCGTTTCGGATTCTTCTTAGGCTTAAGCAAATGTTGGATTTTAAGGTATTCGTTTTCTCCTAAATGGGAATGTTTTTTTTTTCTTTTTGGTTTTATATGGAATTGTTTGTTTTTTCTATGATTTTTTGTTCGTTGGAGATAGGTTTTTGTTGGGTTTGATCAATTTTCATATGTTGTGTGCGGGTTTCAGATTAAAGTTTGTATCTTTATGCCAGTTGGTAAAACTTTTATGTTTTGTGTGTATTGTCCTTTCATAATGCCTAGGATATTTGTTTTTCGGTTTTTTTTAATCGGCTATTCGTGTCAGTTGTTTGCATCAACTAATGCATTGTGAATAACTTTAGTTGGGAATCAAGTAATCGTATTAGATACCAAATAACTTGACTAAGATTTAACTAATGAGGTGTTGTGCCATAAATTTATCGGTTGTACAGCGTTTTGAACACGAATAGATGAATTCATTGCATATCGCTTAGTCATTTAAACCTGACGAGTGATTCTGATTCAAATGAATGTTTATACACTCACTTGCAGTTCCCTTTGATTTGTTAATTGAACTCTATTATGTTTATGAACTTGATCAATCTAGAAAAGTTGTTGCAAATAACCCTTTTTTTTTCCTTGTGGCGTTTTCATTCTTATCTTTTTAATGCTTGTGGTTTTTTTTCAAAACATGTTCACTTTTAAAATGGAATAGAGATTAGAAAGAAGACGCCTCATAATTAAATGCTGAATGTTGATATCATTATCTATTAATTTAATTTGAACAATACTTAAATGAAGTCTATGTTTGTTGGATCTTTCTAGGTCTCAACATAGTAAAAGTTCTTTAATTTTTTTGGCTTCATCTGTTTTGTAAACAAATGTGGAACTGAAAGATGCTATGCTTGCAGGCCAATGAGGCAGAGATGGTGTCCATAAATCAAAAGAAGAAGATTGAAGAGCTTGAAGCCCAGCTTGAGGAAGCTGAGGACATAGTTAGAGAACTTAGAGCTGAGTTGCAAGAAGTTCAAGATGAATTAGAAAATGTGAGGAACCAAAAGGAAGAGCCCCTAGGTAAGCCAAGTTTAGGTGGTAATCTTGCAACTCGAGATGACTTGTCAAACTCACATGAGCCTGTCGAAGCTTATAACGGAAGTACAACTTTGAATGGAACATGCCTTGAAAATTTGTGCGAGAGCAAGACTCACTTGCAGATGGATAATGGTCAAGTTCATAGTCAAGATTTTGCCTCCATGGTGATGAGAAGCAAGGAACCTGAGCTTTACAGAAATGGTTGCACTCAGAGAGTGCGTGCATTTGAAGGAAAATTGTTTGATGGAAAAGTGCGTCTGACTGGACAAGCTGAAGATGTCAAGACTAGAGCGTTCAATGTAGGTGAACAAGAGGGCAAACTAATGTGTAAAACAAACATTCCCAAGTCTGATGATATGTGTGGAGAAAAGAAAAATACTAATGAGCCCAAGGCATCGCCTAAGCTAGCTAGCAAGGATATTCAAGGACCAAAACTTAAATCCATTCGCAGAAAAAGAAAACGAGCAGCTAGATATAATAAAAGAAAATCCCTACCTATCCTTCGTGACATCATGAAACAATGCAAGTCACCTGATCTCCACTTGCCTGAAAGTCTTTCAGTGGATAACAATGACTCAAAAATCTGTCTATCAAAGGTAAATGAAATTGATGATCAGAATGGTCTCGTTTTGCTCTCAACCCCAGTACTATCAGATATAAAAGAAATGTCATCACCTTCAGGATGTCCAGACGTCAGCGAAAGTGGCGTAACAGTGTTGAATAATTGTTCTTTTAGGAACACAATGGACTGTGATAAAGTGATCTTAGATAAACCTGACACAACTGACCAGGAAAATTTATCTGCAGAGAATTTGGAGGCTTCTGCTTATAAAATTGATCTCGAGGCAGTTAAAGAGTCATCAGTATTGGATATGAAAATTACTGATGCACTTGATGAAGTTCCCAATCAACATCTAAATAATAAAGTTCTCAAGTATACATTTCAAAGAAAGCGCAAGAAAGAATCTTTGAGCAGCCCGGATGGTAAATCATCAGTTGATGAAAGCATATTAAAGAAAAGGATGAAGGATAAACATAGCGCATCATTGGAATCAGAGGAGTTTAGCTTGGTGACAGAATCATCTCGGGACACCCGTCGGCTAGCACAGGTTGCTCGTCAGGTGGGTTATATATCTAAATATGCTCATATGCAGTTCTTATTTGTTTCAATTCAAGTTCATCTATAATTAGTTATTGGCTCACTGTATGTGGTAATGGGTGAGGTGAGCGCATCCTCGGTCTCTCTGAAAGAGAGAGATTTTGTTGTCTAGTCGCCACTGAAGAGGTATCATTCATTTCTTTTGATCTGAAGTTGATTCGGAGCTCTTACAATCAGTCAAATTGCATATGCATTCTGGTTGTCGATATCTGTAAACTTGGTTTTGCTAGATTGCTTGCCTAAATTAAGCTTACAGATGCTTCTGTTCTTACAGATTACTAATAGTCTAATATGACATTAAAATTAGGGATAAATGCAAAATACACCCGTGCGCTTTATTGAAAAATCATACCCCTGCACTTTTTTTTTGTTTTAAAATACCCTACACTTTAGTAAAATTACAAATCACACCCTTCAATCGTTTAGTTTTAACGAAATTGTAATACATTTATATTTTATATATATCATGTATTATGATTTCATGAAAAATAACAAAAAAAAAATTGATAGATGTGTAGAATCTTAGAATAAACTCTTATGTTAATAATATGTAAAATCTATAAATCACACTCAAATGTTCAATTTTTTCTAAATTTTTAATGGTTTTGGAACACATGGTATGCGTATAATATAGATGCGTCTAAATTTTGTTAAATTAATCAATAGAAGTGTGTGATTTGGGATTTTCCTAAAGTGCAGGGTATTTTAAAACAAGAAAAAGTGTAGGTGTATGATTTAACAATAACTCAAAGTGCAGGGGTGTATTTTGCATTTATCTCTTAAAATTAAGTAGGAAGATCCATATTTACTATTTCAAGAAGATTTGAAATTTAAGTGTTTACAGACCATTCCTGGTAGTGTCGTTCGATATTTCATTTAGCCAACTAGGAGATATGGTTATATAATGCATATTATATTCTGCATTCTATATTACGTGTATCATAGCTTGTTCTTCTATAATTTTATCCTCACAATGCAGATTGTTTCACCTTTGGTTTTGGTTCCAGTTTGTGGAGTATGCTTTTTTATTGGTTTGATATTTACACCTTAATGTGCGATATCAGTTTTTAGATACCTTTCCAGCCTCTAGTTTTCTCAACGTTTTAGGCTATCAGCTCCTTAAATTAGGCTATCGGTTTTTAGATACCTTTCCAGCCTCTAAACCATAAACTTTTTTTCTCAAATTAATTTAAGGAGCTATGATAGCCTAAAACGTTGAGAAAACTCTCATAAGTGATGAGGGCACTGCATATAGACCCTGCTGCCTTGTGTTTACTTATATGCATTTTCATGCATTTTCTCTTTCTTTCATCATCATTAGTTAGAGAAACTAATAACATTTCCAACTTTAAGTATTATGAAGAAGTCTTCCTATCAAATAGTATTATGAAAAACCTCAACTTCATACTGGCTATTTTAAAGATCTACCATCCCGTTGTGGTCATGTATGGCTTATAACCTCAAACTTGTTTACAGGATAAGCAGTAGCATTCTAAATTTGTTAAGCTACAATCTTACTGCAAAAACGCAAACCAGGAAGAACCTTTATCTGGCCTGTCTTTGTTGCGGCTTCCACCTTTTTGACATTTGCTAACATGGCGTCCGATGTGTTTGGTTTGTTTTCATTTCATGTACAAGGAAAGGGATAACAAGAGTCTTTAACTTTATCCCCACCTCCCGCTCCACCAAAAAAAGTAGATCAATAAAAAGTAAAAATAGGATTGATATCAAGAGGGATTCAGGGAATGAGTTAAGTAGATGACCAAATTTTGTAGCATTGCATTTTCCTTTTATTTGTAACTTTCTTTCAATAAATGAATTCACTCCTTGGTCTGTATTCATAGGCTGTTTGATTTATTATCTAGGGAGAATTTGACTAAAGATAAGTAGTCTTACATGTTGGTAAATTTTCATACTTAAGATTTCCCTCCGTTTATTCATCATTACCTTAATGAAACGGTCCTTTGAGCCATACTTTAAAAAAAAAGTCTGTTATTAAAATATTTCATTTTAGTTTGTTGAATAAAACAGGAGTATTAGTTTGTCAAATAAAACATTACCTTATTTCCTAATATAATTCTGATTTTGCTTTTGTGCACAGCTCATATCATTGTCTGAGAAGAAGTGGCGGTAATTGAACTGTTGCTGTTAGTTGCTTAAAAAATGAAATTAGCCACAACAAATCATGAATGTGATGTTAAACAAGAAAGTCTTGCCAAGCAGGTGGATGCTTTTCCAAAGACATGCTAAAAATAATGAGTGAGTTCCACATGGCCGCTACATATCATCTAACTTATGAGATGTTTTTGTAATCTTTTTATATTCCTTCACTTCATTGCTATAATTTAACTTGAATCTTGCCATTTTTCTTCCCCATGGGGAAAGTTTAGTTTATTATATATATATATTGCAATTTTCACAGTTTCTTTGTAATAATTTATTGTTGAGTCGCCCCTCACCTTATCAGTTATTACCTCTACAAGAAATGTGCTGTTGATATATTGCAGGGATGTTATGGAAAGGAAAAGAGAGATTCTAATTTCTGATAGTCCAAATGGGTTGCCTGTAAAAGAACTGCAATTGCAGCTAACCACCAAAACTTGCAGCTTTCTATATCTGCTGCCCCCTTTTTCCAATTCCTTATGGATAAAATCCTTTTTTTCTTGGTTCCCCCACATATCTTTTTCTGAATGTTCTGATTTAACTTTCTCCCAACTTCTTGATGTGCAAATATGGGGTACAAGTCCAACTAACCAACTATGGATTGACCTAGTGGTTAAGAGTCTTTCTTTAAACCTTGAGATCATAGGTTCAAATCTACGTGTGGTCACTTATCTAGGATGTTGCCCAATGAGTATTTTGACACCATGTGTTGTGTTGTAGGGTAGTGTGTGATTATCATGTGAGATTAGTTGAGATGCGTGCAAGTTGTTCCGGATATTTACAGATATAAAAAGAAAATTACAAGTTGAACTATTTTTAATATTGACGGAAATATGTACCGCTTTTCCAGATAAATTTCAGAGAGAGGTTTGATGCTAAGTTTTGTGTGAGAGGATATGATGAGATAAATATTTCAAAAGATATTATCCCTCTTGAATTCCTTCTATTTACATGTCTTTTAACCCTCCATTGTTTTGATCATTGTATGTTATATGATCAACATGTTACTTTTTTTCCTCTTGCTTTCTTAGTTGAAGCTCAAGAAAGGGAAGGTTCTTCTCTCACTAGATATGGATAGGTTCTGAGTGTGGGTGGTGGCCATGAAGAATAGAAGAGGAAATTATTGGAGATTGGAAGATGAAGATAAAAAGAATGGATGCACCCATTTTTTAATAGATTTTTTTTGTTTAATTAACAATGATTCTTGTGTTTTGTTTTTAAAGATTTCAATTAACAATAGTTTTAAAAATCTTAGCTAAATTTGAGAGGGAGGGGGGACAGAATTTTAAAAATGTATATTTTTTGTTTTCAAGATTTGTAGAAATGGAGAAAATAAAATTATATCAAACGGTGCTTTAAATTAAAGAAATTTTTGGAAAAAGTTTATTAATTTTTATTTTCACAGTGATTATTATTATTATTTTTTGCTAAAATAAATGATGTTGGGGGTGTAGGTAAGTCTTAACATTTGTTTTTCTTTTTAACACTTTAAAAAAAATTAGAAACTTGTATATATTTTTTAAACATAAATAATCATCGAAAGAAAAAATCGTGTCATCATCCTAATAATAAAAAGACATTAGATTGATCGTCTGGGTAAATAAAGGATTCAAATTCACCCGACGTTTGTACTAAACAAAAAAAGTTAAATAAAATTATATATCGTAATCAGGATTTAACATATAACAAAACTCTTGAGTTTCCTCCCTTTACCCACACATCATATATTATAAAAAGAAGATCAAATTTGATGACCCTTGTGAATGAATTATATTTAGGGGTGCAAAATTCTCCATTATATGAGTTATTTGTTTTCTCTAAAATTATTCAATTAATTAATCATTAATTTTTAATTTATATCATATTAAAAAAATTATTTCGTAAACTAGGAAAAAATTACCCATGGATAATCTTCATTTTTAAAAGGAAGATTTTAACGGAAACGGTTCTATTCCGTCTAGTTGGCAACCCTAACTGTACTGTAAGCTAAGGCTTTGATAACGTCTCTCTTTAACGGCGTGAGGCAGTTGCAGTTAAAGAAACATAACGAAAAGGAGAAAAAAAATTTTAAAATAGAAACCCTTTCTCTCTCTGAGTCATCGTCGCCGCCGTTGATTTCGAAAGGGCTTTTTCTCTTTCTTTTCCGAGGAAATCGTCTTCTCTCGATCGAAGCTGAGCTGAAAAATTGGAGTTCGATCGGCAGAGAAGGAGAGAAAGATCAGGTTGCGACGATGGGATTAGCGAGTAAAGCTGGAGACTTTGCATTCAAGGCCTTCATTGCGAGTCTAGGTCTCTCCACACTTTACCTCACTGCTTCCTTCTCCTACAACGTCTACAGAGGATTGTCTTGGCATAATGCTCAATCCGTATTTTTCCTTCTCCTTTTCTCCCCTTTTTGTTTTCTCATCGAAACCCTAGTTTTTAAATTATTGATTTTGAAATTGCGGAAACATATTTTATAACGATAATTTCACAATTGGATTTTCATCTCTCTCATTTTCCTTGCTGCTGGATTTTGTTACTCTTAGATAGCTTCAATTTTCTTAGACTTTATGTTTTTCTGTTTTTTGGATTGGATTGACTTGTTTTTACTTGCTTGAAAAAGCTGAAGTTAATTCAAAACTAATTGGGTCTTTAAATTACATACTTTTATGATATTAGTCATATCCCAGATTGGGATTTTTTTATTTTCTGCTAAATACTTGCATTTTGAGTTGTTGATTGATTCATGTGGTAAAGGGCTAATGGAGTTATAACTTCTTTCTGCAGAAAATTGACAACCAGGATGCGAATGAGGAGGCCGTGTGATTTGAATTTTCTCGTTTTGGGAATTCATGAATTTAAATTTTGTTGGTCTGAGAATTTTTATAACAGGTTCTATGTAGAGTTTTGATGCTTTATTTAGTACTTGGTTTTCTTTGAAATAGTAAAAGAATCACTTTCTTTTTGGATGTTTAGCATAAAATTTGTATTGATATGATCATCGTTACATGTTATTTATCCATGTTCAGAATTGAAGAATAATATCAACTATTTTAATGGGAATGCTTTAGATATGAATTTATGTATCTTGTAGTTATCACTTATTAGAGTTGTGGATGAGCAGTTTCTGTTTCAGTGTTTTTATGGTTCTTTATATGAAAACCAATCATGGGTTTGTCAAGTGGTCAAATAGCTTTCTTTAAAGTCTTGAGGTTATGGGTTCATACCATGTGTGGCCACCTATCCATGTTGTAAGGTTGTATGCTTGTCCTATGAGATTAGTCGAGGCACGCCTAAGTTTGCCCGGACACTCACGAATATTAAAAAAAATAGTTCCTTGTATGAACTATTTTTATATATGTTGTCCCTTCCTCTTGTAGCTTAGGGAGTTCTTGTTTGGCTTTCTAGAGCAAAGCTTGCAATGAAGATGCAGAAGGCAAGATAAGTATGTGTTATGTTTCAAAGTACTATCTGTTTGGAAAGACATTGTTCATAGAAATAATATGGCTATAGATCTAGAAGTAGATTTTTTTTGTCCCTTTTTCTTTAAAAAAAAAAAGAAGTCTAGAAGTAGATTTTTGGTGATTGCTTGGAATTTGAAACATGGTTAATTCATAAATTCAAGTTTTATTTCCACTAAGAACATTTTAAATATCATCTTTAAATGCATATTCTCAAGCTTGAAGAAAATTAATTGCATTTTGAGCTACTATCAGAATATTATAGGTTTTAAATTATTTGTTTACATGGTTGATATCTAGTAATATCTTCTGATATTATTTTATTGTTAATGGTTTAAAATACCTTTCTAGTTTCTGTACTTTGGCCATTGAAAGATTTTGGTCTGTTTTTTTTATATAAAAAATTATCATGCTTTCCTTGGTTTTATTGTGTTGATTTCAGTCTTAAACTGCAGTATTTTTGTTTTGTGAATGTCCTATCTCAGTTGCGGTTTTTTCGTTTTTTAGTTGAATATGTTTGATTATAACTTCTAAGTTTTTTTCACGAACATTGTACAGAATAGCTATAAAGTAATTATTTCAAATCTATAATTTTCAGGCATATTTACTCCATTTCTTAAGGTTGAATGCTGATGGCTAAAGTCTCCCTCTTTCTAATTTGATATAATATGTTAAAAAAATATGGACCTCTTTTTATTAAAAAAAAATGTAATTTGTGGAAGAAAAAAAATAGGATTTTTGAGGAAACAACATTTAAAAGAACTGAAATTTTCGTTTTATTGATGGGCATTTAAAAAAAAAATCTAAACTCGCTATGAACGGCATTTTTATAACAAAGGAAGTTTATATCTAAAATCGTCGACTTGAATAATTCTAAGAATTAAAAGTAAAATACATTCATGCGTTTTAGATTATTGTTAAATTATATCCCTATACTTCAGTAAAATTGTAAATCTTATCATTCTATTAGTTAGTTTTGACGAAATTGAGACACATAAATATTTTACGTATGACACATATTCCATTACCAACAAAAATAACAGAAAATTTGAACATATGAGTGTGGATTAAATATTTTACATCTCATTAACATTATAGTTATTCTGAAATTTCTATTCATCTATCAATTTTTTTTCTCGGAATTAGAATACATGACATGCATAGAATATATATGTATCTCAATTTAATTAAATTAATGGATAGAAGAGTGATTTATAATTTTATTAAAGTGCAAGGGTACCATTATAAGGATTACCGCAAATAGTAACTGGACGATCCAATCTCGAATTGGACCTTTTAGGCCCAATTTCGAAAGTCGAATGGGCCCAGTTTAACATGCTCGACGTCGTCTGGAACAATCAAAAGTCTCCGTCATCACTCACTCTGGTCTGATCCGTACAGGCCAAGCAAGCTCAGAGAAAAAAAAAACCTCAATTTGGAGTAAAAATGGAGGAAGCAAAAGCTGCGGCTTATTACGATGAGCTAACTCGTAAAGGAGAAGGCGCTGCCAGATTCAAACAAGGCCTCGGTTTTTCCGCCTCTAATTCCAATAACGATCTACTTTCCTCCTCCAAAGCCTCGGCTCTTCCTTCCTCTTCCTCTTTCTCTTTCCTCAGTTCCTTTGTTAAAGCTTCAAGCCCTTCCAAGGCTTCTGAGCTTGAAAAACAAGCGCAACTCGAGTCTATTCAGAACAAGCTCAAAAAGAAGAAGCCAAGCTCATTTGAAGAGGATGAAAGTCGCTCTAGGGCTTTGGAAAGTGATTACCGGAAATTGAGCCCTAGACGAAGAAGGTCTTTGAGTAAAGAGAGGCATTCGAGGAGGCGGAGTTTAAGCAGAGATAGAGAGAGGCATTCGAGGAAGCGAAGTAGGAGCCGAGATAGATATAGGGATAGAGAGACGCGGCGGCGACGGAGTAGAAGTTCGTCGCCGAGGGACCGGAGATCGGATAAGAATGGTAGTGATGGAAGGGAAAAACAGAAAGATTGTAAAGTTGATAGACAGAAGAGTGAAAGAGTTGATTTTTCGAAATTGATTGCAGGATATGACAAGATGGTATGCTTTATTTGTACTATATTATTCGAAATATCAATGTGATAAACGATATCTAAAATATACCGAGAATTATAGAGAATTGTCCTTTGAAGACTATTGTCTAGTGTTAAAAGAATCTAATGAATCTGTCTTGCAATTTTTAAGCCATTCGTAATAATCTTACATCTCAATATCGAAGTTAAATCGTGCATTGTGCAAGAGAAGATTGGTGTCCAGTAAATGGTTAATTGAGGATATATAAGAGATTATTGCTTGCACTGACCTCTCAGCCTATATAGTCTCTCTGCACAATTCTATATCATGCTCGTTTTTATCGTCGAAAGTTGATTTAAAGTTTTTTCTTTTGTTTGTCTACAGTCTCCAGCTGAAAGGGTTAAAGCAAAGATGAAACTTCAACTTGCCGAAACTGGTAACATATCAATTATTAAATACTGGAGCTTTGTCTCTAAAATCTTAGAGAATGAATCATTTACCAAAAGAGCTGAATCTTCTCCCATTTGTAAGGAGAGTTCAGCAGAATCTGCACACCGATGAAATAGCCATGTGGTGAACTTTTTTTCTGAGTTTTTTTAATTTCAAAATGTAGTTAAAATGGATGATACAAAAGGCAGTGGTCCAGGTTGGGAAAGATTTGAGTTCAACAAGGATGCTCCGCTTGATGATGAAGAAATTGAAGGTACATATTTTTAGTGTTTAGTCTCCTAATATATTTTTTGAACTTAGGTTGTCAAAAATTTAAATGATACTCAATTTGTATTTTAGAAATAATGTGTTGGGTATTGTTAATTTGTTACACTTGCACATCATCTATCATTAGGATAGATTTAGAAGCTTGGTTTTTGGGGTGTGAAATTGAGGGTATCATTTTAAATTCAACAAACTATGGCTTGGGTTGGGTTGGGTTGGGAGATGTCATGGCATGAACTGAGAGAAATAGAGAGACAAGGTGTAGGAGAAATGAGACAGAGAGAGAAGCGACCGATGGAGACTGAGAACACTGCAAAGGGGGAGAGAGAGCTGTTTTTCTCACACCTTACTACGAGAATGCGAAGGCCTTTTTTTTTTTTGAATAGTGAAGTGTGTGCTAAGGAATGATGAACATGTCTGAAAATTCATGGGTTTTTACGATTGATACGGCATTTTCTATTATTTGTTGAATAAAAAATTTGGGCCTTGTTTTATTTAAATTAAATTTCCATTTCCATTTATTCAAAGTCTAAAATTGATGCAACAACAAGCACTTGATATGTGGAGGCTCCATTTTGAGTCAGAATTGTGTATACAAGTTGTGAATCATGCATTTTGACAACACTGCTTTAAACTAACTGTCAATATGCATATTAATTTGGTCATGGGAGTAAATTGCCGCCTATAACCAACATGGGTTGGCATAGTGGTCAAGAGGTTAATTTCCAACCTTAAGGTCATGAGTTCAAACCATGTTGGCCACCTAGCTAGGATATTATCCTACGAGTTTACCGACGTCAAGTGTTGTAGAGTCGTGTAGTTGTCCCGTAAGATTAGTCGAGGTGCGCGTAAGCTGACGCGGAGACTCACGATATCACAAAAAAAAAAAAATTGCCTGAATAAGTTTAAAGAGTTTGAGGTCTCTGGATATTCTCTTCCAGTATTGTTGAGATTTTTGCCGTTGAAATATATTTTGATACTGGTACTTCATTGTAGTTCTGAAGTTTTCCGGGTAAAAATGAATATATTAGTTTCTATAACCTATTTGTTTTAAACATATTTTAAGCATTCAAAATAAGTTTAGGAGATCCAATGTTTAACATATCTTCTGATAACAAACAAAAATGCACTGCTAAGTATAGGGAACAAATATTACATGCGGGCAGCGAATTAATTGTATTTTCTTCTGTCAACATTTTTAAGCCTTCGCATAGGCCGCCATGTGACAAAAATTTGCCAGGGAATGTTGACATTGGAAAATGGCTCGAAATTCTCTAGGATCCTCTACGCTGGTCCAGAGTCCTGACTTGGTTAGAGCGCTTGAGAATAAGCTAGATTCTTCTAGAGTTCTCTAATTATCCAGAATTCCAATGTATTTCTAGAATCTTTTTTTTCTCTCCTGATTCTTCTAGAGTTCTCTAATTATCTCCCTTTAGGTTGGACTATGTCATTGTACACAATGTATTAAAATGGATTCCACGACGAACCTATCTCACCTATTAACTAGGTGGTAAAGATCTTAAAAATGATCCCTCTGCTCGATTGAATCCATGCTCTCTATCCATTGAAAGGAGAGTCCTGTAAAAAGGCGAGACATTTGCTCTTTCATATGCAACCAACAACCATAGGTTCCAAGAGCTCTCACTGTGTAACTATCTCACTCAGATAATACAAACTTATCCTTGCCTTCAACACTTGTCTAGCATCGCATGCCTACTAACCTTCCTAACTGTAGCAATCTCCACTATAGTCCACAAGGCTAGTTTAGGATTTTTTTTTTTGCCTCAAAAGTCTTTTGAGTACCCTGCACCTGCAGTACCTTTGCTTAGTTGGTAATTTTGTATTTCAACTGTTGTATATCCATTTTACTCTTGGTGATTTTGTAGCCTATGGCCCAAAATGAATATTCTTATAATTAGATAATCGAGTAAACAGATCTCTTTATACGTCTTCATGCTATCTACAGCTGCAGAAGATGATGCTAAATTAGTAAAGCATATTGGACAAAGCTTTCGGTTTTCTGCAATTGAGGTATGTGCCTTACATATGCTGCCAATGATCACTTTACTCTCTGTTTGGTTCTCTCACTCACATTTCTGATAGAGCTCATTTGTTGTCATCTTAGGCTAGAAAGGAGGAGCAAATCAAGGCTGCTCATGATGAGGCCATGTTTGGGGCACCGGTAGGTAAATTATCAAGTACAACAGATAGTCAGGTTGAGGTGGAAAATGACAAGGTGGAGTCTTGTGAAAGTGGTCTGGCTACGAGCCTGTTGAGTGAGAAGGTATTCCCGTCATTTTTTTCTTTTTATTTAATAAATTTTGGGTGACAAATAAGGATTATGAGAATTTATACAATGAGATCAAAACCTATTTTCTTATGACCTTTTTTTAGGTACTTGCAAAGCAACAAGGTTCTTGGCGTGACCGAGCTCGTAAAGTTTAGGATGGACCATTTGACGGAGGGTAGGAAACTGCATGAGAAAGTTGTACCAATTGTCAAAGATAGGATAATGGTTCTTTCGGACTCGTTGCATTGGTGAAAACTTCTTCAGTGAACAGCAATGGAAATATTGATTGACCTGGACACGCATTTCAAATATTTACGGGTAGAAGACTTCGCCTCCCGCTAATTGCTGAGACCCGGAATATCATATGCAAATTTTGCCTCTGTAAAACGTACAGAAGGTGTGTTTTTTGTAGAGGAGTATTACATTATTATACTTTCAATGGTTTTATATTGTGTATATTAATTTAATATTCTTGGTCTCTTTCAAAAATCCGGAATTCAAAAGGTTAAGAGAGTTATATACATGTGGTTACTAAACTTTTTTAGTAATTATGATTGTATTCATCCAACTTATAAATCTCAGATAATTTCATTTAGCCTTGTTCTTAATATAATTCTTTTGCCAACCTAAGATTGCCCTGTAGCACATATTTCAATTTCATATTGTTAGGGTACTCCATTTTTCGAAAGGGGAGAGCTCAATTTTGAATTTCTTTCCCTTATTAAAAGGGTTATTTACTCTTAGGTGGCGTTTGGTTCACTTGAAAGGAAAGGAAAGGAAAGGAATGGAATCAGGAAATGAATTGGAAAGGGAAAGAGAATCAGAATCAATTACTTTGTTTGGTGCAGAAAATGGAATAGGTGATGGAATTCTCAAAGAATCAAATATTTTGTTTGATTTAAATAATGAATAGATGATTTATTCTTCAAAGAAATCAAATTTAACAATTAAAAAATATTTTAAATAATAAGTTTAAATATGTAATATTTATTTTATCAAATTAAATAATATTAATATTAATATTAATACAAATATTATTTTAGAATATTAATTATAATCATAAATATTCAATAATTATAATTTAATATTTTAAATTATTACTCAATTCTAATATTGTAAACTTTATCAATAATTTATTTAATCATGAATTATTATTATAATATATGCTATTAATGTCATTGTAATATTAATAATTTATTAATAAAAAATATTTATTCATCATTTATTTTATTATAAATAAAACAAAACAAAGTAATATTTTAAATTATAACTTTATTACATTATTGAAATATAATAGGAAATATATTAATTAATATTTATATTTGATATATTTTATAAATAAATAGAGAGAGAGAGAGGAAAGGAATGAGCTCTCCCAAGTCTTGACTTGGGAAAGCAATTCCTTCAAAATGATGGAAAGGGAATGGGCAAAGGAATGAAATTCTTGAGAAAAATGGTAAACCAAACAATGGAATGGATTCCAAGGAAAGGATTCTCTTTCCATTCCACCAAACCAAACACCACCTATACTTTGCTTTAATATTTTATAAAGCTTATCTTTGAAGAAAAAAAAATTGAAAGGAAAAATTGGAGAAAGATATAAAGCCATTGAATCATGTTGGTTCAATTCGTTTGAGTAATTAATTTGGTTGAATCATTTATTATGATTTTTTTTAACACCGTGAGTGTCCGGGTCAGTTTACGCGTATCTCGACTAATCTTATAGGACAATCACACTACCTTATAACAATTGACGTCGGCAAACTCTGAAGATAATATCCTAACTAGGTGGTTAATATGGTTTAAACCCATAACTTTAGGTTGGAAATGAATCTAGTCAACCCAAGTTTCATTTATTATAAAATTTAAATTAACAATTTTAGAAAATATACACGGGCATTTTAATTTAACAACTAAAATTTAAAACTTCTGGGCTAATCCAAAAGTCATCGTGAGTTTTTTCATTATATATTCTCGCTTTCGTGATCATTGTAACAGTTTAAACCATCCATTTTCAGATAAAATTCTGAACAAGTTGAATTAAAATATTTATGAAGAAAAAGTCTTAAATTTTCAGAAAAATGACATGTCCATTTTTCTCCTTTCAATTTAGGTTAAATTACAAACCCATGTGCCCAAACGTCAGCACTCTGTCCACTTGTCAACATATGATTCGTTTATTAGACAGCAAACAGCCGTCGCACAACAGCCAATCAGCTTCGAGTAATTATTTATTTCTTAAAAAAAATAAATATATAAAGCGAAATTTCTCAATCGCTCATTTCCCCTCCCATTCTCAGATTGAGCCGCGTCAAAAATCTCGTCGTCGATCCGATCCGATCCCTACGCCGAGAGAAAGATCAATGTCCTCAGTTAATCGATGGATAAGGCCAGAGGTAACATAGATTCAACATCTTTTTCTTTCAATTCGCTTTCAAAATATCTTAATTTGTTTACGTGGTTGGTAGGTTTATCCTCTTTTCGCGGCCGTCGGAGTTGCCGTCGGAATTTGCGGATTTCAGTTGGTCCGTAATATCTGCATCAATCCTGAAGTCAGGTCTCCCCCAATTTCCCCCTTTTTTATGTTTGTATTATATTATAATATCGATTTTGAAGATGAAAATTGGAACTTCAGATAAAAAAAAGCTATCTTTTTTTTTTTTTTTTGCTTCCTTTGCAATCAGATTAGAGGGCATGTAGGAACGAAATTTAGGGATTTTAGATTGCTATAATGGATTTTTAGGTTTTTGTTTTAGTAGTTGTTTGAATTGGTTAGATTTCTATGTGATTAATTACAATTACCTACATAGATGATTTGTAATTTTTAAGATTTGCTCATGAAATTTATCATGAACTTGGAAGTGATTAATTTTCGATCAAGTGACATAATCACTAGTTTAAAAGGTCTATCTTTGTTTGGTATCGAAGCTTAAATCATGCCGTCGTACCTCTTGTTTTGTCGGTGTACTCTTGCGGAATACGGGAGTCTGATAACTGATTTTTATTTTTAATCGTGTATTATTGACATTTCTACATTTAGCTTCATGTAAAACGATTTTTTTTAATTCTTAATCAAGTGTTTGCTAACTTGATCAGTATGCTAATTTGTGATCTTGTGTAAATCAGAGTTACCAAGGAGAATAGGTCTGCTGGAGTCCTGGATAACTTTTCTGAGGGAGAGAAGTATACTGAACATTTTCTGAGGAAATTTGTACGCAACCGGTCCCCTGAAATCATGCCGGCGATCAACAACTTCTTCACCGATCCAAGTCGAAACTAGATACTCATGAATTATACATTAGTTTGGATATAGACTTGAATTTGGTTTGTTGGTGACTGTAAAACTGTGCTTGCAGTTACATTTGCTTTTTTTATGGTTGAATTGAGAAAAGTTGAAAAAGGGTGGATTGATGATAATAAACTGCTGAACCTGAATTTGAAGCCTTGTGAAATTTCTAATGCTTATCTTTGCACCTTTGAATGGTCATGAGTTACTGTGATGTGAAAGTATAGAACATAAACTCAAAATTTCTTTTTCCAAGGTAATGGAAGTCTTAAGACAATTCAATTAAATTTGCAGTTTTTTCTTTGTTTAAAAGATAATAAGGGAGTGTTTGGTAGGAGTAAGTTGGGGTGAGTTTTGGTAACCTAGGATTGTTGTTTAGATAGTCTATGTTTGGATGTGTAGGGGTATGGATTTCATGAACCCAAGTTTATATAACATATGTTTGTTAGGTAGTTTTAGTTTGAGTTTTGTATTGTTTAATTATTTTATGAGAGGTTAGTAAACCTACCAACGCTATTATTTAAAATCTATGGATTTAATAAATTAAACCCGGGGTATCAAAATCCATCTAACAAACATAAAAGTCCACCCCACCCAACCCTATCCCGTCTTCCAAACACCCCCTAAATGATTTTTCTTTGCTTGAGCTTATGTTTACTTTCCTACGTCATTCAAAGAACTGACTTTTGTAGTCCTTGGATTAGCTCATGTTTAAGCCCTTGGGTAGAGGAATAATCTGAAAAACTTTCTCAGCTTCTAGTATTGCGTATAAAATCACAAAAAAAAATAAGGTTTCTGAGATTCGAACTACATGAATTAATTTATTAATGATACAACAAAAAACTGAATTCCAGAGCATGAAATGCTTTTCCTACTCCTACTCTGAACAACGCACGCCAAGCAAGGGTGGACTGGTGGAACTAGAGAGTAACAGCCATACAATAGAACAATGAAAACTAGTGACGACATCTAATCTCACGGTGGAAAAGAATATGCAGATCGCTTGAGACGACCTTTGCAGTATACATCCTTAAATATGGAGCAATTGGTGCCGGTTTCCAAATATTGGAATCATAGGTTAGAAAGATCAAGTGTGGCAATGGAAAAAACTTAAGGAGGGAAGTGCTCAGCATCCATTGAAGGAAAGCCTGACTGTGCTATTCTTATTCCTCTGAGTAATCTCTTAGCCGTTTCTTTCTCCTGCATCCATCAACACCAAAACGAAAAAATATTTGTGATGTATGAAACTTGAATAATATGTTGGCCAAAATTGAGTAAACAAGTAAAACCAATAATACTCACCGGGCCAGTGTAATCCAAAAGTCGTGTACAATACACCTCTGCTTCATCGAATCTCTTTTGAGTTTTGTAATGTGTAGCAAGAAACAACAGAGCTTCAACCATATTAGGTCCTTCCCTCTCTTCAGCTTCCATTCTCTCTAAATCCTGCTTGTAGTAAAATGCAGCCTCTTCAGACTGTCCTAACTCACAATGCAGCTTAGCCAACTGGTGCAGGGCAATTGCTTCTCTATCGTTACAATTTGTAGCTCTTCTGTAACACTTGATTGCCTCCTCGAGCATTCGAAGCTGTTCACTTTCATAACACTGAGCCATGGCAATCCACAACCGGGAATCATTAGGCTGCAAAAATACAGATTTCTTGAAGTAATGGAGCGCATAGAAGGGCATGCCCATCATTTCATAAGCCTGCCCTAACCCATACCAAGCCCGATAATCACATGGATTTATATCTACAGCCCGCCGATAGGCATCAATGGCAGCAGGAATGTTTTTCATCTCCACAAATTCGTGGCCCATCAGAGTCCAAGCAGATAAACAATTTTTATCCAATTTGAGTGCCCTTCTGAAATACATAACTGACTTCTCATGTTGTCCCTTTAAACTATAGTAATTACCAATAATGCAGCATGATTCAGGTCTATACTTATCTGTCATGAAAACCCTATGAGCAAGGTAACTCAAGGCAGAGAAGGATTCCTTGGCATAGAGCACGTTTGAATACATGTCCATGTCCTCCACCCGATATGGATCATTTCGAAGAAGTTCTTCAAATATTGCTTCTACTTGATCAAATTCTCGTAAGCTATATTGTGCTTTTGCAATTTGAGCTTGTATGTAATTACTAAAACTAAAAATACCTTGTAAGTATTCATATTTTGCTAATGATTCATTATGCATCCTAAGTTCTTGGTAAGCACTGGCAAGGAAGAAGTCTTTCATCCAATGGTTACTGAGATTAAGGCTCTTCAATGTATCAATTGTAGTGCACAAGGATTGTAGCTCTGACCATGCACTCCAATTCCAAGGATAGCTGTTCACTGACTCCACAAGAGCTGTGCGTGCAAGATTTTCGCTGCCTTTCTGTTTGAGCACAACTCCATACAAGTACAGCCCAAATGGGTCAATCATGCCGTTCTTTCGAAGGGTTGATAATTCCCTCTCCAGGGAAACCAATTCTCGGTTTACAGCATCGCTCTTACCCAATGATCCCTCAAGTTCTACCACCTCTTCTTCTTTCCGCTTTTCACCGGCCTTCATGATACAAAACATGAGTTGTCAGTTTGAGTGGAAAGCTTGTAAGTTGGGCATTGAGAAAGAAGAGTCGGGAAATGAAGGTTAAAAAAGAAAATAAGGGAATGCACGGAGAGATTAATAGTACCTTATATAAGCAAAGCAAGAAAAGATTGAGGGATAAAAAAAAATTGAAACCTACTTTCGATGTCCCTTGTAATAGAATTCAGATCAGAAGCCACAAAAAATTCAAGGCATACTTTGGGTGTATTTTCCAAGTTTTTCGTTTGTTTGTTGGGAAAAACAGTTTCTACGATAATTTTTAGAAACTAATTTCTATCTTAACAGGAGAAATAACCTTAGGACTTCCTGCTTACACATATGGTTAGAAATAGAAAACATTATTTTAAAACTTTTTTCCTAAACTGACTCTTATGCTTTCTCTCCTAATCCAGTGAAAAAATTTACCTCCTAACCAAAGTGAATTCTCAGACTCGTAAAATATGATGTGAGCAATATTGCCTTACTGGATGCTAGTGGATTCCATGTGTTGATTATGCTAAATCAAGATTAACATCACACCATTTCTGTAACCAAAGACTTTCATATGACAATTTAGAGCACAATTGCTTAGATGAGTATGAAAATGGATCTGCCATTTCAAATTGGGATTTTATTTCACATACCACACTTAAAAGGTTCCAGCAAATTACAGTTCTACAAAACTTCATCTCCATTATCCTTATGTACAATCATACAAGCTACATTATGATTGTTATTCTGACATGGATAATGCAGGGGTGAACAAGGAAAATCTGCTTATACCATCCGGTTCTTTCTAACATTTGTGGATTGAAATCTCGAACGCATATGACTCTAGAGGAAAACTATTGACAAGTACAAAATAACTTTCCATGGATATCGTTGAATTCATAATGAAGCACAACTAATCAGAAGGATATTACAGGAGATCAACACATTTGAATAGAATTAGGCTATTAGAGTCAAGTCATCAATTATCAATCATTCTTTAGAGTAAAAAGACATTCTACCCAAGGTTCCTCCACTTGATTTTTAACTAATTCGAGCTTAAAACTGGGTACAGAATAAAAAGCAAACTTATAATAGATATCTTGGCAACTGAAGATGCATAACCTAAGGTCGGCAACAGGACAATACTTGAGGATAATTTCTGTTCATTGATCAAGACTATTACTACACAATGATCCAGAACAAAAACTAACAATGAGTAATAAGAAGTAGAGATGGCAGGAGATTAACAGACCAGATATAGAGCATACAACCGCAAGAAAACGGATTTCTTTCCATTCTGATCTCGCAGAACATGAGCAGCCCTTTTGTACTCACGACAATCGAAGTACGACTTAGCCAAAAGGTAAAAATCACCATCAACTACCTCATCCTCCTCCATAACTGGAGTAGATACGTAAGAAATGCCAGCAATTGGGGTCGAACAACCCTCATTTGAATGAAATCTTCGACGAATACTCGAGCTTCCGCGCTGAAACCTGGTGTTTGAAGGTGTAAACTTTGCAGGGTCTTGCTCAATACCCACCAACTGTTCTGCTGCCCTAAAATCAATCAAACAAACACAAAGGCATATCAAAATCTGACTTCAAATAAAATCCTTTACCCATATTATTAACTATAACAAGAATTAGCACATTGTTAAAAAAAAAATGAAAATATCAAAACTTGATTTTTAACCAATTTACAACATGTATAATGAATCTGTAGACGAAGATAGGGTTCAAAGTTCAAAATTGTGCAATCAAACAAGATATGAGCAGTTGAAACAAGATGGAAAGAGAGAGATTTTAGGGCAAAGGGGAAGAGTTACCATTTAGAAGCAGAATAAAGAGAACGATCACTGAGCTGACGAATAGCAGTACGAAGCTCGTTTCTGCAATTATCTTTGGAACTCATCGAATTAGCACCCTAACTCTTCTTCTTCTTCTTCTTCTTCTTCCTTGGTAACTTGATTAAGTTGCGATTGTGGCTATCATGCGCCTTGATTTCGTTTCGCTCCACCAGACCAGACCGGAGACCATTGCCCGCCCACACCCAAGACTTTGTTTCTTTTTGTTCAAAATTCAAATTTATTTTATAGGTAATTTGAAAGAATTTCAGTGTCTTAAGAAGAATAAGAAAAAAGAGAAACCACTTCTTTATGATTTGTGTAGTATACAAATCACCCCATCTAATTTTAATATGATTTTACACACGTATATATTTTATAAAATTGTATTCATATTATTCTATAAGTTAGTCTTAATGATTTTGAGACATGTGTTTATTTTACGTCTGTCATGTATTCATAATTCACTAAAATTATCTAAAATTGTTTAGAGGTGAGTGACACTTATTTATTAATAATGCTTTATTCCATCAATTTCACGCACCTATTTTATTTTTAGTTATTTTTAATGGAATTGAAACACGTGATAAAAGTAGAATAATCGTATTTTCTAAAATCATTTAAATTAATGGGTAGATGAGTGTGATTTGTACTTATGTAAATCATGAAAGTGATAGGTTTTTATTAGGGAAAAAGACACTTTTGGTCCCTGAGTTTTGAGTTTGTTTACCATTTGGTCTCTAAGTTTTCAAAACCGACATTTTGTACCCCTGAGTTTTGATTTAATAGTCATTTTAGTCCCTGCAGTTAAATGTCTGTTAAATACTTAACAGAAAGATGATGTGGAGCTTTAATGATGATGTGACATTGTTGATTAGATATATTTAAAATGAAGTGGTATATTTATTGATTTTATAATATTATATTTGTTTACATGTCATTTTAATTAATTTTTATAACTCTTTCTCTCATTTCAACTACTCTCCCATCTCTCGTCAAACTTTTGGCCGCCATGGATGATCTTAGGAAAGCTTTGGTTTTGCAGGTATATTAGCTCAACCCCATAATTTCTTTCATTCATGAAGAGACTCGTTAGCCATAAAGCAAATCTCAT
This sequence comes from Gynostemma pentaphyllum, assembly GCA_028015215.1. Classification (NCBI taxonomy): domain Eukaryota; kingdom Viridiplantae; phylum Streptophyta; class Magnoliopsida; order Cucurbitales; family Cucurbitaceae; genus Gynostemma; species Gynostemma pentaphyllum. The sequence continues at coordinate 47,579,896 of CM051346.1, read as the reverse complement.
AAATTCACGGCAATCTCATTCAATGACAACGAGACCCATGAGAACCCCTTTCTCATCTGAAATTAAAAAAACAACCTTAAAACCCATTTACTTTTTTATAACTTCAACCCAATAAGGTTTCAAATTTGAAAACCCACAAAAAATATATAATGAATTTTTCCTAAAAATCAACCAGAATTTTGAGAAGGGCAATACCAAAACCAATCAAAACAGAAAAACCAAGAAAAACAAGTAAATGGGTGGGGTTAGGATCTGATGAATACGTAAACGTGAGAAACGAGCAAAACAAAATAATAGGGGACGGAATGGAAGAGAAAATGTTCGTAACAAAAATTTGAAACAAATTTCTTTATGGTTGGGATCTGATGAATCCGTAACAAAAATACCAAGACAGACGGCAACAAATCTCCATATCTCTTCCTCTCATAAACAAATTTGTTTTATAGCATTTTTGTTGATTTAGCCATTTTTAGCCAACGATTCCGTTAGATTTATGTAACGTCCCGTTATTTTGTAATAAAAAAAAACTTTTATTTATTTTATTTTAATTTAAGTAATTAAAGTTTGTTTATTTATCGGTAAATTAGAATTTAGTAGTTTATTTCGGTTTAAGTCCTTTTCATTACCTTTTTAGTTTATTTTCGTTTTAATGGTATTAATAATTATTAACGGGCCAATTAATAATTATTAATCACCATTGGGATAGTTTAAGATCATTGGGTTTCGTTCTATAAGTCAAAAGTCATAAAAGGACGCAACCGTCATTTCCAAAATTCCTAAATATCTAAACACTATTCACTTCATCTTCTTTAAAATTACCCTTGACTCAAATTTGACCAAAAATGAACACCATTTCCTTCCTCCTTGCCGCCGTGAGTCCAAGAGAGAAAAGAGAGATTTTCAGTTTTTGCTCGTTTCTTGCCGGATAGCTTCGATTCTCGTTCCATTGGAAAGGTATCGGTCCTACGATTTATTTCCACCCAACCATCGTACTTGCCACTCGTGTTATACGGAGTTCTCGGTAAGTAAAGTTTCAAACCTAAGCTCCAAATAATGTTTTAATGGAGTTTTCTTTGTTTTCTTTCGATTTCTTGCCGTGAAACTCGGTGTTTGTAAATACGGGAGTAGTTTTAAGAGTTTTTGGAAACTTTCCCATAACCCTAAAACCGAGTTTCAGTCGAAACCTTTCCCGTTTGAAATTTACCCTTTTGGGTTTAATTATGGGTTATAAATTAGTGATATATTGTTTATTGAAATTCATTTCGGGAAAGGGCATAATATTCGAAAACCCTATTTATTGATACCCATTGAAATCGGGAATATCGAATTTGCTTAAAACCAACTCGAAACACTTTTAGATTGCCTAAAAGCCGGAAAACCAAACCCGAGGCCCATTTTCTTTGAGGGGGCCGAGAGCCTCTTTGGGAGGGTTGTTGAGTTTTTCGTCATTTTGAACGTTTAGTTGATGTTTGATCGATAGTTGGTAAATTATTGATTGTGTGATATAATTCAATTGTAGGTGTTTTCGAACCGTTTGATTGATCACTCTTCCGGACTTAGGAGCGAAGTCAACTTTCTTTAAGGTGAGAATAGTTAGGATTTAAAGTATCTTTAGAAAGCAAATAAGTATGATGGTTTGTAGAATTGAAACTAAGATTAGAATCCGAATCTAAGATTAGAGGGATGTGAGTTAGTGCTCTTAGGATTAGGAGTTAATCCTTTAAGTGAGAACCTAGGAGTTCTCGAGGAAACTAATGAATCTTAGAAGATTCTAAGTTAGATTCGTTTCGAAGCTTAGGTTGGATCATTGGAAGTTAAAAGATCCACTTGTATTTAGAACGATTAATAGAACCTCGGATTATGTTGGAAGTTTAGAATCCTGGAAGGTATAGGTTAATCGTTTAAGTTATGATTTTACTTTTATTACTGTTAGCGGAGTTCGATTGACATATCGTTCGTCCGAAGTTTCCTATTTATTTACCTTATGTTCTTTTACTTTATGCCCCTTTATTTTATGTTTGTTTTGGTTACTTTATTATTCGCACTTTACTTTATTTACTTTTTTGCAAGCATGTGCAAGCATAACCATAACATCTTGCACCATAATATCTTACATCATTGAAATGGAAGAGAAGGGAGGTGAGAAACAAAAAAGGTGAATGTGGATTCGACGGGAGTCCCCATTACCTTCATGCATAAAAGGTGAATGTGGATCCGACGGGAGTCTCCATTACCTTCATGCATATCATTGATGGAAATGAAAGCGAGAAAGAGAAACGAAAGGGAGAAAAAGAAACGAAATTGAGAAAAAGAAACAAAAGTGAGAAAGAAAAGGAGGGGAGAATGTTGGACCCTACGGGGATTGTCCGCATCACCTTCTTCATTCATAAGGTAGAATGTTGGACCATACGGGAAGTGTCAGCATTACCTTCATTTATGCATAAAAGGTGAATACGAATCCTACGGGATGTCTTCATTACCTTCATGCATATTATCGGTGGAATTATATCATGGAGAAAGAATTGTATATTTCATAATGGAAAGTAAACAATAAGAAGAATTGAGATGTTTTATTTTATACAAAGTTTATTTACTTTTCTTATTTAATGTCGTAACAAGTTAATGGATGAGGATTGACTACGAGTGTTAGAAATATCATCCTTTGGAAAGTTTAGAATGAAATTACCTAGAGCTTGGAGAACTTTAGGAGTGTATTGTGTCAGATTATTTGGACACAAATTGAAATACGAGTTTGAGATCTATCCTTACTTTTTATTCTTATTATTCTCACTGGGCTTAGTTTGTTAGCTCATGATATTACAAAAATTTCAGGTAATGCCCTGGCTAGAGGCCGTGGAAGGAGAGATGGTGCTGCGTGATCGAGGGATGCTGACCTCGAGATGGACTATGGGTTGTAAAGTCTATGTATTTATTTTTGTGAACTTTAAAGACTTTTGTGATTTTACATTGGTATTTGGCTCATAAGAGCATAATGTCTTTACTTTATGATTATGAGTATTGAACTCCTGAAATGGGACTTGATGTTTCTTATGTTTTATTAGATTTTGAAATTATGATGTAAACAGGTTTTGGTTAACAAATTTTCAAACATAACCACGCCAATTTTTCTTAAAATAAAAGACTTCCGCTGTCAACCCTGATTTCAATTATTTAAAGGTGTCGGGTCGTCACAATTTACATTAGAAATGTAAAAAACAAACTCAGATATACTCAACCATGGTTGTTTCTTGAAATAGCAATCAAGAAGAGAAGTTCTTTAAAAAAATTACAAAGACCCAGAAAAAAAAATCCATTGTGGGTTTAAGTTTTACCTTCAAGATATCCAAAACCCCAAAACTCAGATCTGGATTCGTCTTAGGAATTGAAGCTTTCGATTCATGTTTGCTGGATCGTTTTCGAATCGAAGGGATTGTTAGGTGTTTGGGATTTGAGGATTTCGAGATGATTAGTACCTTAAGACGATGGATTCGCTAGACATGAAGAAGATGAAGACGGCGAAATAAGTCGTCGATGAGATGGGAAGAAGACGAAGTTGGAGAAGAAGAGCAGGTAATTAGGAGATATTGATAGAAAAACAATATGATGAAATCTAATGTAATAAATTGAAAAAAAATAAATAATAAATACACCACATCATTTTAAATATATCTACTCAACAATGTCACATCATCATTAAAGCGCCACATCATCTTTCTGTTAAGTATTTAACAGACATTTAACTGTAGGGACTAAAATGACTATTAAATCGAAACTCAGGGGTACAAAATGTCGGTTTTGAAAACTTATGGACCAAATGGTAAACAAACTCAAAACTCAGGGACCAAAAGTGTCTTTTTCCCTTTTTATTAATATACAAAATTTTAGAAAAATTGCACAAACCACCCTTAAACTATAGAAGTTGTAACACTTGTATCCATAAACTGTTAATTTGATCAATTGTCACTAAACAAAAAAAAAAGGTTTTACCGGCGAATTAATGTCGGCGAAATATAAATCGCTGGCATAGACAAAAAATAAATTTCACCGGCATTGCCTAATAGGGAATTTTATTTTATTTTTTTTTAAAAGCAATGCCGGCAAAATTCGCCGGCATTGCAACTTAATTGAATCTCACGGTTTGGGATAAAAATTGTGGGTTTTGTTGATGCTGTAATATTTGATTTAATCAATACGTTTGTGTTTGATTTGAAGTGATTTGTAAGATTTTGACATAGTTTTTTTATTATTTTGGATTTAGATTTGGTGATTTAATTGTGGATAAAATGTAAGTAATTTTTTTCCCTTTTTCTTCTTTAGGATATAAAACTGTTATTATTGTTTGTGGTACTAACTAATGCATATGTTTATTTCAGGAGGGGATGTTCGAATTCTCCGACGATTTTTGGCCATATACGGTGAGTTTTCTATTGTTTTTTTCTTTATATATTTCATTATTTGCTTTATGTATTGTGATTGTGTGTTCTTTATGATTGAAAGATTTGATTGGTTTGTTTTAAGTGTTACTTTGATATTCTTGGTTCCTCGTTAAAAATATGTTCGCAATTATGTTTTCATATTTGTATTATGTGTTAACCGTTACATTAACGGCCTCTTTGCCCCTTAAAATTGTTGAGATTATTTTCATACACTTTTTAAGGCTATTTTCATCCACCTTAAACTTGGATATTAAGGGTTTGAGGTATTATCTAAGTTTATCATGTTTAGAGTACCTTAAACCCCCTTCTTTTTTTTAAAAAAAATGAAGATTCATAAGCTCAAAACATAGTCGAGCGCTCAAAATTCAATTGAGTTTTGAGAGGTTGGTGATTCGAGTTCACCCGAATCTATTAGTACATTTGAATTGTAAAAAAAAAAAAAAGCAATGCCAGACAAAGGTGAAAAAAAGAAAAAAATTATAATGGGAGAAATGCCGGTGAAATTCGCCTGCATAGGCTCATATTATTATTATTATTATTTTTCTGTCTATGCCAGTGAATTTCCGTTCCCGACTCCCATAAGGGTTGGGGTCAATAAACGACATCGGGATGGGTCGGGAACCCTAAAGGACATGACCATATTGAGATTTTATAATAACTACAAGTAAATTACTAATTTTAAGAGAATAATTTAATAAATTAATTTTTTTATATTAAATTTTAACACTTTACATACGTGTATAATTCACCGTGGTTTGTGTAATTTTCCCATAAATTTATAACTCGTAAATTGTTGGTTTTAAATTACGATTGATGCAAATTGCTCAGGTGACAGACATTAAAGCCCTATACTGATAGTGATCTAAGCCCAAAAATTTAGCGATCGATTTATTGTTTGGCGAGGAGAAAGAAATGTTACTGACAGTCAGCTCATGCTCAGCGCTCGCTATGTTTCAAAGAAATATCATTCAAAAGCTTAGCAAAACGAAAGGAATCAACTTTCTTCATCTTTACCCATTAAAACGCAGCTTCACTATCGATTCAAAACCCCAATCCACAGCTACTGCTATCGCCAATCTCATCCTTGAATCCGACCCTAAAACCTTAAAACAAATCCTCCAAAGTTCACAAATTCAATGGAACCCAGAATTAGTAGACAAAATCCTCAAACGCCTCTGGTTTCATGGACCAAAAGCTCTCCAATTCTTCAAACATTTACAATACCATCCATCTTACGCCCATTCTTCCTCTTCCTTCGATCACGCCATCGACATCTCCGGCCGTTTACGTGATTACAAGACCCTATGGTCTCTCGTCGCTCGAATGCGCGATCTTCGGCTCGGACCCTCATCGAAAACCTTCGCAATTATCGCCGAGAGGTTCGTCGGTGCTGGAAAACCTGATAGAGCAATTAAGGTTTTTTTGTCGATGCAGGAACTTGGTTGTCGTCAGGATTTGCATTCTTTCAATACCATCCTTGATATTCTCTGTAAGTCTAAACGTGTTGAATTGGCTTATAATAATTTGTTTAAGGTTTTTAGAGGAAGGTTTAAGGCTGATGTTGTTAGTTATAATATAATTGCTAATGGGTGGTGTTTGATTAAACGTACTCCTAAAGCTTTGGAGGTTTTGAAGGAGATGGTGGAGAGAGGATTGATACCGACAACGAGTACTTATAATATAGTTTTGAAAGGGTATTTTAGAGCTGGTCAGATTAAGGAAGCTTGGGAGTTTTTTTTGCAAATGAAAGAGAGGAAGTTGGAGATTGATGTTGTTACTTATACTACTATGGTTCATGGGTTCGGTGTTGCGGGTGAAATTAAAAGAGCTCGTAAGGTTTTCAATGAGATGGTTGGGGAAGGGGTACTTCCTTCCATTGCAACTTATAATGCTATGATACAGGTTTTGTGTAAGAAAGATAGTGTGGATAATGCGGTTTCGTTGTTCGAGGAGATGACGAAGAAGGGCTATGTTCCGAATTTGACCACTTATAATGTAGTCATCCGAGGGTTGTGTCATGCTGGCAAGATGGAGAAGGCTTTGGAATTTATGGAGAGAATGAAAGCTGATGAGTGTGAGCCAGATGTTCAGACTTATAATGTTGTGATTCGATATTTTTGTGATGCTGGAGACATTGAAAAGGGGCTGAGTAAATTTGAGAAGATGGGTCAGGGGGGTTGTTTACCGAATCTGGATACGTATAATGTTTTAATTAGTGCAATGTTTGTGAGGAAAAAATCGGAGGATTTAATAGTTGCAGGGAAGTTGTTGATTGAGATGATTGATAGAGGATTTCTCCCTCGGAAATTCACTTTTAATCGGGTTCTTAATGGGCTTTTGATGACCGGTAATCAAGCTTTTGCAAAAGATATTTTGAGATTACAGAGTAAATGTGGTCGTCTTCCTCGCAAATTTAAGTTATGAAGCATGGGTTACAAATGATGTGGTTTCTGACCTCATTTGATCTTGTGAAGCTGGTAACTGTCACAACCAGTTTCATGCTTTCTGAAAATGTGCACGGAAGATTTGCTTCTACACTGTCTGAAACTGGTTTTTGGAGGATGGGCCAGTTAGTCCCTGATGCGCTGGTTAAGTGATGAAATGTAGTTGGTGTCTTTAAGGCTTTCATGGTTAAGTATTTTGCCATCACGAGAGGTTTCATGTGTAGATCATTGGTAGAAAGCCTTGAAATTCCATTTATCTCCTGGGAATACTTCTTTCTATTGGCTATATATCTTTACAATGCCAGTTCAAGCTATCTTCTGGATAGAGCAAGAAAAGGTACGCCCAAGTGCAGTTGGTCAAGGCAGATAGTAAAGACAAGAGCATATGCAGGGTGTATGCCTTTGAATCAAATCTCGAAACAACGTATATGAGATTTAAGAGTGGCTCGGGCGTCTCTTCTCTTTGAGACAAGTCCAGTGGCCAATATGCATAGTGTAAAGAATTGTTATAGGAAGTAGCATTCTAATCTTAAGCAAAGTTGTCCTGTCCGGCCATGTCTTGTCAAGTCAGTCACATATCGGTTCAAAGGACTGTAGCAATACAAATGGATGCGGTAGACTGAGGAGCTGTATTCAACACATTTACGTATGTGTGTCCGGTCGATGAAAAACTTCCTTAGAATGTCCATGTCTAACCTACTCAACAAGAAAAAAATGGCCACTGTTTTAACTTCATGGTCACCTTCTTGCTATCTCATATCAGGATAAGGATGAATTCTTCTGTTGATTGACATGGGATTGCTAAGGCATTACTCTTAAATAGGTCAGTCTTCACTGCAGGAATATATGGCAAACAATAGCTAAAAACTCCATGTTTTTTTTCATGTGTTGATTTATGACTTTCCATTATCCCAAATTCTTGTCCTGTTGATGATGGTTGCGACTGACCACAACTTGTTGATGTGACATTTAACATTTGAAAATTGAACGATTGCGAATCTCCATCTTTCTTATAAAAAAAAAGGTATACCAAAACAACTTTAAGATTAATGAGTTCTATCAATTTTAAACCTTACCTTTTAATTTTATCAAATAAATTCTTGAACTATTTTTATTGATAATTTTTTTTTTTTGGATTTTTGTCTCAAGCATTGATAAGTGTGAGCTCTTTCGCTTCATGTCTTAGAGTTAAATATGTGGGGTTTGAGTAAATTTTTTTTCAAATTTTACTTTCAGATAGTTTTTAATGTTAAAATTAGAAATGAAACAAATTAAATTCCATTTACAAATTTAACTTCTAGCGAATACGAAAATATTAGTGAAATAATAGTAAACATATAGATAAGTAAAAACTTATGGAGTTATAGACTAACAGAAACATCAAACACTGACAGCTAACTACGATTCGAACAAAAAAAAGTTTAGATATCCGATCATACTTGAACATAATATTTGATAAAAATATATCACATTAAATGATACTTTTTTAATAATTTTTTTTAAATGACATTATATACAAAGACATGTGAGTTGGTTTCACGCTTCCTTTAAGTGAAGGAAGAAAGCCATATTTTGTACTATCTAGGACTTATAAATCGAGTTGTTGAATCGCATTTCTCATCTCTCGCTTAGCTTTGTGTCGCGCTCACATTCCAAGAAAGGTAGTCCTTTAATTGGCCAACAAGATTACGCTTAATGCGATAGACTGATCATCGCTTCCTTCCACTACTAGTTCTGGAGTCAAGCTAGCAAACAAAAGACTTTTGATATATAGGTCGATCACGGATTCAAGCTATAGCAAACAAGACTTATAGTCAATCCGGGACTGAGGTGCAAAGACACATGAATATGGTAGGTATAAGGAGTATAACTAGCAATCAAAGGAATGCAGGCGTTGATAAGCGTAGAGGGGCTAGAAAGAGAAGTTAAGGCTGGTAGGCAGGGGTTTGGGAACGAATCATGTTCACATGAAAACTCTTCCTTTAGTCTATCCTCAGCTGCTAAGATTCGCTAGTGGAAATACACTAACTTAGCTTATTAGCCTAGACTCCCAAACAAAAAATAAATAAATTCAGTTTTAAGAAAATTAGGAACTAAATTTAAAACCAAATATTATGTCAAATTGTAAACCACTATTATGTTATCTGCAACAAATAAAAAAACAATACTTTCCATCCAAAGTAGGCATCCACAGTCACAGACAGCCATTATACAACAACAACATTATTTTCCCAAACCATCATATATGTCGACTGTCGTTTAATGAGAGTGGGGAAAATCATGAAAATCAATGAGACCAAAATCAGGGACCCACCTCAGAATCGACACGTGTCAATATTCGACCGAGAGTAAAGTAAAAAAAAGTAGGGCAAATCACGTATTGACGAGGCGCGTAAAGATTCAAATTCCCGCTTATTCAAAATATTCGAAACGCAAAAAAATTCGATCCAACGATCCTTAAAATTTAAAAAAAGAACATAAAAAAAAACATCAAAATTAAAAAAAAAAATCCGCGCCTAAGTCAAAGCTTTCTCTCTCTAAGCTCCCCTCTCTTCTTATCTCAACGGTTCTTACCCTCTCTCTCTCTCTCTCTTCTCTGAAATCGCATTTCCCCTTTCCCTCCATTTCCCAACTGAACTTTTTTTTACAGATCCATTTTCCAGATCTCTAAGCTGCTTCAATGGCGGCTTTGCCTACTTCTTCTTCTGCTTTACCTGATTCTTCTTCTACCAGACACCATGCTTACAGTCGGAAACAGAAATCTCTCGGTCTTCTTTGCTCGAAGTAACTTTTTTTTTTTTTTTAAAAATTCTCTTTTGTTATTGCTGAATCGCTTCAAAAGTTTTGATTTTTTAATTGGGTTTTCTGTTTTATGCAGTTTTCTTAGCTTATATAACCAAGATGGTATCCACTCGATTGGACTGGATGATGCTGCAGCACGATTAGGTTTGATTTTTTGTGATTCGGAATTCTGGGTTTTTTTTTGTTTGGGTGGAATTTGAGGGATTTGGTATGTCAGGTGTGGAGAGGCGGAGGATCTACGATATCGTGAATGTGTTGGAAAGTGTTGGGGTGAGGATTTTTTATTTTTGAAAATTTATTTTATGATTGATGTGATTCTGTGAGTGAGTTGAATTGAGGTTTTTTGTTTTTGTGGAATTCAGGTTCTTTCGAGAAAGGCGAAAAATCAGTATAGCTGGAAGGGTTTTGGGGCAATTCCAAAGGCTTTACAAGATCTTAAGGTACACTTTGAATTAGTTTGTTTGGGAATAGGGTTGACTTCATTTCTTCTGATTTCAGTATTGGGTTTATAAAGTTGCTGACTTTATATTTGATTGTTTTGATAGGAAGAGGGTTTGAAGGAGAATTGTTGTGCTTCTGATGGTAACGATTATGCAAAAGTAAGCTAATTAGTTTTTACTCAACTCCCTTCTTCTTGTCTGCTTTTGAGTTGTGATATTAAGTTTCTGCGTCTTGAATTCAGGCCTCAGATGATGAAGATGACGATGAAAGATTTTCTAATCCCACAACCGGAAGCCAGACCTCTACTGCTACCGTACCTAAATCTTCAGCGTCGTTGAAATCTGGTACATTTTCTCCCGGCTATTTTGAGCTGTGTTATCTACTGAATTTGCCAATCTTCCATTGTTTGGTTTTCATGATGACTTGATACATTTATATGAATTTAGATATAGTAAACTTGTTGGGTGGATTCCTTATATCAAAGATTTATGGATTAGTGGCCTACTTATTTACTGTTTAAGAGATTTTTCAGGAATGTGTTTTTATCAACTTTCTGTTTTCAAAGCATGAAATTAATGAATAGGAGTGTGTGGAATTTATCCAGTAATTAGTATTTTGATTCATTTAAAGTTCAACAATTGAACACTTGAATGTGCCTATTATATTTTTAATTTCCTACTCTTCGTTTTTGGTTCATTTAAGGATCTTTAGTGGGGAAACAGTGGGTCAAAAGTGGATCGCCTCTCCCTAGATTTTTGTAATAGATTTGCATTGCTGCAGATAATCTAATTGTGATACCACTTATAATGTATGTAAGAAAGTCTGCAAGTTCTAATCCCTTACGAAATCCACATTTGCAGACAATAGAAGGGAAAAGTCCCTTGCGCTCCTCACTCAAAACTTTGTCAAGCTATTTATTTGCAGTCATGTGAGTGAAGCAATTGTCTTTCCTTTCAATTTTCTTAATTTGCCCGTGGTTTTCAATTTTTAATTGACAAAATGGTTTTGACTATTTAGGTGGATATGATTTCCCTAGATGAAGCCGCAAGGCTGTTATTAGGAGATGGCCACAATGCATCAATAATGAGAAGTAAGAACTACTAACCTTGCTGTAGTTTTTAGAATATGAACTGGGAAATGCTTGATATTAACCTGTCTTTGATTTATATGCAGCAAAAGTTAGACGACTATATGATATTGCAAACGTGTTGTCTTCCATGAATCTAATTGAAAAGGTATTGCAATGCAGTGTTCCAGTCCAGACAACATGATTTAAGACATTGAGATGTTTCCGCTAATTTATAATTTGCTGTAATACTGAATATGCAGACTCATACAACAGATACCAGAAAGCCTGCATTTAGATGGTTGGGAGTGAGGGGTAAAGTCAAGAATGAGACTATGGTTCTCTCAGAATCTAGAAAAAGAACATTTGGAACTGACATGACCAATGTGAATCTTAAGAGGCATAAGACAGAAAATTCAGTAGATCAGAGCTTAAATCAAAATCTCGGCATAAAAAAGCAAGTACAGCGTGAAAATTTCTCACAAGAAGGCAGCCAAAACAGTCAAGATAATGAATGTGGAGGGACTTCCAAGAGCTATCAATTTGGACCCTTTGCTCCTGTGACTGTAGCTAAAGTTGGTGTTTTAGATACTAATAGCGTGAAGCAGCCTCGTGATTGGGAAAGCCTTTCCTCGACTTACCGTCCTCAATATCATAATCAAGGTAAATATCCTTATTAAACATTGTCCAATAAAGTTATGTTCTATTTCAGTGGGATTTAAGTGATTGATGTCAAAATCCCCTTTTCATTTATTTGTTATATTTATTCACTTTACTGGATTACAAATTTCAGTCAAAATTTTAGCATGCTTCTCATGCTAATATTGTAACCTTTAATTGAACAATTTTTGGTTTTAAGGGTATAATCATTTGAGGTGATCTTGGAACTTGCATACAAACTAACGCCGTGGTGTTTGTTCTTCAAATCGTTCAGCCTTAAAAGAACTTTTCTCCCATTACGTGGAAGCTTGGAAATCATGGTATTCTGAAGCAGTGAAGAAACCAATTCAAATATCTTGATCAGCTCATTGTTCCGTGCTCTGAATACTTAATAAGCGCGCCTTAGATTAAGCGATGTGTCTACTGAGAATTAGTTAAAAATTCGACCTCTGCTGGTTGCATTTTCTTTATGCACTAACTCAAGGTTATCATTGCAAGTGCAATTCATTTTTAATAGATCCATCTCTATTTGTATTATCATCAAAACAAGCCTAACATAGATGTGAATTATTATCATTTTTTCTTTATCCCAAGAGGATTTTTTAGAGTTAAATGTTGCTTCCATTTCTCCCTCTGTTACTTTTGAATGTTCATCGCTCAAATATCATGGAAAAGTGATCCCAAAACCATAAATATCACATAATTTTTATCATGGAATGTCATGTGAAAATGAATGAATACAGAAAAAAACCCAATAAAGGAAAAGGTGAGAGAAATTGGCTTCCTATTTAAACTCTCATTTGTGACCACTTACTTAGGATATTTTTGAGTTTCTTGACGCTAAGTGTTACAAAGTTGTGTTATTGCCGTGAAATTAGTAAACGAGTAAACGGGCTTGGACACTGATGAAAAATTTAAATTCTCATTGTCAAGTTCTAACTATTCTGAGATGTTTTGTGGCACTTTTCCATGCTTCTTTCACTTTCTTGATGCCATTTGAAGCCACTGTTTTGGTCTTTCCAAGGCCAGCTCTGACTTTCTTCTTATACTTAGCCACCCCTCTGCTGCTCTTTTGAGCTTCCAAATCTGCATCTGGAATGCTATACTCCCACTGGTCAGCCCAGTATGTATCATTAACTTCATGAAAAACTTTTCTTTCCATTCCAACTCAACTTTCTTGGAAAATGAAATTTTCTTGGGAAAGTAGCGGTAAATTATAAGGCAAAATATTCATGGAATGAGTCTAAAAGCTAATGGCTCAGATTCGAATTTTTCTCATCTACGTATTTTCAGTGATTGATTCAACCGGAAAAAAAGTTGGGATTGAATCAATTCAATCTTAATGTTGCACTCAATTTTTTCTTCAAATAGAAAATGTATCCTTAATTGGGCCTGGTTAATTTGTTCCAAGTCTTGGAAAGAGCCAGTTAGATGTATTATGGGCCTCAATGAAAATGAGGCTCAAGAGTTTGTCCAAGTCTTGGAAAAAGGCTAAAAACTGAGGGAAAAAAATTTAGGGTTATTTTTTCAATTTCGGTTTCTAACCATCATACAACAAAATATAAAACTAGCCAAACATGAGTTCTATCATCTATGCATGTGATGAAGGAGCTGAAAAGAGACAGAAAAAAAAAAAAGAGAAAAAAAGACTGCCATTTTGTGGGATTTGAAAATGAGACCAAAAAATCCATATATAATATTATTAGTAATACATCCACAAATTTTATTTCGTATGGTATTATAGAAAATTGTGAATGTTTTCGAGTACTAAATCTTTCATATCAAACTAGTACATACTACGAGATCATATAACTTTTTCCCGCGTTTTTCGGGTTAAGTAGAGACGAATAAACAAATAGCCTCCCCATATTCCATGTGAAGGGGTTAATAATTGATCATAAACTAGGCAAAGTTTGAAGTAAATTTTACCATTTTTCCATGTGAGTTCCTCTGTTTGTTGGTATCCATATTCTCTTTCTGTTTGGAAACAAACAAGCCCAATGCATTCAGAAAGAAGAAAAAATCAATATCAATTCTTACCCTCCATTTCTTCCTCAAAGTGCAGCTTCACTAATTGAAAAATTTGACAAGAAAATCAAAGGATTTTGATGGTATAATTGATTAAAAGCTTTCTGACTCAATTGGCATTGTCACCAATGGGGCCAACCAATTTTTCAAAATTTGGATAGGGATTCCAAGCTGTAACCAATTGGGCAATGTCTGGTAATCAAATCTGATGACCCCATTAATTTTTTTTTTAATATGGCATATCCTATCATCTTTCATTATTTTTATTTATTTATGTTAAATATTCAAATCATAATATTTTTTTTTAAATGGTAGTTACATTTCATGACTTAATAAATAGAGAAAAACCTCTATCTGAAGCAATTTTTAATGGTACATTGCTAAATACTGTTTTTGTTTTATTAGTGCAATTTGGATGAATGTAAGGTAAGGTTTGTTTGTTGGTGGTGGCCAACATTGCTGATGTTAATTCGTTTTCTGATAACTTTTTTCATTAATACTTTATAGTTTATACACTCTTTATCTTTCTGGTGTAGTGGCGATTCCAACATGCTTTGCTTTGAAAAGTGCATCAATAGTTCTTTCCCATGCATAATGCAATAAACTATCAAATATATATACTTATATTATGTAGGTAGGTATGTTTGTTTGTTCGAAATTCAAGATTGATGAGGTTCGGTTCACCCATGATCATCCTCTTTCTTAATTGATGTGGGATTTGTTCGCCTCTAACAATGCTTCCCTAGCCTCTCTTCTATCCTTCAACTCTATCCAAGCCAACTCATCTTCTCTGGAGCACCGTCTATTCAATAGAGGTTCACCACGGATCGGGTCTCCGAGACTCCTCACTTTGTTCGGCACTTGTGGATTCCACCCACATGGTTAGGATCGAGGCATGACTTTGATACCACCAGTTAGGGGGACAACGGGCACAACTCTACTTTGGTATGATATTGTCCACTTTGGATCAAGGCTCACATGATTTTGTTTTTGGTTTCACCCAAAAAGACCTCATATCAATAGAGATACGCTCTTATCCCCTTATACATCCATGATCATCCCTTTCCTTAACCGATGTGGGATTTGTTTGCACTCTAACATCACCATTTTGTTTTGTTTTTTTAATATTTATAAAACATAATTATTTGATAACCAATTAGTTTTTCTGTTTCTTAAAAAAAAAAACCAAAAACTTTAAACTAACATGATTTGAAAAACGTTTTTTAAAATTCAAAAACTGAGAAAGTCATTGTTTTTTTTTTAAATAATTCTGTTTTTTTTTTCCAAAATTATGTTGTGTAGTTATTTTAATTTGGTTATCTTTTTATGGAAGAATTTTAACTTAGGTTTTTGAGTTTGTAAACATTCAATTAAAGGAAAATGAGTGGAAAATAAGGGAAAATGATAAAAAAAGGAAAATATGTTGGTGTATCAATTTTTACTTGGATGGTTTTTCTTGCATTTGTTATGTATTTGCACATAACTTCCTAAGTTCAAAGATAGATACATGAAAGGAACACATTAACCATATATATTCAAACCTTTCATGATGATTTTTTTTGAAAAGGTGGAGAAAGATTTGATCAGGTGGCAATAATTCATCCAACAAACCCCCAAAATTCATTTTGAAATCAATCTAGAAATCTTCATAATTATAATTATAATTTTATTATTATTATGTTTTTGTTGGTGAGAGTTTCTCAATCCAAAATATGTTATTAGTTAAAATTAAGTTTTTTTTTTTTCATTTCTCTCTCTCTTTTTTTTACATAAAATTAGAAAAGAGAAAGATTCAAATTTTCAATCTCATAGGAAATTGGTAGGTGCTTGGTCAGCTATGCTCAAGACCAAGTTAAACTCTTTATCTTATGAGGGATTGCGTTGAGAACAATTAATTTTAATCTTGGACATAATCTAAATATTCAGATAATTGTTTTAAAATTAATAATTATTTCAATAATTTTACCTTTTACAAATAGCTCAAAAGAATCTTAAAAACATGAAAAAGAAAATAAAAGTAAAAAGATAAAATTTAGAACAATCTCACAATTAGTACACATTCTATAATTATTTTGATCAACCATCCATATTCGTTAAGGGGCCGTTCATTTCCCGTTATCTTAAATACCATGTAATCTAAGATTACTGGATATCTAGAATATATGGTATCTAGATTGCAGGGAATATAAGATTACAACGTTCATTTTGCAGTAATTAAAAATGAGAATCTCATAGGTATAAAAGGTTACATTGTTTGTTAGGTTGTATTTAAGGGAGGAAATTTAATGAATTAATAATTCTTCCAATAATACCCTTGTTTTATGTTTCTCGTTAATAAATTTTACATATGAATTTAATTAATATTTTTTTGATAGATTAATATACCTATACTATTTTTATAATTTAATTAGTTTATAACTTATTTATTTAAATATTTAACTAAAATAAAAATAAAAATTTAATTTTATATACTTATTTGATACTAATGAATTTATTAAAGTATCAATAATTAGTGTAACGAAAAAATTATTTATGTTTCTAAATTTAGTTATTGATGAGAAAATAAATTATCTAATTTATATGTAAAAAGAAAAGTAACTTTTTATAATATTGAAGGACAAAAAAGTAAAAAACAGTATACATTCGTAATGTAATCTTAAAAACCCACCGGTGGAGAGTGTATTCTAAAATGGCCAGATATCATGTATTCTTTGATTACATGTAATCTAAGATATCCTTATATCTTTAAATACAGTAAAATAAACAATGTTATCTTAATACACCTCCCTCCGTAATCTTAGATAACATTGAAATGAACGGCGTCTAAAGAATTTCATAATCAAAGTTCATTAATCAATTATAAAAAAGTTGAATTTGGCCAACTGCACTACAATATCTGAAAAATAAACATTATGATTCTCCTTATGCTAAACCAATACATAAAATACACATCACCAAATAATAAGGTACCAAAAATTAACAATTTCAAACATACAATCATTCCATATTACTTTCAAAGTGCACATTGAGATTATAAAACCATATTATATCATATCGCAATTGTATTTTTCTTATTTTATATTGTTGAAAAATTATAGCTAAAAAACGAGTATCCCTAAAAAATAAAAGTTAAGTGTACCTATAAATCCTTCAACAGAAACATAAATGAGAGATCAGAAAGCAAGTCCCACTCAAGGTGAAAAAAATTCTAGTACTCTCATTGAGATGTTTGGTAGAAAGGCCGGGTGAAGTTCCACTTTAATTTACATTTATTCAGTAGGTTTAATTATCTCAATTTTTTTTAAATTTTTAAATTTTAAATAGTAAAAGACAAGGCTCGGTTAAACCTTTCCTAAAAGAATTCAACAATACAAAATTCATATTAAAACTTACCAATCAAACATACACTATATACATTCTAGTTTCTAAAATTCATCCCTCAAATATATATTCAAATACAAACTACACAAATCCAACATCACAACTTTTAGATTACACAAACCTAGACTTAACAAACTCCCCTTTTCAAACATTTCCATTATAGTTCAAGAAAATTTTAATGGATCACACATTTACAAAGTATTTATAAATATAATAGATTTTACGAGTGAATCAACGATTAACAATGATCAACGCTAATTGTCTTAAATGATTAGCGTAGATAAAAAATAATCACTCATTCACACCAAAAAAATTGTTATATTTTCAAATACTTTATAAGTTATGTCATATTTGCAACAACCCCTATAATTTATAGGTACTTCTCTTAAAAATAATTAATTGTATTAAACACTTATGTGTAAATGATAAATATTATCATTTTAATATTATTAATAATCAATATAAATGACATGTTATTAAAAAAGAGCTACTTGACTCGTGAAGTTTAAACAGTTTTGACTGTTTAGACCTAATCATGAGTTAAGTGATAGAAAAAAGTTATTTTTGTGTCTTTTTTTCTACGACTTGACTGTTGGTGATGGGACCTAAGCAAGTAGAATTCCGTACTCAAGTTAAATCCTTATTGAGAAGAAGAGAGTATGAAATTCTCTCCACTCAAGGAGGGGGAAAGAAAAGCAACTTGAGCCAAGCCAAGCAAAATCACACTCTTTAAGGAGGGAAAGAGATCGCCAAACACATGGCAATATTTAAGGGGTTCAAAGGATCAAAATCAGGTGTCCTTTTGAAGACACACATATAGTACTTGTTGAAAAAGGATCTTTTTACCAAATACTTCTAACAGTTGCCCATTATTCAATGGATCATTAAAAAGGGCAGGTGAAAAAAATCCAAAATGAAAACTATTTGAAAGTTACAATCTTTGACCCCATGTGGCACTCTATTTTCTCCCTTCCCTTTTTTAAACACAAATACAAATTTTATGTTTTGACATCTTTGTTTTGAAATTGTTCAATTTCCTTGCCATTTTAGTGGTTTTACTTTTACCCCCACTTTTTCTTTATGTGCCAAATCTACTACCATGGCTTTTTTCAAAGTCTGGATTTGAGGATGCTTGCTTCATTTGAGCACAAATAAAGCTTCAAAGTTGAAGGTTTTCCACTTGAAGAAAAAAGGAATCCACCATTATTTGAGTTGTTCACGAAAGGGCTAATAAAGTGGTGTATTTTTTTAATCTTTGAGAAGGAATTTGATATACGATCTAAAATTACGATGACTTAGAATGAATTGAATAGTAATAAGATTTAGATGAAAATGTTATATCTCTGTGTATAGAATATGAATGAAATTTAAATATGTTGGAATGTAAAAGTAAATGTGATTTTACATTTTTTCCCAACTTTTCCTCCTTTTTTTCCCCTTATTATTATCAGTAGATTAATTGATTCACATAAAAGTAAACGATAATGAAGGGAAAAAAAGGTAAGGAAAAAAAAAAACATGGTGGGGATATTAATTTTACTCATTTTTTTCCTATCAAATTGACCTCACAAACACTTGTGTCTAGCCTTTTAGGGGTGCTAGTCCTAAAGACATGTTCCATAAAAAGCATATGCCATGTTAAATTGAGATATTAGACTATGGGGTTTATTTAAGGACTTATATTAATTATTATTAATAATATGATTTTTTTTTTACTTTAGTGGGTGGAGAAGTAAAGCATAATCCCAATTCCAAAATCCTACCAGAAAAAGGAATCAAATAAATTAAAGAGATCATTTAACAATTTAAAACTTTTCCTCTTCAAAAATTTTCAAATTAGGAGTGGATTAATGCCCTGATCTTTGCAATAATAAAATCTTACCGGATTAAAGAGAAAACCTTAAAAATTAATAAAAATTAAAAAGACATCAAATATGGGTCCTGATTATATTGAGTTGTCTTCCACTTTTAAGAGCATCTTATGATGTCAGAAATATCAAATACACAAAATGGGGAGCAAAAGAAGAGGAAAAATTAATTAATTTATTTGATTCTAAAAGGCCAAAGTTATGTTTATTAACTCTCCCTAATTTATGAATAATCTTGTTAATTATGTTGCTAATATTAAGGAATAGGGGGCTTATCCTATCATATCCTATGTAGAGGACCCAAAACCAGTCACTGTCAATAATTTTGACATAACCCCATAAATTTCTTGGCTTTAATCAATTACAAGAATAATATGGATCTTTGATTTATGCAAAAAGTTCAAAAAAAAAAAAAAAGGGCTTTCTCTCTTTAAACAGCCTTCGTTAAGAGAGCATCTCAACAGAAGGAAGATTATATAAGAAAACTAGTTCATCCTGACTTTTCTATATATCCTATTTTTATTAAAGGTAAAATGTAAATAAGATCCATGTATTTTGATCAAATGGATAAACACGAGAAATTATTGGAAGAGGTTGTCTCATTGAGGCTGTCTCTCGTGTGACACGTGATATTTTAAAAATAAAAATCTCTATAAATATAAATTTCTCTATTTCATTAACTATATAAAATGAAAACTGTCACATGTCACACATGTAGCAGACGACCTCAATAAGACAGCCTCTTCCAATAATTTCTCTATGAACACCCTATACTTAAATAATGGTAAATGACGCCTACATAATTTCAAAATATATCAATAAAATCTTCCTTTCAATGTCGTTAACATTCTTTTAATCATAATTTTTTCATTTGAATTATGATTTACATGATTCTAGATGTTTTTAAAATTCTAGCAAAAAGCAAAGCTATATGCAATATGCATGAACAGAGAGAAAGAGAGAGGTCAATTAAAGGGTGTTTGGAACCATTTCCTACGTTTCATAAACCACCAAAAAAGAGAGACCCAAAAGTGGGCCATATCCTGTCTCTCTCCCACTTTTTCCAATCCAAACCAAAATTTAAAAAAAAAAAAAAAAAACTAAAAACCATCTATAAAAGTTTCTCAAATAAAAATTCTGCCTCCCATTCCCATCCTTGCCTCTAAATCTCTTCTCTTCCCTTTCTGACAGATGGGAATTATGGAACAACAACAACAATATCATAATCATCAAACTGATTCCCTTTCTTCTCAACCAAGTCTCCCTTTCATTCCTTCTCTCTCTTTACCTAATCTCCATCAAAATCACCATAACCATCACTGTCTCACTACCTTTAGACCTCATTCCTCTTACATATCCTCCTTAACCCTTGCTGGCAAATTCCTCTATTCCGGTTCTTCTGATAAAGAGATACGGTCCTGGTTACGAAACCCCGATACCGATATCGAAAACTCCACACATATCAACAACAACAACAACAACATGGTAACTGCTGGTCATGGAGCTGTGAAATCACTTGTTGTGTCATCATCAGACAAACTCTTTAGTGCTCATCAAGATCACAAAATCCGTGTCTGGAAAATCAATAATGATCTCGATCATCATCGTCATCAAAAGTATACGCGCTTAGCCACGCTCCCGACGCTTGGCGACAGAACCGTCAAGCTTTTAACACCAAACAATCAAGTTCAAATCAGACGACACAAGAAATGCACCTGGGTCCATCATGTCGATACGGTTTCAGGACTCGCTCTTTCGAAAGACGAGTTCTTCCTCTACTCCGTCTCATGGGACCGGTCTCTCAAAATCTGGAGAACCTCCGATTTCAAATGCATGGAATCCGTCGCAAACGCCCACGACGACGCCATAAACGCCGTCGCCCTCGCCGAAGACGGAGACGTCTACACGGGTTCAACTGACAAGAAAATCAAGGTGTGGAGGAAAAACCCAGGTGAAAAAAAACATTCTTTAGTTCAAATAATGGAGAATCATCGGTCAGGAATCAATGCCTTGGCTCTAAGCGATAATGGGTTGGTTTTATATTCCGGTGCTTGTGATAGATCGATTTTAGTATGGGAAAAGGATGAAGAAAATGGGCTGATGGAGGTGGTCGGAGCTTTAAGAGGCCATACGAAGGCTGTACTATGTTTAACTGTGGTGTCGGATTTGGTTTGCAGTGGTTCATCGGACAAGACGATAAGGGTTTGGAGGGGTTTTGATAAGAATAATTATGAATGTTTGATGGTTTTGGAAGGACATAATGGACCGGTGAAGTGTATAACGGCGGCGGTTGATCGGAGTAATCAGAATGATAAATCATTTATGGTTTATAGTGGTGGTTTGGATTGTGATATTAAGGCCTGGCAAATTTATGTGCCTATTCTTTATTAGGTTTTTTTTTCCTTTCTTTTATATGATGTGCCGGTTCACTTTGAAGTGGAATACATGTCTAAACTACCGGACTATATCCGGTAGGCATTTTTTCTTCCTTTGTTATGGTTAGGGATTTGTTGTACATATTATCATAAAAGTCTAGTGTATGTTTTTTTTGGTTGTTTGTTATATTAGAATTTTAAGTCTATGAAATTTGGTTTGAGTGTTTGTGTCTAAAGAATGTTGAATTTTCTGATAAATTCTATATTAAAATTCTATATATGTATATTGAAATTTAATCCAGTGATAATATATTTATATTTTTTATAAAATTGGAGAAATATTTAGTCTAAATATTCATGAGTTTCTTCTAATAAAGATTCATTTTCAAAAAATAATAAAGGGATCTGACATAAAAATGATGAGTAAAAAAAACTACAATTTTGTAGGTATATTGATGATCCCATATTGATTATCAAACACCTAATACAAAAAGTTTATAAGATTATGAGTGTCTCTTTTTATTTTAGGGGCAAAATATATAAAAATTTAAAAATTCTTCTTTCCTATATTTTCATTTGCCTTCAACCATTTTTTAAAGATTGAGGGGGCCCCCCCCCCCCCTCTTTGCGCCCCCCCCCCCTGGTGACTCCTCTTTTTATTTTCAATATGAAAACTCCATGAACATAAAGATTTGGTGACTGAAGTAAGCGAGAGAACCTTACAAAAATGAGAAGCTCACTCAAGCAAGAAGGAAGACATTTTCTATTATTAATTATAAATACACATAACATATTATCAATCATAAAAATATTGAAAATCTTCAATAAAATGAGAGTATACAAAAATCTCATGACCAAATAGAGTCAAGGGGTGCCAACCAAGGCATAACCCATTGATTAAAACATATAATTCCACATTTTAAGAGTGTGATTCAATCCTCACCCAAATATTTTGTATAAAAAAGAAAAAATAGAGTCAATGAGTTAGACGGATTATTCTTGGATGTCAATATAGTTGTCTGATCATAAACATCATGACCGTTGAATTCAATTCAAATCAATATAGATTTTCTTCCAAACAGAGCTAAAATCATTTCCCTTGGTCTGCATTAAAGAAAATTAGTTATAATTCTAAAAGAGTCGATTGTTTAGTGATATTCTAACAATTTCTTTTGTTAAAAAAAACAAAAATATTTTGTATATTTCTAATATATGAATTAAAACAATATATTATATAAACTATTTAGAATTTATAAAGTCGGAGCCATCTATAGCATCAAAATAGTTTGAAAGAATCAAAAATCGAATATATATCTATATATATATATATATATAAAAATTTCATAGCTTCTGTTTGGGGAGTAATATGGGACAAATGTCAAACCATTGTGCTTGTTTCTCATTGAACAAATTTACCTAACATCGAACCAAGAATTTGTCTGTAACATAATTAAGGTTATAATAACATTGATATGATGATTACTTGACATTTGTTCGAGTCATTGAACCTAAAACGTCTTATCCTATGAAATAATAACTTTGACGTTTTTTTTCTTCTCAACATTCATTTCTCCCTAATTCTATTTTCCTTTCTCACTCTCACTAAAATTTAACCTCTCACCCATATTTTAATAATGCACCATATCAGTAAACGGTTGAGGGCGTTTGAATCATATTTAGATGTCTTTATTTGATGTTTAGAAATTTAATATCTATTAAAAATGATTTTAGTTTTTATTTATTTATTTATTATTTAAGTATATTATATTATATCAAAAAAATAAATTAAAGTTGTTAACCATATCTCGTTAAGATAATTACCTCATAATAAATTTAAAACAATTTATTTCTAATTTAAAGATGAATAGTTAAAATGAAATAATTAATATTTAGGTCAACTATTTACGCTAGGTTTTAGATGATAATTCCATTAGTACTATATGTTATTTCCATTCTTTGAAATCTAAATCTAATGTTAATATAGAAAAGCGCATCCTTAATTCATTCATAGTCACTTTTCCTTCTTAGAAATAAATGGTAGAGTGTCAATGTTATCATAACTTAAATCGTTATGCACCTATCTCCCTTCTTGTAGAGGTATTTTTTTAAAGAAAATAAAAGACAGATCAAACAATGAGAATGTGAAACAAAATTAAATTGATATCAAACTTTTTTTTCATTTTTCTTTTTCATAAAATGAACAAAGAACATTTTTTTTCCTTTTTACAAAATAGAACCATAAACAAAAAGGAAATCGAAATGATATATAAAGAATCCAAAATATAAATTATCAAATAGGGACTTAAATTGTCTCTTCAAAATTCAATCAAGTAAAAAACAAATAATTTTTAAATATATTAATCATCTTTAACTAAAATTAAGAAAAGAAATACTTTTAAAAAGTTAAAACCCAGGATAAATCAGATTTGATTGGTGGGGCCAGTTGAAGTTTATTAAAAATGACAGCAAGTTTCTTCATAACGTGGTTTTCCCTTATAAAAAGCTACATTAATTAAAATAATAATTATTTATTTTTTTTTATTTTTTGAACAGAAAATAATAATTATTTTTCAAGTAACCTATTACTAGAAGAATGATTGTGTGCAACTTGCTTAAAAAAACTGATGTGAAAAAATACCAAATTGCATGCTTTATTAAACTCATTTTGACCTTATTACAGGACACAGCAATTAATCCAAATTGTTTATTTGTTAAATTGCTTAAATCAAGATCGCATTAATTCAAATTTGTTTGTTTCTAATTTTTTTTAAAGGGAAAATGAATGGAAGCCTAATGACCCTCCTTTTGCAACATCTTTTTAACACTTTTCTCTTCAATCATATCTTGCTTCTGGCAGTGGAATTGATTAAAATGATGCAAATAAAACTTTTTGCTATACTTAAAAGCATTAGTTGAAATTGTGGGGCTCAATTATGGTAAAAATAAGAAATAATATAGGGTATGGACCATCATTAAATTAATATTTCTTACATTCAAATAAATGTAAATAAATACATATAAAACATTGTAGAACTGTCAACATTTTCAGCAATCTTCCCCTCTTATCCAAAAAGTGGTGAATTCACCATATAATACACAAAATGTTCACATCAAACTTTGACTTTAAAATTTAAAACTAAATTATTAAGGGAAGGAAGTGGTAAATTTGACATGTAATAAGGTTGCTTTTATGACTAATTAAATGGTTCTTTTTTAAAAAGGTTGATTTTATGGATAATTTATTCATTAAATTATCGATTATTATTATTGTACCTATGCAAACGTGTCGGATCAATATTGTAGAGATCTAACAAAAATATCTTCACATTTATAGGTTATAAAAATGAAGGTTGAAAAACTTTAGCTCTTTAGCATATCATTAATTGAGAGAAGTTAGGAAACAGTCATTTTTCACATACCAAACCTAATTCCCATTGATTTTCCAACATTTGATTAAGTTAACGCATTGTAAACATCAAGATTGAGATAACGATCGAAGATTAAAAATGTTTTCAAACCCGAAATATATCTCTATACTTTAATCTCTCATATAGAAAGTTCATCTAAAAAAAACAGTTGTTTTGACTTTGACATATCTGTCGTCCCGAGTTTAAATATTCCATTTCTAATTATGTTTGTAATTAGAGAAAAGTCTTTACTTCAAAATAAGTTAATTAAATTCAACAAGTACCATAAAATATTCTTGCCTGAAAAACATGCAACCCTAAAAACCAGGAAAATTATGTATGCAGTGTGGAAAACACGAGCTTTTCTCAAACAAAAACTAATCACTTTTTGACTAATGATTATATATATATACTAGTATTAAAGACTTAAAAAGCAAACATAGTGGGAAAATAACTATGTGCTTAATGCTATGATAACTAAATCAAAGAATAATAATAATTAATGTAATTAATTCAAACAAGGTTGCTATGATTAGAATTGAAAAACATGAGGCACACAAAACAAAGTTTAACATTAAAAATGTATTAATGCTATATTAATAAAAGTTAATTAATCTGGTAAATGAAATGGGAATCAAGTTTGTGCCTTTATAACTGGCAACACGGTTTCATCTAACATTTTCTGCAGAAGAACTTTCCAGGTTGGGTTCAACAAGTTTTGCTTGGCTGCAGAATATATGCCATATCAGAGGCATCCACATCCCAAAAAAGCTAGGAGAGAATATAAATAAACCTCCATCTAATTATTGAATGATCAAAAGTTTATAATTTGATTTTTAAATAGTTACGAATAGCAACTAATGAATTAAATAATCTTTACTTGTTTCTAGTTCAATGAAAAATAGAACTAAAAGTAAAAGCAAAATCATACGAATTTAGACTAAGAATTGATAATATTATTTAGGAGAATACTTGTCTTTTGACAAATCAGGAGGTGCTCCTCTTGATCTCCATATGTGTTCTATTTCTATTGGTTAAAAGCAAATTAATGGGTCCCATGTAATTAATTAAAAAATATATTAATCATCTCTTATTATTTTTTAACTAATAAAAATAAAACACATATGAACATCAGGAGGTTTTTCCTATTATTTATATCAATTATCAATATAAAGATTATAGAGCGACTGCTAGATAGACTATACAAACTCAATCTTCTCGAACCAACACATCCTCAAATCTCAATATTATCACACTAGTCAACTCACAAAATAATACTGAATTTTTCAAAGAAATTGATGGATAGTCACTGAAAATTATTGAATTGAGAAAGTAAAGACAAAAATCAGGATTTTAAATAAGTAATTAGTAAACATTTAAATATGTTGAATGATATGTTTGATCGGCACATCCCATAATGAATTCTCTCTAATTGATTGACTTTATAATCTAAGATATCTTAGATATTCACTTACTGAAAGAAACATATATACTTTCGCCTTCTAGGTTAAAATGAATTTATAATCTAAGACGTTTTATTTATTTTATTTCTAGAACTCGATTTTTATTTATACTATTCTCAAATATATAGAAGTGTGTATGAAAAAGTAAAGCTGTACTAAAGTTCCAACTTTAAAATCGCTTTTTTAATTGGAATTTCAATTACCGAACAATTTTTTTAGATATTATATCAATTTGAAGAGGCTCGAACTTTTAACTTAAATGAAAGAAAACAGGTGTTTAACCAATTGAACTATGTTCATGTTGGTAAAAATGTATAATATTTAGTGAATAACTTCGTTATATTTTAAAAATAAATTAAGAGATGATAATGACGATATTGTAAACAGCTCTATAATATAATTTTTGCTAGATGATTTACACAAAAACTTCGAAAAAATATGAATATTGTATTACAGACAAGTTGCTGACCAATTTGATAGGTGCCCGACGATGGAGCAGTAGCTTGACAAGCACCCAATTCCAATTTAAATAATGAAACCAGTAATAATAATAATAATAATAATAACCGACCAGAAAAAATATGATTAAGGTTGAATTTCTTTTAAAATTAATTTAAGTTGACCTAAACTTTCAAGAATGCGTATATAAATTTCACACTTCAAATAATTTATGAATATTAGGCTTGGTGTCTTCTTTGGATTTTTGCAATTTATTAAGATCTTTGTAGTAATAATTATACTGAAATAAAACAGACCATCAGAATGATTATTTTGAATTTTATATAACAAATTAGGTTAAAAAAAGTTTTAAAAAAAACTGATCAAAACCCAACCCAACCCATACGGTTTGGGTTGGGTTGGGTTCAAATAATTTGAAATTACATGGGTTGGGTTGGTTCGGGGTTATCTTAAAATTACTTTGGGTTGAACCGAACCAACCCGAATTCATTAATTTAAAAATCACTCATTTATTTACAATTTAAATACTCTTATATGTCTATATTAATTCCATATATGCTAATGACCCTATGAAATAATTAAATTGAAGTACTATTTTTCATTAAATAAAGTGTAATATGGAGCAATTATTTTTAATTTAATATATAAACGTAGGTAATTAGATCCTTAAATTACTATTATTTCACTTTTTATTTTACAATTTTAATTTTAAACCCCCCGAATAACCCGAACCAACCCACCCAAATTTATAGGGTTGGGTTGGGTTGGGTTCAACTTGATAAGGGTCATTTAATTAAAACCCAACAATTGGGTTGGGTTAAAAGCACCAAGTCCCCCCACCTCGAACCACCCCTAAAAAAAGATTCTTAAAGTATGTTTTTCTAAATAAGCAGTCCAAACAGCCCGTTAATTAAGTAAAAAAAAATCTCCCTAAACCAAATCCGATCCGACATATAAAAAGAATTTAAAGTCCTGCCCATTGCCATTATCTATTTTTCACTCTTCAATAAGATGTAAGAATGAAAAATAATCTTAAGGTCAGTTCTGACTGCTGAGGATATATATATACGCTCTGATACTAATTTAATTGCCAAAAAAAAATCTGGTGGGATGGGAAACAACTTTCGGTACTCTCAAACAATACAACAATTGAAAAATAATTATAATTTGCACAATTAATTACTGGTTTACGTTGATAAAGACACCTGAATCTCAAACAAATTGGATAATTTTTACAATGGGGTCTTAGCTGGGGTACCTGGATCACGAGGATACTTCCTAGGAGTGTGCCGTTCTTTTAAACAAACAATGGCAGTTCGCTGCCCAAAGGGACTATGTGATTCAACTGCATAAGTAAAAAGAGATGAACGTTAGACAATATCTATAGCCATGATGAGCAGAGAGATTGAAGTTAAAACCAGGATTAGGTTCGCATTAAGGTGACATTAATTCATGTAATCATACTATAAAAAATATGATGCGAGTACGCTCAAATTTAGGGATCGACATAGATTCAGCTAAACCAAGCACTAAAATAAAGATTCTGATTGTTGCAAACTGAACACCACCCAAGAACAAAAAGCATGTGGAATAATATTCAATTGAACAAGTATACATTCCAAATATACATCTAATTTTGACGCAGTAGACCCTATTGTTTGAGGTTTTGCCATTGAGTATACTGTATACATAATGTCTCTATAAATATGGTACCAGATGTTACAAAAACCAGAAAATTTCGAGCGCTGTAAGTAGAGTGCTTGGGAATTACTATGTAGGACTACTCAGACCAGCTGAAGATAGGAGTCTTTAAGAACTCAGTACATACTCATGAAAAGATGACATTGCCAAAAGACAAATTTAACAAGACAAAACATACCAGGGCATATTTGTAATAAGGAAGCACCCATCGTTTGGATTGCTGTTTCAGCACTCGTAACTTCAGCCTGTTTGATAGGAGAAATTCTGGAATAAAAAAATTTGCAAAATAATCATCTGGAGTAGATCTATTCCAACTCTAAATGACTGCATTTAATAATAATCTCCACAGTTTTAACCAATGTTCTTCATAACATAAATTATCATAAGGTAAACAAGAGGGTTTACTTGATTCAAATCAATTGAATCAAAAACAAATCTAAAACAAGGAGAGTACTTACAAATGGTAGTAGAGAAACACACTTAACACCTATCCACAGCATCCATTTTGATATTTTTATTCTTAATTAGAAAACGTTGTGTAGCATCTATTTGGTTACTTTAGATTGACCATCTATAGTAAATCTGCTGTTATACACAACAATTTCTCAATAGGGACAACCTTGAAATGTAGAAGGTAAAGTAAAAATCATGATATAAATAAAGACAACGAGGCACTTCTACAAAACCTCTTGACTGTAAAAACAATAACAGCCGCCACAACTATGGGTCACAGAGTGCACACATCCCAGTTAAATTCAAAAATAAGACAGGAGATATTCAAAATGTTAATGGCCAGAGACATACAAGAGGATCATGACCCTTTGCAGCTAAAAACAAACCACCAACACGAACCAAAGGAAGGCAATATTCAGCTGAAAGAAAGAATAAGCAATAGTAAAACAATGAATGTCTTAAAGATTCAGAGAGAAAAGAATACATCAAATTTGGATAGTACCTAAAATTCTCATTTCTGCAACAGCTCTGGCCACTACCACATCAAATTTCTCTCGGAAGCAAAGATCATGTCCCAAATTCTGTCCTACATCAGGATAAATCATTACCAAATTAAAAAAACAATCCAAATTCAAACCTCAGGAGCAACATAACATGCGTATAAGTTCTTTCAAATCTCTTACAATATTTTTTTCAAATACGTAATATAGAACAAAAATTGTTCCCAAATAGGGACATCATGATAAACTTATTATAGTATACACACATAAAAGAAAATATAATGATGAAATTGAGATTGCTGCCTGCTCTACCTAAATTCTCATTTATCAACAACTCTCCATTATGTCTATGGTATTAATTCGTCCCCCACAAACAGTCCACAAAAAGACTTTACATTTTTTAGGGAGTTCATTCTTCCATATCCATTTTCACAGATCTTATGACAAGAGTATTCTCATTAGCATAGCTCAAGCAAAAAATCGCCTCAACCATATATTTAACGAAGAGAAGTACATGAGACGAGACAATAAAATCTAGAAATTTCATTCATTATTTAACAAAATTGGCATTAATCAAATGAGCTAACCAAGAAAAACATACTCTAAAGGCTAAACAGGCCCGGGCATTTTATCGCAAAGACGTAACAAATTAGTACCTCTGCTCTTCCCCTCACAACTTGAACATTTGACAATCCAGTATGATCCACCACATGCTCCAAGAAGAGACAACGCTTATTCATAGACTCCATCAACGTTACTTCCCAACCTAGACGATCCAAATACACATTAAAAAAAATTGATATTTAATGGAGCAAGCAAATGTTCATAAAATTATAGACATCCATCGAATTCATTAATTTCACCTGGGCAAGCAATGGCTACAATTAATCCAGGAAGTCCAGCACCAGTTCCAACATCAACAAGCTTAAGGTTATCGCACGACCTGTTCGTCGTAGAATGAGACAAGTAGGAATTTCGTAATGGCGGTATAATCGCGAGAGAATCCTCGATATGCCTATCCATCACTTCACTTGCTTCTGTAACTGCTGTAAGATTCATTTTCTGCAAATCTCAACAATGAAATTCCTAATTCTTTATAGAGAGAAAAAATTTCAGGAATTGAAAACTAGTATAATAGAGAGAGAGAGAGGACCTGGTTCCATTGGAGAAGAGCGTCGACGAAAAGATGAACCTGGTCTTTTTGGCGGGAAGTTAGGGTTTCGAAATGGAGGAATCGCGGAGTATGGGCGGTGATGGTTAGGGGCTTGACGCTGGTCCTGGAAGGAAAGAACGGTGTTGGCTTCGAGAGAGTCACCAACTGTTTGAGAAAAGTCCCGAAAGAGAGTGAGAAAGGGAGCGAGACAATGCTAACCATGCTGCCGTGCCGAAGCAACGTCTTCCCGCGCTTCTTTAGCCCCAACCCAACCAACATTTTGACAAGTCAGATAGATATTGCATCGGCCCATATGCACCCCCTACGAGTTCATCCTTCGAAGCCTACTCCCCACTCCAACCCGGTCCAATCGGTGATTTACCGTGATTTATTATCAATTAATATTTAAGTCACAATGAATTAAATAAATCAATATTTATTACGTGAAGTGATTACTATAAATCATGATAAATAAATCATTTATCGGAGTAATTTATTGTTTTTACGTATGACTTATTTATAAATATTCTTTTAAAGATAATATTTACCTTCTTTGAAAAATTCCCATAATTTTTTTTATAGGATAAAACTTTTATGTTCTCTTAGCCCAAGAGATTCATGATTCTTTTGCTGTATTTTAGTCATATAAATCATATTTCATAGGTTGTGATTTTTTCCTTTTTAATATATTTGTTTTCATGTTTGTGTAGTGAGAAATTGGTTAATTCAATATGCGAATTAAAATTTTTTTTGAAAATTATAAATGTGCATAATGGAGTAAATTTATATTCGATGTACTCTTTCATTTAAGGTTTTTTTTTCTCCTCACAAACCAATTAATATATAAAAAATCAAAAACGAAAAAATTGTATAAGAAAAATATAATTTTTACGAAACTTTATGATATGATTGAATGAGTATTGGACTTATAAGGAAAAATGGAAACATGGGCAGAATGCAGCTTTAGTCCCTATTCTATTTGTATAAATTTTAAACACGAAAATGGTAGTTTTTTTTTTATTGGTAATAAAACAAAATAGCGTTAAAATTATTGTGATGAAGACTTTTGACTCTCTTCATTAACAGTATTTTATATACTTTTAGGAAAAATCATTTCTCTATGAAAAATTATTAAATTTACTCCCCTCATTTATGTGCTATTAGGGACATTACGCCTCCATAGTATCTATCTATATTGATATGATACTAAATCTAGACTCGCATGAGCCTCAACGCATACCAGCCGCCTTGCCCAACCCTGACCTCTGTCATTACCTGAAAGGTGATATAGAACACATTTGAACATGACACTCAATGCTAATAAAACGAGACAAGTGATGAAATGTTAAAATGCGATGTATGAAATGTGATAAAAGAACAAAGTATGGATGTAATAAAGTCATGAATCCTCAAGCAAGCACAAGTATTGTTAGCATTTCCTTATGTAATAACCGAGGCCGTAACTTGCTTTCATTTGCACGTGTTTTCCTACGCATATCTCGGAAATCATTTCAATATGTAAAATTCAATCACAAGTCTATCTCAGTAAACGCACAAAAACATTAGGCTATCTCTGTAGCCACATATTTTACTTTTGGTCAAGGGCGGAGCCAGAAATATTTCTGAGGGGGGGCAAAAAATATATAGAGGTATATTTGAGAATTTAAAGGGGGGCAAAATAGACAAAATATATTAAAAATTGAATTTTTTATTAAAAAAAAAAAAGTAAACTTTTATATAGAAATTTTAAATTTGTCAAAAGTGGGGGGGGGGGCAATTGCCCCCCTACTCTTGTGAGTGGATCCGCCCCCGTTTTTGGTCTCGTATAAAGTAAATAGAAAGTAAAGTGAAAACTCATGGAGTGAATATATATTTTACCTAAATTATTTATCTACTTTTATCAAAACTAAGTTAATTCTCTATATGTTTGGTGGGTGACTTACACAATCGATTGACGCCATTTAAAAAAAAAAGATAATTAAAAAATATGTGTATAAATTCACCTCTCTTAATATTCACGAGTTTCGTCCTCAAACAAATTGATAATAAAAGCTATAATGATTATAAATATTGTTAGTTTATTCATTTAATCAGCTAAAAGGCCTGTTAATTTTGTCATTTCACTTGATTATAGTTAGGTTAATTGTTAACCATGTTAGTTTGTGGTTAGTTAGAGTGAGCTGTCAGTTAATAGCTAGCTGTTACGTTTTGTTGAAGTGGTTAAGACTAGCTATTGACTATGATTCATTTTTACTTACTTTCTACATTTCTCAAATAATGAAAGTTCTTCTCTTCTTCTTTCATCCCTTTTCTTGTCATTCTTGTGAGAATCCATGACTGTCAAAAACAACAATTGGTATCAGAGCAGAGAATCTGTGAAGGTGCATGCGAAGAAAGTTTCTGGAAATTTGGTCAAGATTTGAGTTCTTGAAAAACCATCCATGGCGGCTCGTTATGAATTGGAAAGATATGATGGTAAGGGTGACTTTGGGATCTGGAGGAAGAAGATGAAAGCTTTGCCGGTTCATCAAGGTGGCTAAAGCCATTGAAGATCCAAAGAAGATCCGGATCGATTAAGCCGGAGCAATTGATTGAAATGGATGAGATTGCCTTCACTTGATGATCCTCTATCTTCTCGGAACATTTCAGGCGTGTCAATGAAGAATCAACTGCGATTGGAATGTGGAACAAGCTTGAGCGTTGTTTATGAAGAAATCCCTCTCGAATAAGATTTTTCTTAAAGAAAATTCTCTGATTCAAGATGAATTCTTCGAAAAGTCTGGAAGAAAACCTAGATGATTTCAACAGAATCTGTCTAGATTTGAGAAATACTGGGGAAACCGTGGATGAAGAGAATCAAGCTGTGATTCTTTTAAACGCATTGCCAGATTCGTTTAAAGAAGTTAAAGCTGCTATCAAGTATGGCAGAGATACTTTAACCATGGATATGGTAATGGATTCTCTGAGATCAAAAGAATTAGAAATAAAGGATACAGAAAGAAGGGATGTTGTTGCACTGTCTGTGAAGGGAAAACCTGAATTCAAGAACACTGGTAAGAACCAAGGGGGAAACAAATCCAAATTCAAGACAAAAGGAAAGAGGTGTTATCTTTTGTAATAAGGAGGGGCACTTCAAGAATAACCGTCCTAAAATTGATCAAAGACAAAATCAAGAGAAAGTGGGAAACAACTCAAATGCTTATATGGGATATGAATCGCAGAGCTTTTGGTGGTCTCTAATGAGAAAGGAGTTCAAGACTGGATATTGGACTCAGGGTGTTCCTTTCATATGACTCCAAATAAGGAATATTTTCTTGAGTTTAAGGCATTTGAAGGAGGAAAAGTTAAGATGGGAAATAATCATCATTGTCAAGTAAAGGGGAGTGGAAAGTAAAACTTCAGTTAGAAGGTGGGTCCTTGAAGGTTCTACAGGAAGTCGGATATGTGCCCGACATATCAAGGAATCTTATACCCCGAGCACCTTTAACAAGGTCGCTACAATTTCAACTCGTTTGGAGGTATTCTCAAGATTTGCAAGGGGTCAAATGTTGTGATGAGAGGAATCTTGAAAGACACCTTGTATCATCTTCCGCAAAAGCTTGATAGGTGAAGTTTGTCCCCCCCCCCCCCCCCCTCCCAAGGATTGAGAGATCTCGAGATCCGGCAGGAAGGCTTGCTCAGTGAGTCAACAGTGGAGCCGGAAGCTTTAGCAAAACAGGGATTACTTGGTAAGACTAAATCAGGACATTTCCTTTCTCCCCTGCGAATACCTGTGTTCTTGGTAAATCTATAAGGACAAGATTCGAGAAGGGATTCACACCACTACCAGGAAGCCGGAATATTTGCATTCGGATTTATGGGGCCTGCAGGACCGCTACACATGGAGGTGGAAAATACATCTTGACCATAGTGGATGACCATTCTAGGAAGCTATGGTCCTTCATACTCAAACAGAAGAGTGATACCTTAGCACCTTCCAAGATGGAAAGTGTTACTTGAAAATCGATCGAAACTCAATTAAAGTCATCGAATGACAATGGCTTGGAATTCTTGAGTCAGAGTTTGATAATATGTGTAAGAAGAGACACTTGACAGGGTCCACCTAATGGTAGTGCCGTGAGAGATATACGGAACTCTATTAGAAAGGGTAAGGTATGTTGTTTAATGCTAACCTTCCTAAGGTATTTTGGGGACAACAAAAAGCAACTTATCTAATTAATGAAGTCCATCAATGACACTTGACAAGAGAACACCACGGAGGTGTGGTGGGAAACCACCAAATTTGTCCTATCTGAAGGTATTTGGTTGTGTAGCATACCCTCTTGTCAAGACTGATCAACTTGAGCCAAGGGCCGAAGTGTATCTTCTTGGGATACCCTAAAGGGTTAAGGGCTATAAATTGTGGTCCTTGGAAGCTAGTGGTCCTAGATGTATCATCCGAGAGATGTGACTTTTTAATGAGCAGGAGATGCCTTGGAAATCGGATATTAAAGATAATTCTTCCGTTTCCGGAGGAGAATTTGAAATTGAGCTTCATCTTTTGAACCGAACCTTTTGCGGGAGATGGACCTCGGTCATATGAAGAGGGTTAGGTTTGAGTTGATGAAGTAATTAAGACCTATGGAAAGCACTCTGATGATGATAGTACTTTAGTGGATTATCCTGACTAGAGACGAGATAAAAGAACAGGAAACCTTCTTATAAGTTCAGTGAGTCGATTATGTGGCATATGCATTGAGTTGTGTGAATGATGCTTATCTTGAACCAAGTACCTATAGTGAAGCTATGAAGTCGGTTGAGAGTAAGCAATGGCAATTAGCCATGGAATCGAATTGAACTCTCCGCATAAAAATGGCACTTGGTATTTGTGAGAAAAAAGGAAGGAAGGAAACTTATAGCTGTAAATGGGTTTATAAGTTGAAACCAGGAATTGAGGGGTTGAAAAGCCTAGGTATAAGGCTAGGCTTGTGGCTAAAGGCTTTACACGGAAGAAAGGGTGGATTACAATGAAATCTTGATCCAAGTGGTAAGACATTCCTCTATTAGAGCCGCCTCTTATGTTGTAAATCGGTTTGATTATGAGTTGAAACAATTGGATGTTACCACCGCCTTTCTTTATGGTGAATTTGAGGAGGAAATCTACATGAACGACCCAGTGGGGTTTGTTGAAAAGGGAAAGGAACACTTGACATGTAGATTGGTAAAGTCAATTTATGGCTTGAAGCAATCTCCAGGCAGTGGAACAAAAGGTTCAATGACTTTATGATTTCAAGAAATTTTTGTGAGGAGCAATCATGACTATTGTGTTTATGTAAAGAAGTAAGCAAGTCGGTGATGGTGTATCTTCCCCCGACCCCCCCATGTGGATGATATGTTACTTGCATCTCAAAGCAAATCAAAAAGTTGAAGGCCGATCTATCATCGAATTTGAGATGAAGGATCCGGGGTGTGCTAGAAGAATCCTTGGCATGAATATTCGGAGGAATAGAACCGAAGGTATGCTTTTCTTACATCAATCGATTACTTTTGATAAAGTGTTGAGAAAGTTTGGTTTTGAGGGTGCAAAACAAGCTCTCATTCCCTTAGCTCAACACTTTAGATTGTCTAAAGTCAGTCTCCCACAAATGTTGAACAAGAGGGGGAAATGGTGAATGTTCCTTCTGCGTAATCTTTGTAGGAAGTTTAATGTATGGCATGATATGTACTAGGCCCCGATTTGGCTTATGCTTTAGTGTGGTTAGTAGGTTTATGAGTAAACCGGGAAGCCACATGGGAGGCAATCAAATGGATTTTTAGATACTTAAATGTGTCTAAAGAGTGGGAATTTTGTATAAAAGGTGTGATGACAGTGTGTTGCTAATCTTAAAGGTTATGTTGATGCCGATTATGCATCGGATGTGGATAGGAGGAGATCAACTACCGGCTTTCCTTTTACTTTGTTTGATAATTGTATAATTCGAAATCATCTCTTCAAACACAGAAGCCATCAACAACCGAATAATAACATACATAGCCTTGGCGGTCTCGTAAAGAAGCGTTTGGTTGTCCAGCTTGATGAAAGATATGAGATTGAGGGTGGTATACCTTTGATCAGGTGTGATAGTCAAAGTGCCCTAGCTTATCCCCCCCCCTCAACATAATCCAAGGTGATATGTTGACTAAAGTTGTTCAAACGGCCGGCCGTTTGTTTATCTTTTGTTCCTTTGTTGAAGGTAATGAAAATGGAAGACTAGTGTTAGTCTTGTATATTACTTGTTTTTGAGGTGATTTCCCTTGGAAATTTGAAGTCCGCAAGTTCATTGTTTTGGGAAGCGTTTTGAAAGGCGCCTCGCGATTGTGTCCCCCCCCCTTGCCAAACAAATAGTATCTTTGTTTTGATATATAGTTCTTTGTTCATGTATGTAGTTCATGACAAAGAGGGTGATTTGTTAATTTTGTCATTTCACTTTACTATAGTTAGGTTAATTGTTAACCATGTTAGTTTGTGGTTAGTTAGAGTGAGCTGTCAGTTAATAGCTAGCTGTTACGTTATGTTGAAGTGGTTAAGACTAGCTGTTGACTATGATTCATTTTTACTTACTTTCTACATTTCTCAAATAATGAAAGTTCTTCTCTTCTTCTTTCATCCCTTTTCTTGTCATTCTTGTGAGAATCCATAACTGTCAAAAACAACAAGGCCAATACCCAAAAGAAAAAAAGAAGTGTGTTTTTAATAATAATAATAATAATAGAATCATATATAATATAATACCACAAAAGACAGTGCGAAGCCACACTTTCTAAGGAGTAATGATGATGACAAGCCACTTTTGGAACAAAACGGGTCATTGGGCCACAGAGAGACCTTAGCTTCCCACTGTTTTAAAAAAAATAAATTAAATTAATAAAAAGACCAATTTTTAAAGTTGTATTTCTATATAGTCGTGGGGGCCTCTTCACCTACAGACAGCAGCATTTAAGGGTTGTGGTGTGGAAATGGAATCACCCAAAAAAAAAAAAAAAAACTGTGACAAAACCATATAGGCCCCACGAACTTCACTTCTATTTGATATATACCATACATGAAAAATACTACATGTGAATAATTCATGTTTATTTTTATTCTACTTTTATTAGACCAAATATATTAATATAATTGATATATTTATGAGTGAGACTACTAGAATTAATATATATTTATATTTGATCAAATAAAAATAAGACATATAAAAGTAAGTATGAATTAGTATCCAACTATTTTCCTATTACATATATAAAAATCTTTTGGATCAGTAATTTGATGAAACGTAACAAAAAGGTTATGCAAATATAAATGTTTTGATATATATATTGGGGCAGATTCACATATAGACTTGAGGGGTAGTTGCCCCGCTCAATTTTTTAATAATTGGTTTTTTAAAATGCAAAAAGTGAAAAAATGTATTCATAAGATGGAATTTTTAAGTGTATTTTATCTGTTTTACCTCCCTAAATTTATTAAAAATACCCTTATTAAGTTTTTGCGCCTAATTTTTTTTTCTCGCTCCGGCCCTATATATATATATATAACAAGCTTTTGTGGGGGCATTTTGCAGATTTTATTCTTGTGAGCATCTTTGAGTTTGGACTTTGTTTGGTTGTCCAAAAAGAGAAAAAGAAAAAGAAAATAAAAGCGTTTAACTTGTGGATTTCTTTTCTAGAATTCTCATTTTCATATTCCTTTTGTATATCAAAACTTTAACATATATATATATATATATATATATGAAACAAAAGGGTTGCTTTTTTTCTTTTTTTTGGGTGGGGATGATGTGACTTTTTCAAAGGTCAAACAATATAGAGATAAAATCAGGTTTAGAGGGGGTAATTAACGAGCTGTTAATGAGAATTAAGGGGTGGTTTTAAGAACTTTTGAAAGAATAATAAAAACTGAGAAAAGAATCAAAACATGTATTATTGAAGAAACTAACAGAAGGGCTTATTTACAAAGTTTATATACAAGTAAAACTTGTTGTAGCATCAAGTCGTGATATGCTATAGTAATATAATTAAGGGTTCGTTTGGTACAACTTATCCTAAAAATGTTTTGAGTAAAACTTTTTAGAATAAATATTAATTAAGTGTTTCATCTAAAAACACTTGAGTATACTAAAATGTGTTTTTGGAGAAAATACTTGATTTGTGATTCTTTCAAAAATATTTATAAACAAGTATTTTACTTAAAATACTTCACTAAAGTGTTTTTCGATTAAACACTTCATTAGTATTTCTTTAAAAATGTTTACCTCAAAACGTTTTTAGGAGAAGTTATACCAAACGGACCATAACTCCTGCAACTTGTCTATCTTAACAACTACTAACAACTTGCTTAGCTAGCTAACAACATTAAAAACTAACTAAACAAGACTCTACTGAGATTAGAGAGCTTATCACTTATTGGTGCTAAACTATTACACTAATAATTGTCCTTTACTTTTACTTTTTCTTTTCTTTTTCTTTTTTCTTTTTTGTTGAAAAGATTTGGCCTCGTATTGCCCATATATGTTAGATCTAGAACATGGGTGTGGTTTCCTTAAACATCTCTATATGTTTCAAATTATGAAATTTTCAATAATATATATTACCATCAATAATGTGGTCTAAAAAATTTATTTTTAAAAGAATATGAGTTAGAATCTTCTTAATCTCCTCATTTTTATAAAAGAAAAATTCTAATATTATTAAACTTACTTTGTCTATTGAATTTTTTTAATTGAAAAGATAGAGAAAAAAAATCTATCCATACTAAAATACTTAATTCATGAACCCTCATAAACTTTAAATATTTCCTACAAGATAAGTCTCAAGCATTAAAGTAGTTTTTTTTTTTTTTTAACAATCTATTTGAGATATCGTTGATTTTTTTTATTTAAAGTGTTGGGATGGGGACTAAACCACATCCTTAGGGGGTGTTTTGAGGATTTTGGAATGAGAAATGAATGTGGAAAATGGATTTGTGAAGCCATTCCCATGTTTGTTTCACTCTCTTTTTTACTTGGCTTTGGCATCACATTCCCAAGTTACTATTGGATTTGACATTTTTATTTCAACACACTCACATTATTTTCACTATTCATTCTCATTTCCATATAATCCAAACACATTCTCCACAAACCCAGACATCACAAACCCACACTTTTTTTTCTCAGGCATCACAAACTCATGCTTCCATTTTCCAAACCCCCCATTGAAATTACATGTCTTAACTAATGGATTAGGTCATAGTTAGATATCATTGAAGTTATATTATATTTTCCATTTAAATTAATTAGAATATTTTTTTCATTGAGATATAATATTAAATTAAAGAATGAGGGATTCAAACCTTCAACGTCATAGATAAAATAAAAGTACTAATATAGAACTGATTAAACTATGTTTAGAGGGATAAAGTATGAAACTTAAATTAGCTTAAATTAGATTGGTATGTCATATGTGGGAGTGGGGAAATGGAGTTTGGTAGATGATGGTGTTTTTGAATTGACACGTTGAAGAGAGGGTATATATGCTTTAAATTTATATGGGAATCTAATTGATTGTCCCTATGAAAACTTAATCATTATTCTCAAATTGATCAATGACTTTGGATAAAAATTAAAACAAAAATTACAAAAAATAAAATTCTGCAATTTTTTTCAGTACACAGTCTGTTTATTCTCACAAAGCTCCACACCCTCGAAATTACCACCTCTTTCACAGAGACAAACAAGCACATTCCAACCACACTTTATCCACAAATTTACTATTTTCATGTGTACCCTATATTTATAATTATTTAAATTTTTTTTTTAATTTATTACACACTAATTATGATATAATTATTTATCTGACATAATTACAACATATAATTTCAAATGTAATCAAGATATTTTAGGTTGTGTAAGATGATGGTATATATTTTGTTTTCCGTTTTATGTTTTTAAAACTTTAACGTCTAAATTGTGAAATTTTTTTTCTATTTTAACTTTAAAATTTTCATATACTTCATTTTAATTCAAAATTTATACATAATATATATTTTGTTCAAATCCTTCAAGTTATCAATCCGTCTATTTTTTATATTAACAAAAGATCTATCCACGACTTTCCACTTTTGATAGAATGAGCATAATTATTTCTTTCATTTTATCGGTTTTCTATTATTAATCAAATTTAGGTCATTTACTATCTAATTAATTTGACTTCTTTATTCAACATTTTTTTTTTATTAAATAAAAATGTCACATGGATTTTCTTATAACATATAGATGGAGAAGCTGATTTAAATGTTATGTTGAATTCAAAGACTAGAATGAAATTTTCTAAAGTTTAGAAGTAAAAAATAGAAAACTAACAAAATTTATGACCAAAATAGGTTATAAATTTAAAAACTATAAAAAAAAATTCATTTCAAAATAAAAAAATTGTTAATAAAGACAATTTTTTTTTTAATAGAGAATCACATTAATAATTGTACCAGTTTGATAGCTGAGGGCTGTGATTCTATGATTTCTGTGTCTGATATTCAGTAATTGTTGACTGATTTTATAATAGAAATCCCTGCCAAATATTCCCTCTTTAGCTAAACCCAATAAAGCTCAAGGGGGGATTTTATCTAATCAAGAATACAGTCATAAACAGCCTTTTAACCATCATTAAATTAAATAATCACCCAATAAACATAATATTTTTTTTTAATTCTTTCCAAAACTTCCCTTTTTAATAAAAAATGTAAAAGAAAAATTAAAGCTTGTGTGAATCCCAACAATATTTATGTTCAATTTCTCAAATACCTCTTTTTCCCTTTTTTCTTTTTCTGGTGAATTATTATTAGATCTAAAAATTTTGATTTAATTAATTAATTAAATGGTTAAAAAAAGTGAAGAAGATTCAGTAATGTTGACGTTTACAAAGTGGCTATTTGTAGGAATATGACTTTGGGTTAAAGGGTAAGAGCTTCGTAGTACCATCAGATTCCTTTTTTTCTTCCATTAAAAAAAAATCAAAGTGTCACCTTTATTTGGGGGGTTTTATTGTCATTGTATATTTCAAAAATATTTATAAAAAAATAATTTAATTATATTTCAAAACTCTGATATTTTTAACTAATATACAACAAGATCATGTATATAACCCCAATTTTTTTATTTTTTTTATAAAAAAAAGTGAGAATTATTTTAACTTGCAATTTTATAAAATTTATAGTTCATGATCTAACTTGTTGACACATAGTTTTAAACTTTTAAGTCATATATATAGTGAAATCATCTATAAAACTCATGATTTTCCTCAAAACAAAAGTTTGTTTAACATGTAAATTATACATTTTTCTAGATAATACATGAAATTGGGGAGGGTAGACTCGAGCCTTCAACCTCATCAGAATAGAGTAGGTGCTAATTATTTGAGATATGCTCATGTTGGCATATAGAATATTATACATTAGAATTAGATAAGTTGAAAAAGAATTTCCCCAAAAACTTACAATATATAGCCCTTTTTCTCACTATTTTTTATAGCAAACAATCTCATATGTTTACTAAAAATTAAATTTCTCATAATCCAATAACTTAATTTTTTTAGTTTATTTGTGATTTAATACAGTATCAAAAACAAGAAATCCTGAGCTCAAACCCTACATTATCAATTTTTCTCAATAATTTTTTTTTTTGACAAAATTTTTCTCAATAATTGAAGTTTGTGCAAATACCTGAAATACCCGAACCCACACGTGAAGGGTTTGAATAATGAATTATCATATCATCAGTGATTCAACAAAAACCACCCTACTATTCCATGTTTTAAAGATAAACAAAATCTTTGAATTTACAAAATCACACAACACAAAACCCCTAGCATGGGAGAGAGGGCAAAGAAAAAGCTTCCACACCATTAGTTTCATAATAATTCCTTCCCTTCTTCTCTCTCTAGAGAGAGAGAAGTAGTATGCAAGGTTTGAATTATCAAAATCTCTCTTTCTCTCTCTCTTTTTTAATCTTCAAAGCTTTGAAATTAAGGAAGGGCAAATCCAACAAACAAATAATCATAATGATGGCTTCCTCTTGCTCTTCTTCCTTTTCCTTTCCCTTTCCTTTTCCTTTTCTTCTGACTCTTTCTCACCATCATTACACCCTCACCACTACCACTTCCACTCCATATATTTCCTTTTTCAATCTCTTTCACTCAATTCTCCATTCTCTCTTCAAACACACTAATCTTCAAAACCAGAAGATCAAGATCAAGAACAAGAAGAATGAAGGTTTTCTTGTCTCTCTCATTGGAAAACCCTAATAGGAGTATTGAAAGGATCTAAAGAGATCCATCTCAGCTTTTGCTCTTGGGGAATCAAGCGTCTCGGTCCGATTCATCGATCGATCATTCATTTGATAGATCTACTCGTTTTTTTCTTTTTCTACGTTTTTTTTTTTGGGTTGTTGTTTAGCTATATATAAATGGGATTTTGATTCTTTTTCATCAGCATGAATTAATTTACTACTTTTTTTTTTGGATTCTGTTTCCTTTCTTAGTTAGGTCTACATATGTTTAAAAAAAAAACTCCATCTGAGATTTGTATTAGAAGGAAAAGAAAATACACAATTTTCTCTCTTTCTTTCTCTATCTATCAACAGTATTTATCTGGGATTTTGCAGAAAGTTGGCTATGAAATGTTAGATTCCATATCTATCCAGAAAAAGGAAAAAAAAAAAGGGTAATTTTTCTCACTTTTTAGGGTTTGTTATTATCTATATGGACATATTATCTCAGGCAAAGCACATGGATGGTTTATTTCATTGATATCATATGTTTATGCATTGAATGATTCAATGTTTCATGGTTTTTCAT
The DNA here is from genome assembly GCA_028015215.1 of Gynostemma pentaphyllum. Taxonomy (NCBI): domain Eukaryota; kingdom Viridiplantae; phylum Streptophyta; class Magnoliopsida; order Cucurbitales; family Cucurbitaceae; genus Gynostemma; species Gynostemma pentaphyllum. The sequence goes on along the minus strand of CM051346.1, from coordinate 47,536,419 downwards.
CAATTTCTTTAGTTTTTGTCAAAGTTTTCATGTGATAATCAAGAAAGGTTACTTTCTTCTCTTGCACATGTTTTGACTTGTTTTAATGCATATGGGAAATCCATGTTTATTTTAACTTTGACTAAAAAATTTACCATACCACTTTTCATCACTATAAAAAAAATCAATTAACAAATCACGCCTATGTTTTATCTTATTTGTAAATCACACTTTTTTTTTTTATTAATTTTAACGAAGATCTGATGTGTGATTATTTTATGTCTGTTACATACATATTATAATTCAATTAAACATAAAAAATGACTTAATAGTAGATAGATGTGAATTGTAGGTTTTATATATTATATCTTGTTAATGATGTCAAATTACGTTAATCTTTTATTTATTTTTCAATTATTTATGTATCCTAAATTTTTGCAATGGTGAAATTCTTTTTGTTTTGTTTTCTTTAATAAGATTTTTCACATAAATCTGTGTATGAGGGCAACTTCCAAATGTTTGTGTTTTGTGTTTGTTTGTTTGTTTGTTTTTTTTTTTTTTGGCACTTAAATTAAGTTCAATTGGATGAGAAATCAAGGATGAATTTAAGGGCTCCACTTCAGTTTGACTGCTGTTATTAATTTGTTTTATTTTCTCTGCTTAGGTAGCTAGGCTGTCCAAAGAGCCATAGGAAGGATACATATTTTCTCCTTTTTCTAATAGTAAAAATAGATATAAAATTAGTGGCATTGGCAAATTCAGCAAATTTTTTAATAATATTTGTAAGAATAAAAGCTAAAAAAATATTTACAAATATAGTAAATTTTGATCAAGTTTATCAGTGATAAACATTGAATTACATATTTTTACACTATATTTATCACTGGTAAACATGATAAAAATTACTATATTTGCAAATACTTTTTTGAGTTGATATTTTTACAAATATTGCATAAAAATCTGTAACCCAATGAAAGTTCTTATAAAATTAAAGAGAAGGTTTTGTTTTTTTTTTTTCGATTTCACTTTTGAATGGAAAAATAATAATATTCTTGACATTTCTGTTTGTTTCCAAGGAAAGACATTAGTGACAGAAGATTTTCATCTTTCTCTCTCGTTTGGTATATTCGATTATTTATGACAAAAGGAGGATTTTTTTTTTTTTTTTTAATTTCTCTGAAAAAGCTGCCTTTTCTTCGTTGTGATTGATGAGAAATGCACATGCATATATGAAAGGGTATCATCATATATGTTAAAGAAAAGATGTCTAAGAAAAAATAAATTGATAAGTCGTAAAAATGGCAAAAAATAAAAAAATAAAAAAGATTCGAATTCAAAGCATATTCAAGAAAAAATAAATTGATAAGTCGTAAAAATGGCAAAAAAAAAAAAAAAAAAAAAGATTCGAATTCAAAGCATATTCAAATATTACTAATAGTGATTGATTTCAATAATTTGTACACATTTTTGCATTGTAATGGATTAAAAAATGTCATAGATGGATCCATTTTGAATATGACTTTTTTCATGAATGTTCTTTTTTAAGACAATTCTCTTTTATAAAAAAATTCTCTTTTACCAATTGTGTTTTCAAAATTACTAATTTTATATGACATTCCATCGAATCGATTGAAAATTTGCAATACATTACATTCTATATATAAAATAAAATGTAGTTTATTAGTTCAATATAAACCAGAAGTGGCTGCCATTTTGGTATTATGTTAAAGAATTCATCAAAAGAAAATCATGCACTTAGGTTATATAGAATAATTTTTGTAATTGACCATGAATAAAGGTTATATAGAATAATTTTTTTATTTTAATATATGGAAAATCGATTATTTATCAAAACCAATTACATAAAACATTTTACGCAAATACAACTTTACTTAACATAATTTAATGTTAATAAGTGATTTACTACGGTTAATGATAATAGTATAAAGTGGTTACCATTGCTTTATGTCAATCATCGACGAGTAAAAAACCTACTACATTTATAAATATTTTTAAATAGTGAAATCTATTCAATTTTTTGGTAAATAAATTAATGTATCAATGTATGTTGAAATTAACAATATTTTTTTCAATGAGATTTATGACATTTTCAAAATTCTAAGGTAAACTATTTAGGGACGTGATTGAAAACATTAAAGGTGGATGCTTGAAAAAATAAGAAAGATTTATTTGTAGTTTATAAAATAAAATTGATAATAAGCATTAAAAAAATGACATTTCTAACAACAATTTTTAAGAGAAATTCGAAGGAAAAGCCCATCAGAAGACAAAATGTGGGCTATTTCTTTTCAAGGTCCATTTATCCCTTGGAGAACTGTTGAATCCAACTTCCATATCCTCAGACCCAAATGTCTCGTCATGATCCAGGACCAAAACGTTCGAGATTAACCATGAAACCTCAAAAACTGTGGTAAAATTTAGTGCTTTAAAATAAGTCTTCTAATTTTAGAATGATGTAAGCCCTTTGAGATAATTTTTATAAGTTTTTTTTAATGGTTATAAAAAATATTTCAAAAAATTATCCCAAACGGACACTAAAAATATCATTATAATTTGATCATATGACTTATCATAGAATATGGGCATTTTATCCTCTTCATTCACTTTATTTGATTCTATGTATTTAAGGGTAAAAAGAAAGAAAAAAGTTTTTCTAAAACCATTTTTTGGTTTTTGAAAGTTGATTATAATTAAAAAAATATATATAGAACAAGATGATAAGCTTAATTTTTTAAAGGGAAAAAATATAAAAACACTCCCATATAGTTTTGGTCAAAGACAAACACGCCCTCTATAGTTTGGAAATGAATATTTATAATTTTATAGTTTCACAATTGTGCAAATTGACTCCTCCCTCTACATCGTTGATTTTCTTTTAGTCATGAAATTTTCGTTTGAACTCTGATTTGAATGATTCAAGATGTTATGGAATCCTCGTTTCGAGCTCTACGTTGTAGTTACTAATTTTTTATAGAAATCATCAGCGTATAAAATAGTTATAATCATCAAAATATTCGATCGGGTTGAAGTCGTAAACACTTTTATATACTGATGATTTAAAAAAATTTGGTGACTACAACGTAGAGCTTGAAACGAAAATTTCATAACATCTTGAATCATTCAATTCAAAGTTCAAATGAAAAAGTTATGACTAAAAGAAAATCAACGGCGTAGAGTGGAGAGGTCAATTTGCACAATTTTAAAACTATAGGGGTACAAATATTCATTTTCAAACTACAGGGGTATGTTTGTCTTTGACCAAAATTACATGGGTGTTTTTTGCATTTTTCCCTTTTTTAAAACATAAAACTAAAAACAAATTGTTGTCAAACGTAGTCTATTTTTTTGAAAAAAAATATAGTTTATTATAATTTTTTGTTTTATTTTTATTATTTTGAATTAATTATAGATATAACCACTTTAATTCATCCAATTTCAAAATTAATGGCGAATTACAATCAATTTTAAAAATGCCCAAAAGCCACCATTTATGGTTGTGATCTAGCTGATTTCGATATTCAACATTACTTCAATACCCTCCGAATTTCTCTTTTCTTTTCTATTACTGTATTTATTGTTTTCTTTCTTTCTTTATTTTGTTTGCTTAATTTTAGAGATATTAATCAATCAAATTTGATATTTTTTCAAAATAGATATGTATTCAAAAAAATTTAGATCTGTTTTGATGAACGATTTAGCAAAGTAGTCTCAAATTTTCGAGTGCTCTGGATTGTCGAAAGATATAAGTTTTTCCACTTTTTCATTGCTTTTTTTTGGAAGAAATGGATCACTTTGATGAACTCAAGTTGGAGATTGATGCTATTGATCGACACTTCCACCAGATCCTTTGTAAACTCTCAAGAATGAAAAAGGAAGCAATAGAAAATGTCAAAAGGAGGTGGATGTCAAAGATGAAAAGCTTCTATTCCTTACAGGGTGTGTCAATAGAAAATGTCAAAGCTTTCTCTCAATTTGACGGTTACTCTTACATGATTTTTTTGTTTTTGTTTGGTTGAAATCGCCGCCTGAGTTTTCATCGGTGTTCATATCCTATAGTTTTTTGTTTCGTTTCGTTTGATGTTACAGATTTATGGCTACTGCTACTTGTTGGTTTATCAATAATACACTGTTTATTAATATAAACATGTTAAACTATGTATATTTTTTTGTTTAAAGGTTTATCAAAAATATACCTTTTATTAAATATAAACATGTTAAACAATGTTTTTTTTTTGTTAGTTTTATTGGATTATCAAACATTCAATTCAAACTTGCATTTGTTTTATTTTTGTTAAACTTTTTTTAAGTACCTCAAGTTAGTTTCCTTTCTTTCTTGATTACATCTATATTTTTTGAGTTTCCCTTGTTGAATTGACTTGACATTCTTTTTTGGTTGAACATAAATATTGGGTTTACTAATGATTAAACACATTATAAAACTTTCAGCTGGGCATTAAGAATGAAAATGAATACTTATTACTTTTGTTTCTGTTTTGGTTTATCAATTATACATAGTTTATTATTATTAAACTAACTGTGATATTGTTTAAAAAATTTCAGAGCTTGAAAAGTATTAATGGCGGTGGGAGGATGATCAAAGAAAAAAGAAATTCGTTATTTTCTTTCACAGAAGAAATAATTATTTAGAAGCTTGAAGAATTTTTTTTTATAGTTTTAATTAGAAAATTTTACAAAATTTAAGAGATTTTATAATTTTCCTTAAATCTTACACAAATTAAAGAAAATTAAATCAGAATATATTTAATCTTTTCACATTATCTTAAGTAGTTTTGATATATACATATATATATATATATATATATATATATATAAAATAAACAATATTAAATTGTTCATTACTAAAAATAACACAATCTATTTTAATTAAACTTCAACATAAAACTAAAACCATCCATCCTACTTACTTTTAGGAACAATTTAGGTGCAATAAATGTGTATAATTTGAAGCCTATTGCATCCAAGTTGAGTAGTTTTTTTTTTTTTTGGTCAACCTGAACCAATTGTGTAATCAAACTCAAAAGTAAGATTCCTGCTGCTTATTTAATAGCTTTCAATTTTATCATCATTTTCGGTCGCTTTCTTCAAATATACAAACACCCCATCCATTCCTACCCATATCAAAATGCCATAGGTCTTCAAAAAAATATATATACATTATACATGATAATTGATGACTTATGTATTGATCCATCACACACATATGTATATGTTGAAAGCAATAAGTGAAATGTTGGAGTAATGCAAATAATACTCATGTTCATTAAAACAATTTACGTATGCATATTTTTATAGCGATATGAAGTCATTTTTTTTTATAAAATTTGTATTTTAATGTTTGTGTATGACATTTGGCAATACTAAACTATTTCGGTGTTGTGTTTGGTTTTTTCCATCATTTGAGATTTTTTATTGAATGTTTTATAGTTGAGATTACATATTTTTATGATTGTATAGAAGTTTTGTTAACGTGATTTTTTGATAATTTATTGATTAAGTTTTTTTTTCTTATATAGAATTTTATAGTTTTTATTTATATCACTTACATAAGTTTAACATAAATTGACTAGTTAAAATTTTAAGATAACTTAACACAAGATTTTTTTTCTCTACATTTGTAAATTTTTTAAATAATATAATGAATTGTGATAATTAACGCGTTATACTCTACATACATAGATAAAATTGAAAAAGTAAATTGGAAAAGTACCGGGAATGAATTTTTTTGATGGGAAAATAAAAATATTAACCATTAATTAGAAATTGATGTAATATCAAATAGGGTGTTATAAAATATAATGGTTAATACAAGTCAAAGCAAACATCCAAATCAATAACATCTCAAATGAATCTTTAACGTGGTTTGTTTTCATTATTAATTTGAAAAGATTGAATGCTATTCTTAATTATAGATAGTGACCATTTGGTGATGGTGAGCCTTTTTAATTATAATTAAAAATGTTTTTGTTTTAGAGTAGAGCCCAAATCAATGGCTAATGCCAACCATTAAACCTCATTATTTTTTGTTCATATTATATATATGATTTTACAGTGATTCTTAGTTGACCAAACTAAACATAATCTATATTATAGTTTATAATAACATGTCTGTTTGTCGCATTGTTAAAATATAATTTATTTTCATTTAAGTAAGTTTTTAAGAGGAATCAATTTTTTTTAAGTTATATTATCTAAATTAAATTTAATACCTTATACCTTGAATCTTATAGGGACATGTTTTAAATTTCACCGCATCTCATTGTGACTTCTACTTTTGAATTTATAATAGTAGATGAAAACCAATGAAAGACGGTTTCTTTTTAATTTCAAGTTCATTGAAATTTAAAACAGAAATCATCATTTAACTTTATCCAATCATCAATACTCAATATTTATAGTTTCGGTTGGTATAAATCTTAACTCAACTGGTTAAAATCTTCTATTCTCTTTTCGATTTGATGTAATATCTAAATAAAATATTGGTGGTTCCTCTCTAATAATAAAGGGAACTTTGTTGATTTTAAAATGTCAATTTTTTTTTTAAATAAACAATATCTCTACGTGTATCTAGTTTTGCCGTCAAATTTTTAAAATGAGAGTGGAATTAGCAATGGCATTAAATTAGTAGGTAGAATTAAAAAAGGGGAAAATGGAATCAAAAGGAATAAATCAAACCAGACAAAGGATAATACAATAATTAAATACCAGGTCGTACGCTCATAGTTAGACTTGGTCGAATCTGTTACATAGCATGCACTTCCATATATACATAATGTAAAAAATAAAGCAATTTCTTATTTCATAGTTTCAAATTATTTTGTAAATTATAATACTTAAGCTTTACTATTACACTACACGTAACACTTGATAATAATATATAAATAATTAAATTTACTTTAAACCATTAATTTAAAATTAGATTATTGGTGATTTAATATGGTTTCAAAGCGGTATATTCTGAGTTTGAATATCTATGATGATATTTACTTCCCATTTATTAAAATTTCACATAATTGACTGTTGTGCAAATATCTAAACGAATGTTGAGAATATATAAATGATTATATTTATTTTTGCCCATTAACTTAAGCGTTTAGGTCTTAAAGATTTAACACGTGATATAAAAAAATCTTTTATTTAAAAAAATTATTTCATAAAAGCTAAGGAAAAAAAGTAAATAATTTAAAGTTTATTTATAAAAAAAAAATACAAGAAGAGAATTTTATTTTTAAAAAATGAAGAATGTAATAAAAAGAGTTTGTACGTAAAAATGTCTTTAAATCAAACTAAACATTTTTTCTCAAATAACATATTTTTATATACTAATTATTTAAATGTCATGATATTTTAATAATTACCTACCGACCAAATCTTATCATTTTAACTTGGATATTTTTTACAAACAACTTTTAATTTGAAATTCTTTTAAATTAAAAATCAAATGAAATAATTAATTTCAAATCACTTACAATATAAAGCCGTTCAAAATCTAATGAAAACAAATACTTCATTTAAAATATTACTTGATTATGATTGAGTTATATTGAGTTTTAACTAAACTTTTAATGCACATTAAAAATATAAATAATTATGCTTGATAAATATAAATAAGTTTTTTTTTTTATCAGAGATAAATATATATATCTTAGAATGATTGAAAACAAAAAAGTAAAATGATTTTTTTTTTCCAATTATATTTTTCCTCTGGAATAAATTAGACCCTTTGACTTAATTAAAGATAGTACCAAATGTACTTAAAAAAACAATAATAAAAACTAACGGACATCCGAGATTATGACACGGCGTCGGTTGCATCTAACGGAAACGGGAGCAATTAATTCATCATCATTAATTATTAATTAGTAAAGTAGTAACTTTTTTTTTACTAAGGATCAAAATCAACATGTTGATGCTGTCGTAAGGTCCCGTACGTAAGATCTACGAACAAAGTCAACCAACTCTTTTTTTTTTTTTTTTTGGTTAGGTGTTATTGTCTTTTTCCCAACATTCTCGACTCTTTGCCATTGGGAATTTTATTAAAAACAACATTATTTTAATTTAAAATTTCCAAAAAATTCAGTTTTTAAAACTAAACAAATTTTAACAGTCATTAAATTAAAAAAACTAAATCAAAAGAGTAAAAATTAACAAACCTAAAAAACTATCGAATTTTAATTTAAAACATCACAATAACAAAATGTGTATGAGTTTATTTATTCTGCCATACAAAAGAAAGAAAAATGATAAAATTTCATTAATTTAATAAAAATATATAAGATAATTAAATGTTTGCCTCATTTGAAAACGTTAATACGAACAATAGTACAAAAGATTCAATTACATTTTTAGTCGTTATGGTTTGGTATCTCTCTCAATTTAATCTTTGTAGTTTTAAAATTTTTAATATAATTTTTATGGTTAACAGAAACTCAAAAACGTCTTTATCATTATCAAATTTACATGAAAAAACCTCACATTTATACGTTAGGTAATTCAATATTATAACTTTCTTTACCACATGACTCTAAGTTCAAAAAAAGACACATAAGTAATTTTATTAAATTTTTATAATGATAGAGACATTTTATGAGTTGATATTAAATTGAAACTTTAAAAAGTTATAGAGATTAAATTCACACAAAACAATAGAGACTAAATTGAAATAGAATCACCAATCACTACAAACTAAATTTATAATGGAAACTTTACAAAAAAAAAAAACATTGGAAAGCAATGACTTCACTAAAAAAAATATTAATAAAATAACCTGACTCATTTAAAAAATTAAAACCATTTAAAAGGAAAATTATAGATAAAATCAAAAAATCAGACCAACTTTAGGATTAAACAAAATTATATACCAAATCAGAAATAATAAAAAAAATCAACGAAATTTGGAGGATAGGTGAACAGAGAGGCTGACAACGCGCCATCGCCCGTTTGGCAATTACAGCCCCCAGCTGGAGAGAGACCAAGACCCACTCATAAGATCACTGTTCACTTCTGTAATTAAAAAAATGGTTAAAATATCATTTTAGTCCATAAAGTTTCACGGTTTCATTTCCATCCTTAAACTCCTGTAATTGATGATATAATATTATAGAAATATCCAGTAAAGTAAATTATTATGGAAAAAATATATAGCGCAGTTAATCTCATCATTTTCTTCTTAATTGTAGTCTTGAACCTCACAATCTTTTTTCATTTTCCCACGTCATTTAATTTCCTTGTATATTTATATACGTTACATAATTAATTACATGCTACATAAGCTCTCTAATAGTGTCCTAGACGGAAAAACACAATGACTAAAATAGAAAAAATCGTAAAATTTAGAGATAAAAAATATCAGGGACAAAAATAAAACTTGAATGAAAGTTTAGAGATTAAAATGATATTTTTTTTATATATAAAAAAAATTACAGAGTCAACATTATCCCCAAAAACGGACCCAGTCTTCGTTCTTCTTCCTTCACCCATCAATTTTCTGCAATTTTTTTATTTATTTTTTTTTTCTTTTCAGCCATCATCGTCTCTCTCCGCGCTGACAATGCCATAAAATCTAACTCACACAATCCCTAATTTCCAAACCAATCGAATTCTCTCTCAATTTCACATCCCCCTTTTCTTGTTCAGCCATGGTTGGCCATGGCAGCAATCACAAGCTCAAAATCTCAATCTTCCATCACAATAATTCTCCTAAGCACGAACACAAAATTGAATTTCCCGAAGAATATCTGTGCCCAATTTCCAAATCATTAATGGCGGACCCAGTTGTCGTCTCTTCCGGTCAAACCTTCGATCGTATATGTATTCAAGTCTGTAAAGATCTGGGTTTTTCTCCCAAGCTTGATGATGGGTCAAGACCTGATTTTTCCTCTGTTATCACTAACAGAAACATGAAATTCACTATCCTCAAATGGTGTGATAGCAATGAAATCGAACATCCTCAAGAACCCAATTACAGATCCATTGAACAAATTATTCGTCAATTGTTTGAAAACGAGAAAAATCAGAATCAGAATCAGAATCATCATCGTCTTGAAGCTTCTGATAGCGAGCTGATTAGAGGGGTTACGGATAAACCACCTGGGTTTTCAAATCACGCCACGACGTTAGTCGATCTTCGGATTAATCGAGATGAGGTTGTTAGTGAAAGTACTCTTTTGCCCTTCAAAACCCAGCCTTCTTCTTACGCTTCTTCTTCTTCTGCGGCGGCTTGGCCGAAGAAGGAAGCGAATCGTTACCGTGGAGATGGAGACGGAGATTTGTATTCCGCAGATTCAGGAGACGAGTCTCGATTGATTTCGAAATTCAAACACGCGGATGTTTATGAGCAAGAAGAAGGTTTGATTTTGTTGAGAAGGATAACGAAATCCGATGAACCAATTAGGGTTTCGCTCTGTTCAAAACCCTTACTCGCCGCTCTTCTTCCTCTGATTTCTTCTCGATCTTCAACCGTACAAATCAACGCCGTCGCATCTCTGGTAAATCTCTCCTTAGAGAAATCAAACAAAGTGAAAATCGTAAGAGCAGGATTCGTTTCTCCATTGATCGACGTTCTCGACGGCGGTTACAACGAATCTCAAGAACACGCCGCCGGCGCTCTGTTCAGTTTATCACTAGACGACGAGAACAAGATGGCGATCGGGATTCTCGGCGCGTTACCAGCGTTAATGCACGCGCTCCGATCGGAAAGTGAAAGAACAAGAAACGATTCATCGCTTTGTCTTTACCATTTGACCTTAAACCCTAGCAATCGAGTCAAGCTCGTGAAACTCGGCGCCGTCCCGATTCTCCTCTCCTTGATGACGTCGGAAGATTCCGCGACGAGAATTTTACTGATTCTCTGCAACATCGCCGTCTGTACGGAAGGGAGATCGGCGATGCTGGACGCGAACGCCGTCGGAGTTTTGGTCGGAATGTTGAAGGATAAGAAATTGGATTCTGAGTCAACTCGTGAGAATTGTGTGGTGGCATTGTATGCATTGAGTCAAGGAGGATTACGGTTCAAAGGATTGGCGAAAGTCGCCGGGGCGGTCGAGATTTTGCGAGAAATCGAAGACAGAGGAAGTGAAAGAGCAAGAGAGAAGGCGAAGAGGATTTTGCAGATGATGAGGGCCGGCGGGAGCGGTTCAACTGAGTTTGAAGGAGTTGGTCAACGAGGACTTGATTCCGGTGGACTCAGTTGGACCGGCCGGGTTGGTGCTGGGTTGAACCGGCATTCTCATAATACAACTAAATTTTAAGTTTTTTTTTTTGGGTAATATTGGAAATGTATTTTATTTGTAGGATTTTTTTAGTTGTATAGTTTTTTGTTTTTGTTTATCGAAGTCAAAAAGGGAGGAAAATTTGGGGTTTTTGGTGTTTTTTTTTTTTGAATTTATTATTGCTTGTATTTTATTTGCTATCTCCTTGATGTAATAATGTAACAATGGTTTTAAATGATTGAATGGGTAAAAAATGTAAAAAGATTCATGTATTTGGGCATTTTATTAATTATTTATTGATGAGATTTTTAATGTTTTATTGTTTCAAGTAAATAGATGGATGAATATTCATAAATGAAAAGTGTTATTAAAAGAGATGGAAAATCATATTCAAATCGTCATTCATTTTCCCCGTTTTTATTTGAAGTACAAATTTTAAATAAAGACAGTGGAGATGTATTAATAATAGATGGATGATTGTGTTTGAAACCCAAAATACTTCAATGATTTGAGACAATTGGGAATTAAGAAGAAGAAACACAAATTTAATGTCAAGGAATACGTGGGAGAGACTAAAAAAGAAGCTACATTTTTGTTGACTTTTATTTATTTATTAAAATCTGAAAACATTGAGAGAGAAAAAAGTGTGTCATCTTCATGTCATGTGGGTTAGACAATTTTATTCAAATGAGAATAATCAAATTTAGAATAAACTCCCCGCGGAGGAAATTATAATGTAATTTCATTTTATTTCTTTCGTTTAGTACTCTTTCTCTGAACGTCTTACATTTACAGATTGATTTCTCCTAAATTAGAAAAAAAAGTAATCCAAATGAGAATATTCAAATTTAGAATAAACAATTTATAAAATTATTTTAACTTTAAATAACACGTGAAATTAAACGAAAATCACATATTTTGGTCGCTAAGATGGTAGTGCTTGGAAGTTACTAATGACATTTTTTTTCCAGACCCACGTTTGACAAATTTTTGAATGGTCAAACGTTTTAGCCACCTTAAATTTAAATTGGAGATTTACCATATGGTTTTTTGAACTAAACAACGGTGAAGTTTGAGAATGTCTTTGGCGATTAACTTTTTTTTTGAAATTGTATTCTTAACTGGGAGAGTTTAATAAACTCATATTCTTACAAATATGAACTTTAACAAAGTTAATTTAATAACGTCTAAAATATGTGAATATAAATTAATAGATTAGATATCATCGTTTCTCTCTTTTAAAATTAAATATCCGAACATCTCATCTCTTAAATTGATGTAATATCTAAAAGTATAAAAATAATAATGTCTAACTCATCCCTTTTATAAAACATATCCTAAGGATTGGACATTTGTGCTTGATCCCCTTTTAACGGTAACTTCAAACATCTATAATCTCTTTATCTAATTCATCTAAACAAGACAAGTGTCATCTTCTTTTAAGTGATGTTTAATAGGAGAAATTTTGTATCATGAATTTATGTAGCTTATGTTTGAATGTGTTGAGGTATGAGTTTTATAAACCTATGTTTATGTAATATATATTCGATAGATGAATTCCCATAAGAGTTTTGTGTTGTTAAATTATTTTTGAAACTTTTTTACTGTTTTAAAGCTTGTGGGTTTAAGATCACTTAACCTAAGGTAATTAAAGAGAGATTTACATGCGTAATCAGTTTTTAAAATGTAATTACGTGGATAGCCAAAACAGATATTACCACGATATAACTTAGTATAATTTTAGATGAAATGACTACGTTTAAAATAAATTCGGGGATTGGTGGCCCTTTATGTAAACCTATCTAACCAACCCAATATCCTAGAGTTTAGCTTAGTTAAGATGGGCCATTTGGGAAGCCCATGTGCCCATGGCCATAACAGAGCTCATTATGCGATATGAATATGAAACGAGAATAAATCGACTTTTGAAAACGATGATGCAGAATACTCGTAAAAGAAGGCATCCTCCGCCGGAACCACCACTACTGGCCTCCAAATCCCACACGATCAGACCTCGAACAAAATCATCCAGACCCATTAATGGCTCCACCAAAGACCCATTCCCAGCTCATCCTTCACCATCTTCAGATCAATGTCTTTCCGTAATAGAAGATCTCTTGACCCTTCACGGTTTCCCTCCAGAATTCGCCAAGTATCGCAAGGAGAGACAGACCCCCATTGAATGCTTCTCCATTGATGGGTTCGAGAAGACGAAAGAGAGCGTTTTAGACGGGTTAGTGAAAACTGTGCTTTCTCAGAACACCACTGAAGCTAATTCTGAAAGGGCTTTTGCTTCTCTCAAATCTTCTTTTGCTACTTGGGAAGATGTAAGTCTTTTCCTTATTGTTTTACTGATTTCATTTTTATAATGGCCTAATGTGTTGGCCTAGTGGTCAAAGTCAAAGCCCTGAGGTCATGACGTGTGTTCGTTCGAGTGTTATAGGGTCGTGTGGTTGTTCATTGAGAGTAGTCAAGACGTGCGTAAGCTACTCCGGACACTCACGGATAACAAAAGGGCTAATGGGTAAACAAGATTTAGGAAATGCATAGATTGAAGCTAGAAAAATCGTCAGTGTGATTAAATCTTGCCCCATTTCTAGCATATGCCTTGAGATATGTTTTGATTATATTAAGTACACTTGTTTTGATATAGGTTCTGTCTGCTGAATCCAAATGCATAGAGGATGCAATAAGATGTGGAGGATTAGCACCTACGAAAGCTTCTTGCATTAAGAACATGTTGAGATGTTTATCAGAGAAAAGAGGCAAATTATGCCTTGAGTACTTACGCGATTTATCCGTTGATGAAATTAAAGCTGAGTTGTCTGCTTTCAAAGGAATCGGTCCAAAAACGGTATCGCTTTTAACTCACGACATTCATTTGATGCTTATATATGTGCAAAATTTGTATTATTAGACCCTAAGCTATAGGCTTTCTGTTATTTTATTCCTTACAAAGTTACAATCAGAGCCATTGAAGTGGAAAAATGTTTATATTGGACCAGTTGACCTTTCGAGTTGTTTTCACATGTTAATTTGACTTTAATGTTTTTATACCGGGAGGGGTGGGGGCCGCGCGGCCGGCGGCAAAAAAGAGGGGGGAACAAACTATTAAAATAATTGACATCACTCAGGTTGAAAGGAACCTCTTTGGTTTCTCAATATTTCTTCATTCGAGCACATCGAAAAGGTCTTGTGATTAGTCACCACTCTGTATGATTTCTATGTTCTTTCCAATAAATAATTAAGATCAATGAATCATTGACATGATTGCATCTTGCTGTTTAAATTATCGGTATCCTCTGCATCTTCTACTTTCTCTTGCTGCCTTTTCCCTTCCTTTGGTAGGTTCCATATCTACCTTACTACCTCCATCTTTCACAATTCCAAATTTGTGCCATTCTTGCTATCTCGTATGTTTATTTATAATCTCGATATAGTTCATTCATGTGATACTTGAAATCTTGATTGTCTAGCGTTTTATATAAACAGATAATCAATCATATGTACATTATAATTGGCAGGTGGCTTGTGTTTTAATGTTCCATCTTCAGCAAGACGATTTTCCAGTAGACACCCATGTGAGTAACTTAGAAATCATTATGTCTTTACAATTTGCAATTCCGTATTTAGGACCATTGGTTAATTATGATCCTCTTATCTTAAATTCAGGTCTTTGAGATTGCAAAGTTCATGGGTTGGGTCCCAAATGAGGCAGACAGGAACAAAGCATATCTTCACCTCAACCAAAGGATCCCAAATCATCTTAAGTTTGATCTTAACTGTCTTCTCTATACTCATGGCAAGCTATGTCGCAAATGTATTAGGAAACAGGGTACCCTACAAACTAAGGGTAAGGGATCATCCGAAGATAAGTCTTGTCCTTTGTTAAAGTACTCCAAGACCTCTTAATTTTGAATAGTAAATGAATTTGCTAGAGTGTATGTTTGAGTTTATATATATATTAGAGAAATTTCGACCGATGACACTTTTTTATCGCTAATTTCAAAAATAGCAAATGTTTTGAAATATTATAAAAATGACATTTCTCATAATGAGATCTCAACAATCTCAAACTGAGATCATGCCATTTTTGAAAATTTTCAAATTTTTTGTTATTTTTGAAAATATCAATTATAAAAAATACCATTTTTGAAAACTCCCTATATATCCATTAGCTAAATAACTAGAAAAATACCACACCAAATTTTCCAAGGATTGAAATGGTTTTTTTTTTCTTTCAAAAGTTAAGTTTAGGATTAAAATACAAACATTTGAAAGTTTGAAGGCGTTGAAGTGTAATTTAAAGAAGTGATATAGGATTTAAACTCTTTTTCCTTATAACTTTTACTTCAAAGTTTGGCGAAATTCATTTGATCGTAATAATGAAATAAAATTATAAAAAAATTGTATATTTACTTCTCATTCTAAGACTGTAAATACAATAAAAATAATTCATGTAGCAAATACTCTTACAATCAGCAATACATCATCATGAAAAGCATCGTAACTCCATCACAGTTGTTTCAGATTTCCATCTCAGGAAATCCAAGAAAAAAAAACGAAATAAGGAAAGAACTGTTAAAAGAAAATCCAGGTTTTGTCTTGAGACAAATTTTGATTTCCATCAACCTTTTTTTTTTTTCCAAAAGAGAGAAAAGAAAAGAAAACGAACAAGAGCACGACATTAACAGCTTTCTAAACTCAATCATGTCCGAATCGAATTGAACACATCACACTTCCTTCGCACCTCTCCTTTATGACCTGTTTTAATGCCAAAAACGCTAAGCTTTTCCATGGCATGAGCGAAGTCATGGAAGAATGCCGTCTGGTTCACAGCATACAACTCTACAAAAGGCCTCGTCCTCGGGTCTTTTATCAATGCATTATCCGTCGATAGAAGCCCCAACCCTCTCAGCAGGTTCTGGTAATACATATTGTCAAATTTTCCTGGCGTCATGACATCGTTGAAAGCCGACATAGCAGTATCCTTCTGATAATTAGCACACATCTTCTTTAGTTCCGCAGCGAATTTCGGGTGGATATCGGGATCGGTCGGTGTCGTCTTGCTGTGATGGAAAAGGCGGTCAGTAAATTCCTTGCAATGAGAGAAACCGATGGTGTGGCCGCCGGATAGGGCCACAAGTTCCTGGATGGTGAAGCCTTTGGAATTGAACATCTTGATCATTTGTTCCATGGTGTGGTTCACTGTTGGAAGGTTTCCTTTGACATCAGCAACTTTAGAAGCTAGGCCGTCTTTGCGACCTAATCGAACATTGTAAAACGGACCTCCAACCATGACAACGAGGTCACGAGTCGTCTGAGCTAATATATCAGAACAAGAGACAATGCCGGGGCAAGAAAGTTCGAGGGCAGTCTTGGCACGGATGATAACATCAAAGGCATCACCAGAGAGGGAGTGGTTAATGTCGGCTTCACGCTCGGCCTTGTTGAAGGTATTGGAAGAAATAAGGACAGAAGCATCACAGCCATCAACCATGCAGTCATGAAAAAAGAGGCGTAGGGTGCCCGCAGCGGTGACGGGGCTCGTAATCTGCTTGTTGGTAACGGTGTCACGGATGATGCTTTGGAAATCAGGGCAAGATTTCTTGTAATAATCAAGGGTGAGTTTGGAATGAGCAAAGAAAGGAAGGGAAAGGAAGAGAAGAAGGAGAAAAGTAGGAAAAGCCATTGAACCCTCAGCTTCCTCCTTAATCTCTTGGAAGAAGGATTAGAAGCAATAATTAATGGAGAGAATAATGGTTATGAGAAAAAATGGATGAAAGAGGTAAAAAATGGTGAGGGAAATTCTTTGGACAGGAGAAGTTTTGGGAATTTCAGTTAAATTAAATTTCAAATTGATTTGTAAATTTAAAAAAACAAAAAAAATTGAGACACATAGAAAAGAGAGAATTGTGTGTTGTGTACCAGTTTGCTATTTTACATTCAATGGTTCTTCTTAATGCATGGATTCTGTGGCCTATGTTCCTAACTCCTATTTTTGCTTTATTTCACTGTTTATATTTTTGCATGCATGGCTGTGATATATTTAATTTCTTTATACCATATTACAAAAAAATTTAAAGAAAAATTATAAGGGGCTTAATTTTTATTTATTTATATCATAAACGTAAGTTTAGATCATGAATCTTTTTAAAATCAGTTTAAATATTAATAACTTTTATGTTTATTCTATTTTAGTTTTTAAGATTTTCAGATGTTTTATTTTAACGTTTAAACTTTACCTAAAAACTTTATTCTTGTCACTATTTTAGAAAAAAATAATTGAACGATTAAATGATCCAAATTGGAGGATATTAAGACAAAGAGTCTCTACCTAATCTTTATACCTATGATATTATCTACTTAAAATTTAAATACACATAATTTTACTTTTTCTTTTAGTATCACATAATTTTAATTATGATTCTACTTATGTTGGATTTTATAAGAACGAGGTTAAAATAATTTGACAATTCATTCATGAAACGTTATATATATATTTTTTACTTGGAGAGAACTAATAATTATATAGATCTAAAGAAGTGTTTAGTTGAGGGTGTAAGAATATGATGTTTGAAAATAGAAAATTTGTAT